>CAMZMU010000073.1:35251610-35785472 GCA_947311845.1 Poa pratensis
GGGCGCCGTCTTGGTTGTGTCCTCACAAGTGTTGCCATGCTTCTTGTGGCGTCGACGTGAGCTTGACGTTGCTCGAAGAACTTGTCGATGTCGGCCATGAACTCGTCAACAATAGAATCAACACTTGAAGGATACACCATAGGATGTGTGCTCGTCGCCATCTTGGATGTGGAGGTTGCACCTTGAACTTGGAGTGTAGGCGTAGGTGCTTGATGGCGTGGCGTCCGTCTTGACTTCTCCTCATGTCTTTGTTGGCGTTCTTGAGAGGAGGGATGACATCGAAAATTGTTTGGATGCTTCTCCTCATGTCGACGTCAGCGTGCTTGTTGCTTTGGTGACCTTGTCTTGGAGCTTCGACTTGAGCGTGGTGAAGAATGTAGGCTCTTGGCAAGCTTGTCAATGGCGTCCTTGAGATTTTGAAACTTGGCATCTTTCTTGTGGCGCCTTGATGAGCTAGATGGGCCTTGACTTGGCTTGGCCTTGTCGATGCACTTCTTGGAGCGCCGTTTTGTTGTCGATGTAGAATGGCGAAGCTTGGCCCTCTTGGCAATGTCCTTCTCATGGCGCCTTCTAGAAGTAGATGGAGCTTCGTAGGATGAATACATGGTGGTCTTGTCGGTGCTCCGTCTTGCGCTTGAACCATAGTAGGTTGTGCCATGACGCTTGGTGGTGCCGCTCTTGAACATGGTGGTAATGGGAGTCCTCTCCTCTTGCATGTTGTCGAAGTCGCCGCACATGCTACAAGAGTAGTAGTCGTAGACGTTCTCCACCATGTCATCGGAGTTGTAGTCGTAGGAGTGGCGCTCCACCATGTCGTTGTTGTCGAAGTTGGTATCATATGTTGAGGCATTTGAGGAAATTTGTGCCTCATTGTCGTTGGAGCTTGTGTAGTCGGAGTCGTGGTAGATTCGTGCATACTTGGAGTCGATACCATATGATGACGGTTGCTCGAAGTCGTGGTACCGCTCCATGTCGTGGACGCTTGAATAGTCGGAGTCGTAGCGGAAGTCTTGGTGATGCTTCATCATGTCATGGGGGTCATTGTCGGTGTAGTCGTAGTAGTCCCCCATGTCCTAAAAGTTTGAGGCATCATAGTCCATGTGACTCATCGTGTACTCGTTATGATCTTCGCCTCGGTAGTAGCATTCGCTCTCCCTAGACATGTTAACTCACAAGACAAGTGTATATGTGGAGTGGGAAGGAACCTAGAGCACAACCTCTCACCTTTGTAGATAGTATTGGACGTCGTGGACAACCAAGGGAACGATCATAAAGTAAAGTGCTTGTGTTCAAGTATCCAATGCAAACTCCAAAACACACATGGCTTAAAAGTGTATAGGGAGGTATGGTAGGTGGAAAGCAAATTGAACCAACCGGAAACCATGATATTGTTAAAGCAAGTAGAGAACCACGATGATCACAAAGCAAAAACAAGTCAATCTCAAAGATAGGAATGTAGTTCAAGGAAACACACACACGGAGAGATAAATGGGACTCATGCAACCAAGAAGTGAGCTAAAGAACCATATGATCCTAGCGAAGACTATAAGCTCATGTTGCACAAGTATAAGGAGAGTCACTAGCTCGATTGCAAATTATTGGTGGGCTACAAGATTTGCACAAAATGTACCACCTACTAGATGTTCATCGAGCTTGCGCGCTTCCTACAAGAGATATGGCAAGTGGTGTTTCTTCTTTCTTTCTTTCTTTCGATTTTGCACTTTTTGCTTCTTTTCTCTTTTGAGTCTTTTCTCTTTTGATTCTTTTCTCTTTTGCACACCCACTTTTTTTTATGCCAACAACAAGATATATCAAGAACTAGCGCATGCAATTTTGCTCGGAAACTACACGGTGCAAATGTGTAAAGCCCAAGCAAGCATCAAGAGCTAGCCTCAATAAAGATATAGTGTGGCTTTCACCGAAATGGCAAGGGGTAAAGGTTGGCGATGTTATACCTTTCGTCGATGTTCTTCACCCTTTGTTGTAGAAGTGTCGTGCTTGCCCACGAATTTGGGTGGTGGTGGATGGTGGATCTTCCGTAATGGTGATGAAGGTATTGTTCGTAGCTTCGAAACGAGCCGAAAAACACCAAAAACGGAGTCCGAAATCAAAAGATATGGCCAAAAGAAATTTTCTGAAAATGCAGTTTTCTGCCAGTACCGCTGGAAGGGGCGGTAGTACCGCTCCTAGTACCGCACATGCGCGTCAGAAGGCCGTTTTTGAGGTACCGCGGGAGGTAGTACCGCTGGGGGCGGTAGTGCCACTGTTCGGGGCGGTAGTACCGCTCCGAGACGCAGATTCGTGCATTTGGGCGGAAAAACTTGCACGAAAACTTCAAATCGGAGGGGAAATTGATGGAATTAGGCCATGGGAACGCAAAGGAAGCAAGATCAACTAGTTGAGCAATAGATCTATGGATCAAAACTTCCAAAAACGCACAAGATTCACATATCGATCCAAAAGCAATTTGGGGCTATTTTTTGTGGAAATTTTCGAATTTCTCAAAATCAAAGAAAAATTAGGGGGATTTGGGGGTGGAAACACATGTCAAATCCGTGGAAACCATGCTCTGATACCATATGATGAAGTTAGGACTTCTAGGGTTGCCCGATCTTCCACGGATTGACGACGGGAGTGGATGAACACACGCAAGAACACGAAGAACACGAAGAAGAACACCAAGAACACAAGAACACACATGATACAAGGACCGTTTCCCTTACCGGTCGGTCCAACCGGCCCAATAGAATCCACACGAGGGTGGGAGATCGGCAAGTAGATACAAGAAGGGATCTTGGACGGTTGTTTCTCCAACGGTCAACCAAACCGCTCCAATAAAGTCACCCGAGGATGAAAGATTGGCAAGTAGTCAAACTACAAGTAGAGGTCTTGAATCCACTAGAGGAATCTTCTCCACAAGGGGCGGAACCATCCCCACAAGGGGAGGAAGGAGACCATCTTGAGGTGAAGGAGCACAGCTCTACTCTAATCTCAAAACATAGTCTATCTCTAACCCTAGGCAGCCAAGGGGGTATTTATAGTGTTGACCAAAGGGGGTAGGTGGGAGAGGGATTACAAGGGAATATTCCCTGCTGGTTCCCGCAGCACCAGCGGTAGTACCGCTGGTGCGGGCCTGAGCCGATGTCTCTTCCGCGCCGGCGGTAGTACCGCTGGTAGGAGCCGTAGTACCGCGTCGGCGGTAGTACCGGTGCCACTGCCGGTGCCGGTGCCGCACATGGCACCCGAAGGGTGGTTCTGGCGGTAGTGGCGGCGGTAGTACCGCTGTTGGGGCCGGTAGTACCGCCCCTGACTCTGCTTGCTCTCTTCCTTCTCCTCTTCCAAGCCACCATCTTAGCGTCCTCCATTCCTCTTGCACCTTGGTCATCCTCTCGTGTATCCGTAGTCGTCGTGACACTCCTAGTATCAACAAGAGATAGAAGATGACGTAGCATACCATCCAAAAAGGTGGGAATTGAGTTATCTAAGAGGAATGAGTTCACCTTTGAAGTCCATGGTGACTTGTGGTATGTTGGAGTGCTTGACATGGTGATGGTCCTAGGTTGGGCTACATCAGGCGGGTGTCCGTGCAGCCAGCCCAATCGGCGTCCGAGTAGGCGACGATGTCGGAGGAGGGCGTTGCGACAAGGAGAAGTCCAGAGGACACTGTACCACGAACGTACCGCAGGATGCGCTTGAGGATGGCGAGGTGGCCATCGCGAGGATCGTGCATGTGCAAGCAGATTTGCTGCACGGCGTACGCCAGGTCCGGGCGAGTCATTGTCAGATACTGCAGGGCCCCGACGAGACTCCGGTACTCAGATGGATCAGCCACGGGCGGGCCAGCATCGGCAGCAACCTTGGAAGCGGTGTCCACGGGAATCGAAACAGGCGAGCAGTTGACCATCCCAGCACGTTGGAGAACCTCCTCGGCATACTGAGCTTGGCTGAGGAAGAAGCCGCGAGGTGTGCGACGCACCTGGATGCCGAGGAAGTATTGCAAGGGTCCCATGTCCTTCATGGCGAACTCGGCCTTTAGCTTGGTGACGATGTCATGAAGCAGGGTCGAGGTCGAGGCAGACAGGACGATGTCGTCGATGTACAATAGGAGGTACGCAGCTTGAGTGCCTCGCTTGAGGGTAAACAGCGATGCATCCGAGCGAGAGGCGACGAAGCCGATGGTGGTGGCGAAGGCGGTGAAGCACTGGAACCATGCACGGGGAGCTTGCTTCAAGACGTAGAGCGACTTGGCAAGCTTGCAGACGTGATCACGATGGTGCTCGTCGACGAAGCTGGCCGGCTGGTAGCAGAAGACTTGTTCGTCGAGGACACCAATGAGGAATGCGTTTTTCACGTCCAGCTGGTGCACCGACCAGTTGCGTGAGCACGCGAGAGCGAGGACCGCGTGGATTGTCGCCGGCTTGACCACCGGGGAGAAGGTTTCGCCGAAATCGACGTCGGGTCATTGGGCAAAGCCACGCACAACCCACCGTGCCTTGTAGCGCTCGAGGGAGCCGTCTGCCCGAGTTTTGTGCCTGAAAACCCACTTGCCTGTAACAACATTACTTCGAGGGGGCCTGGGAACGAGTGTCCAGGTGTTGTTGGAGGTAATGGCGTCGAACTCCTCTTGCATTGCAGAGCGCCAATTCGGATCCCGTAGTGCTTCACAGACGGAAGTGGGAATCGGAGAAATCGACGTCGTAGCGAGAGTGGCATAGCGAAGATTGGGTTTGCGGATGCCATGCTAAGATCTGACGAGGTGCAGGCATCGGAGGCGGCGAGGGAGAGGCATAGCTGGTGGTGTGGGCTCCTGGTGGGCTACGACACAATGGAGAAGCCGCAGACGGGGAGAGGCCTGTGGTTGGGGTCGCAGGTGGAGAGCGGCCCGTTGGGCTGCATGGGGAGCCAGGTGGCGCGCGGCCTGTGGATGGAGGCGTGGGTGGCCATGCACCGTGATCGACGTAAGGAGGGGGCGGATCATCGTGGCTCGAGGAAGCAGCGATCGGATCAGCTGTCGAGAGCGAGGAGCTGAACGGGAACACGGTCTCCACAAAAGTCACATGGTGAGAGAAGATGATACGCCGAGAGACGGGGTCATAGCAGCGATACCCTTTCCTTCCATCGGGATAGCCTAAGAAAATGCAAGCGATGGAGCGCGATGCAAGTTTATGGGGAGCTGTGGCGGTGAGATTCGGACAGCATAAGCACCCAAAAACATGGAGACAACGGTAGTCGGGTGCGTGTCCATGAAGAAGCTCGAATGGGGTGGTGAGGAGGTGAGGTTTGCAAGGACGCTGGTTAAGTAGATAGGTGAAGGTGGAGAGTGCTTCCACCCACCACTTTGGTGGCATAGATGCGTGAATGAGAAGTGTACGCACACTATCATTGAGAGTTCGAAGAATACGCTCGGCCTTTTGAAAGGGCATGTATTGCCCCATGCGTGGTTTTGGTAATTAATGACAATCCTTATGGACTAATGTTTGCATTAAGATATACTTGTAGATCTTGTCCATAGGAAAAGATTGGAGTTCATGTGTTAGACTATAGAAGATTACATGATGACCAAGCTTCCATCCAAGGGTTTATATGAAGAATGGTCATGTGAAGAGTTGAGCTTATTGCAAGCATGGCTTGGAAAAGAAGATTGAGTGAACTTCATGTTTATCTCCAAGCCATCATCTATATCAAGAGAAGAATATGAAGCGCAAGTGGATACATGAAGACGGAGCTTAGCGAGGCTCTCCCATAATGGAGTATGGGGGAGCATTTGGAGAAGTCTTCATCAAGCATGTGCTAGCAAGCACAATCAAGAAAGGTGTCCCAACTTGAGAGAGTCAAGATCGTCATCATCTAGCTCAAGTGGAATGCTCAAGGCAAAGGTATGATCTTGATAGGGTTTCTATTTTACCGGTCTCGTGTTGTTAGTTTGGAGACCGGGTTATAGGATAGACGGCGTACTATCAAGAGGGGCTCTCAAGTGAGTAACTTGATCGCATCTTTATGAAGAGCTCAAACCTTTGCATACTTGGCATATCATCTTTCTTGGTTCTTATTTGGCTTTTATCCATGTGAGAATTTAGAGCTTGTGTTCTTCTCCATACCAAGCTCTAGTTCATCAAAAACGGATTTCATTTGGATATCTAGTGGTGTTTTTGATGTTGGAGGTTTTACCGGTTCGTCTATTGTAGAGAGGTCAAACTCTCCTCTTGTGTTATCCTCCTCACATGATGGACTATGATGTGTATATGTATGATCTTGTAGTACTTGTGATTATCTTCGGATCAAGCCCAAGATCATTGAAAACGGAGTCCGGATGGAAAACTTGTTGCGTTCTCGGTGTTGGAAATATTACCGGTCCTCCTCGAGATAAGGTCCACACCTCCCAAGAGGTCCACACCGCCGTTGTCCGATGCCGCCTGGAGGGACGTCTGGTTGAGTGCCGCGATCAGAGCAGATTGATCCTAGCTAGGGCCGGCATTGGTGGGAGCGGTGGTGGTGGCGGCAGTGAGAGCACGTGGAGCCGGGGGCCGAGGCCCGAGGAGGCCAGAGCCAGACCAGGCTTGGAACGTGTACGCCAGGGTTGGTGCAGTAGGCGCGGGGCGTGGCGCAGGCGGACGGTAGCCGATGGTGAGCGTGCCCGGGTTGGGAGCCCCGCCGTAGGGTGCAGCGGGGTTCTTCTTGCGCTTCTTCTTCCTGTTGCTGGAGGTGGAGCCGGAAGAGCCAGAGGGGCCGCCCTGGGCGCCAGCATGGGAGGAGCCGGCGCCGTAGAGGCCAAGGGCGGCAGGGTTGAACGGGGCCGGCGAGGGAGAGCCAGCAGCCGGGGGCACCGAGATGAAGGACGGCGTGGCTGGAACGCCCGCGGCATGGTACGCCTGGGCGAGGTGCGCCGGGGCCGGCGCGCCAGCGGCGAGATACGCCTGGGCGAGAAGAGCGTTCTGGGCGACGACGCGAGCCTGGCGGCCGAGGCGCTGCTCCTCAAGGAGGAGGAACGAGCGGAGCTTGATGAAGCTGGGGAGCCGGCCACGCGTCATGTGGGGGACGGCGTGCTAAAGGCGCTGATCGAGGCCACGAAGAACGTTGTGGACGAGCTCACGATCCTTGACGCGGGAGCCCAGATCGCCCAGCGTGTCGGCCTTGTGCTTCATCTTCGAGGTGTAGTCCACGACGGAGAGATCGCCCTGGTTGAACCCGTGGAACTCATCGCGGAGGAAGGTGGCCCGGGTGTCGCGATTGTCGCGGAAGACGGTGCGGATTGAGCGCCAGAGGGAGCGAGCGCTGACGTTCTTGGTGTCGACGATCGCCAGGGTGGAGGTGTGACCGTGCTGTCGTACCAGGAGACGATGGCGAAGTCGTTGAGCACCCAATCGGAGGTGCCCTGGGCAGGGGAGCCGTCGATGTGGTCACAAAAGCCGAACTTGCAGAGGGCGGTGCAGAACTGGCGGCTCCAGAGGCCATAGTTGTCCTTCTCATAGTCGAGCGTGACGAGGACGTGATCGCGGATGCGAAGAGCCTGGAGCTGCGGGGTGGGGAGCGGCTGGGTTGCAACGGGGATGCCGAGGTTGTCGACGGAGCCGTCGGAGTCGTACGAGGAGTCGGAAGACGAGCTCATGGCGCCGGCGTGGGGAGAGGAGGAGGTGGCGGCTAGGGTTGGAGAGGGCACGGAAGGGGTTTTGGATCTAGGTGTCTGATACCATGTTAGAGCCGAACTAGGGTTTAGAGAAGAGAGAGGCGATGCAACATTTGCTCAATTGTATTGATCGATGGTGCAGCTATATATAGCCTTACAACAAGCACGTATCCTATACGTAACAACCACGTATGGATCGGCCTACAAGGATATCTTAGCTAGGTATTGTTACAAAGAATATAAACAACCTAACAAACAGATATGTACGCTAACATGTACACAAGATAAAATACAGATGACCAGATGTATCGATTTCCATTTCTGAATCCATCTATGTTTGCTCCTTCTCTATCAAAGTAAATGGCAAATCTTTGCCTCATTTAGGCCTTCATGCCCGGTGCCCGGTGTCCACCGCAGAAGCATGTAAATGTAATGTCGCGGGCATCCATGTAGGTCGACGTTGGTTTTTATCCCCAGGTCATGGAGCATGTACATCAACATCATTGCTGGAGACTGGAGTCACGATAAGTCCAAGATGCTGATTCCCTATCTGGTCATACGTAAGAAAATGACAAAATGTCAGTCAAAAATGAAACTAAAGATCTTGAGTGGCAGTATGAGATTCGCCATTGCCGCAAAGGCACAAATGTACGTCTTCTAACTGATCAAACACACAGTACTAGCAGCAGAAAAAAAAACACCATGAAGCATGAACCCAGTACCAACACCAATTGTCTCATGAGTCATGAGTCATGGACTCATCAACATAAGATGAGGAACTGAGGACACGATTCAAACAAGGATGTCAAAAGAAAAGGCGAGGGCACGCTTCGTGTCAGATATCAGTAGTTAGCTAGCTACAGTCTCCGAACTGCAGTCTTTGGTAGACTCATAAGATTATGGGATGCAAAATATGTCCCACCTATTCATTGATCAATATTGATGGAGTACTTTAGATGTTATAAGATTATGGGATGCAAAATATGTCACCACCATTTGAAACTTTAGATGTTATATTGTCTAATGGTATATTTTCTGTGTTATATAACTCATGCTCCATTGGTCAAATTGATGATCTAGGGGAGAAACACCAATTGTTGAATAGTTACGTGGAGGAAAGAGACATGTCCACCCATAAAATTCTTGAGCAATCCCTCCTCCCCAAGTAACTAAAAACAGGTCTACGTTGGGTGCGTCGCAAGGTGTGGTTAGTAAGTTCTCATGGCGTGGAAAACTTTCTTGTCTACGCAGCAGATGGAGAAAGGTTTTACTATATCTAAATCCTTTCATGTCCCCAAATTCCGAACAAGTGATACGACCTATACTAAGACAGCGATGTGCGGCTGCACTGCTGGATTGGCGGCTGCACCGATGATTGGATCGAACTAATGCAGTAGTAGCACCCTGACAAAGGAGCAGTCAGCAGATGTCACCGAAAGCATGCATCGGAATCTAATCGGAGATCGCAGGTGCTAAGCAAAGGATCTAACAACCGGCCTAGCATGCAATGCTGACTGGATCGTTCCCAGCAAGGCCTGTATTGATCGAAGGAAGTTTCCTAGGCGTTGCCGGTGACCGTCAAGTCAAAGGCCATGCAAGCACGAGTGACCTCACACTGCCTCTGTCATGGCGATGACGACTTGCAACAGTAGCCATGTCTCGCATTGTTGCTTGCTCTGATTGGAGTATCTGCGGTGGCCGCCCTTCTTCCATGCAGCTTCCTTCGTCCCGCGTGACTTCCCGTCCAGCCGTCCTCACCGCTTTTTACATTTTCCTACTTCTTTTCACCCTGGCCGATAAGAATGGAGTAGCAAGCAAACAGCCAAACACCACAGCTTAATTAATCAGAGAACCCTACCCTACGCCTACGCTAAAGCTTGTAGCAGTGAAACGCCGCACACTAGCTAGCTGGGTGTGCTAGCGGTGTGGTACTGCTGTAGTTGCATGGCGTCCTCGGGCGGCGGCGGCGGCGGCGGGAGAGACGTGCCGGCGGAGAGAGCGGCTGCGGCGATGAACGACCTCATGGAGGCGCGCGAGGGCGCGACGAGGCTCAGGGGCTTGCTGCAGGAACAGTCGTCGGAGTGCACGGAACTATGGGACGTGATGCTGAACAAGCTGACGAGCGCTCTCTCGGCGCTGGACACCGGCTGCGCAGCCGGAGCTTCAGCTGCAGGGTCCGGCGACGGGGTGCTCAAACCGACGGCAGAGAGCTCGGCCGGGAGGACAAGAAAACGCAGCTTCAGCAGGAGGTGAAAACCTAACCCCGGGATATCATATCAGTATATCACACAGTCGAACTAAACATCGTTGCTTCATGAAATTTTCCATTAATCTTGGTACGTTTGTATGGCAGGTCGCAACGCTCCTCTGGCACACAAGTAACTCACACGCTGATTGATGGTCACATATGGCGGAAATATGGGCAGAAAGATATCCAAAACTCACCTCATCCAAAGTACGTAAACGCGGAGTTGTTTCCTTCAGATCATGAGAAGCACAACAATCTCATCGCACTCTGATTTGCGATAGAAACGGACGAGATCAAGAGCGGGGTTATGTTATGTATGGTTTTATCTTTCAGGAGCTATTACAGGTGCACGCACAAATCAGACAGAGGCTGCGGCGCCAAGAGGCAAGTCCAAGCCTGCGAGACCGATCCGTCCAAGTTCGCCATCACGTACTACGGCGAGCACACCTGCACCACGACGCCGATGATGATCGCGAACGACGACCGCGGAAGAAACAACCTTGTCAATTTCGCCCGGACGTTTCCTCAGTTGGCCGCCAAGGAAGGGCCCGCCGCCGCCGCTACCCAGCAGCTGTCCTCCTCTTGGTGCACGGGCGACGACGTGTTCAGCTGCTCGGGCGCCGACCCGTTCGTGCAGGCCGACGAGCTCGCCGCCGTCGTGGTGGGATCCTCCGGGAAGACGTCCTCGACGGTGGGGTCGGTGTTGGACAACGGCGGGCATGGTGACATGTCGGGAGGCGGCCATGGTGGTGGCGCGCGCAGTTTTCCGTCGTCGCCGAGCAGCCTCGAGTTCATTGCGAACTCTCTGGGCAGCATCGGAGATGACGAGTTTTTCTGGTGCGATCCATGACACAAGGGATTGAAGTTGAACTGAAGGCAGTGGTTTTCATCGATCACCTGCATGCATTGCATTGCGGTGTGCATGATGCATGCGCATGAATGTACATAATTTTTTTTAAATAATACATTTTATTACAGAAAGTCGAAGAATATTACGCGGATTGAGAGTATTTAAAAAATAATACGGCCTAATTTGCGGCCAACACGATAGGCACCTATCGTCGGGGGCCAAGACGATAGGCTCCTCGTCCATCGGCAGCATGCGGCCAGGACCTTATCGTCGGCGGCCAACATGATAAGACCTTATCGTCGGCGGCCAAGACGATAAGTCCTATCGTCGGGGGCCAGGACGACTGGTTGCATGGCACCCGCGGCAACTGCATGGCAGGTTGTTTTCCTGCTATTTTCGTTGCCGCGACCGTGGTTTCTCTGCTGATTTTTCCACGCATTATTTGTCCCGCCATCTTTCTAGTGAAATTGCTTCCCGCCATCGTATCTCCCGCCAAAATCGTTTCCACCCATTTTTCCCGCCATCTTCTCTCCCGCCTGTTTCTCCCGCCAAATTCTTTTCCGCCCTTTTTCCCCGCCATCATATCTCTTGCCCTTCGACGATGCTTCACCCTTGCCGGTCAATTTTTCCCGCCATTTTGTTCCCGCCCTTTTGCTCCCGCCCTTTTTTCCCGCGCTGGCCTATCTCCCGCCAAATCTTCTCATCACGGCCTATAAAAACCACTGCGCACTAAGGTTGGTAAGCATTGTAGTCCACTCACTCGAACATGTCGAGATTTCCATCAGATGGTAGTTTCCCGGCAGGAATGTCGGCACTCCTTTTGAGATTAACGGCCGAGTTCAAGGTATACAATAAGGAGATCCCATTCGAGGATATTGTTAGTCATCCACCTCATCTCCGTGAGCTATCAGTGAAACTAGTTAGGCATGGGTGGCCATGGAGGAATTACAAGGAAATAGAAAAAGAACTCGTGAGGCTGCATGCTAGGTGGCAGAAGAAGAAGCTAACATATAGGAGTGAAGCAAATATGTTGGATGCTCTTAGTAAACCGATTTTATGGGCCGAGGAGAGCGAGGACGAAGATGATATCTTCATGCCCACTGAAGCGAGCAAGAGAGCTGCAGCAGCGGCGGCGGCGTCGAAGGGCAAGGGTGCAGCGTCGTCGAAACGCAAGGCTGAAGCATCGTCGAAGGGGAAGAGTGCTGCGTCGTCGAAAGGCAAGAGTGATGCGGGAGGCTGCGTCGATGGTAGATGACTTTTCTTTTTCTAATTTGCAGAGTACCATGTATCTTCAATTTATGTTGTGTTTTCGCTACTACCGATATTTTGTTGTCTGTGTAATTTATGTTGTCAATGTAATTTGCATGGTTTGTTTAATATCAATGCGAAAAGTAGTCACCCATCATCACCATTAATCGAAACAGAGTAGTAGCAACTAAGATATAAGTCTGGTACATAGATAGTTAGACAAGTCTCAACATAGATATAAATAAGTCTGGTACATAGATAGATAGACAAGTATCAACGACGTCTGCCACAACGCGGAGGTGGTGGGTTGGGCGTCGTCCATCCAAGCCTGTGCGGTGGCCTAACGTCACGTGCAGGAACCAGGGACTCGTCATGGTCCTGCTGTGTCTCCTGTGTGGGCTGTGGTGGAGGAGTGTTGTACATGCCCATCCATGCGTCGTGATAGTTGTACGCATCCTGCTCACTCCCCCACGTTGATCCAGACGACTGTTGGCCGGACATGGAAGACTGATACCCTAACAGAGGCAACATAAAAACTTAGTAGACGAAATTATACCATGATTAATATCGAAAACAATAGATAACAAAATACATACCCTGTGGCTGGGGTGGTGGACGAAGAATGAAGCCGCCCGACGTTGGGCTCTGCTGCTGCTGCTGCCACGACGAACCTCCAGCCTGGTCAGGCGGCGGTGGTATGGGCGTAGGCTGCGTAGGTAGACGTGGTCGCGGCTGGTGTCGGTGTCGCTGTGGCTGCTCAGGAGTGTGCTGGGGCTGCGGCTGGGGCTGCGTCTGTGGCTGGGAACGACTAGGTGGCCGCATTGCTGCATGACGCGGACCAACATCAGAACGTGTGCAAGTGATCACCTCGTAGATACCTCGGAGCCCTAAACATCCTGCTAACCAGTCTTTCACATGAGTAATCGACCATGTCTGCGGGGAATTAAGTTCCAACTCCGAGTTCTGAAACTGACTCAAATCTGCCCCCAATTCATTTGTTAACACAGTACCATCACCGTAGTAGAACGTACACTTCACTACATCAGACATCTCTGTTCGCCTAGAAAAATATTAAGTACCATCGATTAATAATAATAATCCGAACACCACTAAAAATATTACCGACTCTCCGAAAAATTATACCGACTCTCCAAAATATATTAACTACTTAATATCGTACGATAAAATTTATACCGACTCTCCGAAAAAATAACTGCCGAGCACCACTAAATATATATACCGAACGCTTGCACTAATTACGAACCACTAAATAATACCAACTACGAGATTCTCGACGGCACGACCTACTAAATAACCGTACGACAACCTAACTACTAACGCAAATCTAATTAATCTAAACCCTAATTATCTACATAACACCGTAATTAGCAAAACATCACTTACCCTTGAAGCGTGACTCGATTCACCGGAACAGCACCGCCACCACCTCACCGGCAGAAGAAGCAGCACCTCACCATCACGACCACCACGACCACCACCACCATGAGCACCACATCTCCACCATCCCTCCAAAATACCACCGCCAAATCGCCTCCCCTAACTATCCCATGAGTCCTAGGATGTTGCTCTTGCTCCCTAACTCCTCTACTATGCTTCAAAATGAAGTTTATATGGTGGAATCGATGAAATCGGAGGAGGTCACAGCCACAGCAACGGAAAGAGAGAGAGAGGACGCGAGGAGGAAGAAAGGAAGAGCGCCGCACTTATCCAGCGACCTATCGTCCGGGGCTACAACGACTGGAACTAATCGTCTGGGGCCAAGACGATAAGCCTGCTTATCGGCGACGTGGACGATTGCCGTCCACTCGTGGACGAGTGGCTCGTCGTCCCGTTGGCTGGCCCACCACGCAAGCCTATCGTCCGCGGCCACCACGACAAGGGCCTATCGTCTGCGGCCCAAACGATTAGACCTAATCGTCCTGGCCGCCGATTAGGCCGTATTATTTTTGAAATATCCTCAGACCGCGTAATATTCGCCGATTTTTCGTAAAAAATGTATTATTTAAAAAAACTGCAGTACTGTACTTTTGTTTTGAACAAGTAGTACTGTACGTACAAACCTTTTTATCAGATACTTACTCCGTTTTTTAATATAAGATGTTTAAGGTATTGCACATGTTGTTTAGGTACGTACTAAAATGAGTGGATGTAGATAATAAAACATGTCTAGATACATGTAAATATATGTGAATGTGGAAAACTATTAAAACATCTTATATTTAAAACCGGAGTGAGTAATAACCAGTGTACAACTGATATTGCGTAAATTACGGAAGTTTAATAAATGTCAGGATATGTATACCCACGACAGCATGTTGTATGTTTGTGTAAGAGTATGTTCTAGGTTGCCAAATTGAGTACAATTAAAATCGATTTTGCTAAATCAAAGTCGTCTAAGATTTGCTGACTCTACTCCTCAGTCCACCAGTAAGTGCACTGGCGGAGCCACGGCAAGCTAGTCGTGTGCACAGGACACCGGCTAGAAACATTTTTCTTTGCAAAATCATATTATTTTTTCACCATGTGTGCACCCGCTAAAAATATTTTTTACTTGTTGTGACACCCTCCGTGACCCCTGTTTCCAGATGTTGTAGCTCCGCCACTGAGTAAATGTGTGTTTTAGCTTTTGTCCTAAGTCAAACTATTTTATGTTTTACCAATCTTGTAGAAAATTGTACTCCCTCCGATCCATATTAATGGGCACAACTTTGTCTAGATACACATGTATCTAGTCTAAATACTTAACTAGATACATATGAATTTAGACAAAGCGATGCCCACTGATATGGATCGGAGGGAGTACTAATATTTATGACATGAAATTCGTATATTATGAAACTACGTACATTACAAGATGCATCTAGATATATTAGCTTAGTATTGTTATTATTTTTGTGAAGTTGGTCAAACTTAAGAAAGTTTAACTTGAAACAAAATCTAAAAGTACACTTATTTGTGAACTAAGGAGAGTATGTCTAAGTGAACGTGCCGAGTAATCTGATATTAGATCAAACAACTGGCATAGAGATAACAAATCTACTCTTATTTTCTTCCTTTTTTGAGAAGGGGGAATCCCCAGCCCTCTCCCCTCTCATTTTATTCTGATCTACCATGAATAGTTTTATAGGAAACAATGGATAACTAGCTGAGGAAAGTTTCTTAATCGAAAGGCTAGCAACACCCGATCGTGATATTATCATTCGTAGTTGCATCTTCATGGGCATGGCGCTTACAACGTGCGTGCGACACATGTCTTTAGTTCAGTGTTTGGTTTCAGAAATATTGTGTAGATTGGTAAAATCACCGAATTTCCTTAACTTAGGCTTCAGTTCAAGCAGATTGGCAAAGAGTTTTGCTTGATTTGATCGAAATCCAAGCAGAGTTTAGGCAATTTCGATTTTGGCTCAAATTATCTTTCCTGTAAATTTTCATCAGAGCACAATTTTTTTGTATTACTTAAATGACTAGGTTTTTTTAGATTATGGGTGAAATATTACTACTATTACTACTATATTTAAAGACGAGCCAAATCGCGGCCTCTCAGCGCCCCGGCGATTGTAGCTTAGCTACAGTTCGCACTGTTCATCTAACTATATCATACAACATAATCAAAATACAAATTTGTTCCCTCTAATTACGGAATGATTTCAAATTGAATTTCAGCTAACTATATCATACAACATAATCAAAATAGTCATTTCAACAACTTTGGTATCTTTTCCAAATTATTTGAAATCTTACAAATTTTAAATAATACACAAAGGCTCATCTGACACCTCCACGTCATTTTATAAAACATAGATTTCATAATTTTGTTCTGAACTTAAATAAAATGCAGAAAAATAATATCATTAATACCATTCAGTATAACAAAGCCAAAAAAAAAATGGGTACAGACCATCTCATTCAAATAAAATTTTGTAAATCATTTAAATACAACTACCCACTTATATCATGGGCTTCGAAAAATCAAAATCAAAATACCAAAAAATATTAATATTGAGACATAGTTGTTTCAACCTTATTTCCCAAATAAATATAATTGAATCAAACAGCAAAATTTAAAATAGATCATGCTTTACAAAATTTTAAACACTTCATAGATACTGTCTTACGGTATTTAAATCATTCCCAAGAACTACTAAATGCTGCAAAATCAGTACCTTCAACCATATCCACCAACAAATTATGAAAACTATATCAAAATGACCACAAACATAAATGTTGCCTACTTACTGCATACGATCAGACTCCAAATTTGAACATTTTCAACTTCACAGTTTCCTCCAAGTCTGACCCTTCTACTAACGTTAAAATAATTCTTATAACTTTTTAAATACAACTTCAACAATTTTCGAATCTGCGCAACTTCAAAATGCTGACATTTTCAAGATTTGAAGTTTACAACATAAAAAGCATCACACAATTTTGAATATCTCAAAAATTTAGCTGCCTTTCAAATCTACCTATTTTCACCGACTTTCGAAATTTTCCCCTCTGTTTTTTTCCTACTTTCCTTAAAAAAAAACTTTTATAACCTTTCAGATACACATTCAATATTTTCCAAACCTACAGGATTCTTAAATGCACATAATTCAAATTTGAAATTCACCACAAGAAAACACTACATCCAAATTTCAATAGTTAAAAATTTAACAATTCTTCCAAATCTTACTATTTTGCCAACTTTTGGAAATCAAACAATTCATAAATATAAACCTTTTTTTTGCTTCGATACATCAAAATCTGAACAAATTTTGGACATGGACACTTCCAAATTTGAATTTCCTACACCAATAAAATATCAGCATGAACACAACAATAAACACTGACTATTAACGATGTCCGATCAAAATTCAAATTTGAAAATTCCAACATTTCTCGAAACCTTCACTACTTTTAAATGTCGTTTTTTTTTTGAAATTTGCATTCACCAAACAAGCCATAACTTGAACCATATTATGTCAATTTTGTTATCAGATGTCAAAAGTACAATGCATTACACCAAAACCTCGAAAACCGTGACATGTGTGTTTCCCACTTTCAACAATTTTTTACATCTAAACGTTTTTAAAACCGTAGATTTTTCCAATTGCAGCAATTTCAAAATTTGAGCAATCTCTAAAATCCAACCACTTTAAAAACGTTTTTTTCCCAAATTCCGATGATTCCCATACTTAAACAATTTCTAATATAAAAAACACGTACCACTGTGCACAACTTTAAAAATAGATGAATTTCTAAATTCCAAAACCAAAAACAAACTTTCCAGAGGACTTAACAAATGACTATATTATATTTTCAAACAATATTACCCACTGACAAATCAAAAAAAAGATATCAAGCTAATTTCCAGCTGATAAAATATTTAACCGCGTCAGATAAATTCATGTGAATTTTATCCTTTTTTCAGCCGATAAATATTTAACCGCATCAGATAAATTAACGTGAATTTCATCCTTTTCTAAAACATTTTTTACAAAAGTTAGGTTTCTGACAAGTGGTGCTCCTTTCCTTCAATAATTTCCATAAAACAGAAAACGTTCAAATTAACTCCATTTTTATATTTCGACAAATTAAAATACACCCTCTAATTAAAGATCAGACTTACCAAATTCTCATACGCTTCATTTACTCAGATTATGGAGTCAAAATAGATATTTATGACAAATTACAAACATATTTGCCCATTCCAATTCACGTAATTAAATTAAATATTTATTCCAAAACACATGCATATTTCAACATTCAAAGCCGCTAAGTACCTAAAAATACCTTAAACGACAAATACCACCCAATTAGAATTTTACCA
Organism: Poa pratensis; assembly: GCA_947311845.1. Lineage (NCBI taxonomy): Eukaryota > Viridiplantae > Streptophyta > Magnoliopsida > Poales > Poaceae > Poa > Poa pratensis. The sequence goes on from CAMZMU010000073.1 coordinate 35,269,414, forward strand.
CAACTACGCGGCATACAAATTTGAATATTTCAAAATTTTATTTGCCTTGCAAGTCTAACCAATTTACAAACATGAAAACAATTCGAAACAAGTCAAACGAAAACGGTTGGTTCACTCTCGCAATAACTCCATAATTTTTAATATTTGTGCACAAAATAAATGCATTACACAAGCAATGCCAACAATTCTATTCATAAAATATATTAAGTAACCAAAATAAAAAACCAAATCATATTCACAAAAAATATTCACCAACGTAAGTAACCAAAATAAAAAAACAATTTAAATTCACAAAAAATATTCACCAACGGCGCGTCGTGACGAAGCGCCAAAATTCCACTAGTATTTAAAGACGAGCCAAATTGCGGCCTCTCAGCGCCCCGGCGACGGTCGCTTAGCTACAGTTCGCACTGTTCATCTACAGTGTTGAACAGTGCCCACCGTTTTTTTGCAACAAAAACCCCAGGTTTGCCTAAAATCACTATTTGGTCCTCGCAGCACACAACCCCTCGATGTAAAGGGCCTGTTTGTAATTACGTGAAACTTCAGGTTCTTTTTTGTAAAAAATCGCAAATCCCCCCTCCTCCTCCTTCTTCTCCCGCGCGTCGCTGGTCGCCGCCGGCGCCGCCGCCCCGCCCCGCCGTTCTGCTCCTCCTTCTTCAAATCGGCGCACATGGCGCACTCCGCCGTCGCCGCCCCTCCATCGTCGCCGAGTTTCATGTGCCGGGACGCCGCGTCGCCGCCGCAATCGTGCTCGCCGTCCTCGGCGGCCGCGGCCGCGGATTTCGCCGTCGGCGACGATCCGGACACCTAAATCGGCGGCGCCGCCACCTAAGGCTACCCCGTGTGAGGCGCACCCGATGAGCCCGCGCGCGCGTCGCCGGTCGCGGCGTTTTGGCGTCGGCGTCGGCGTCACCGCCGCGGCTGCTCCGCCCCGTGCTGACGTCGGCGTGACGACGCAGAGGGCCTGGGCTGGGTAGTGGGCCGCCTGCTGGGCCGGGCTGGCTACTGTGCGGCTGGCTCGGCCCTTTTCCTTTTTTTCTCTTTTTTCGTTTTCTTTTTAAAAAACTTTTGTAACTCTTCAAATACAGATCCAAATCAATTCAGACAAATTTCTACGAAAACGTGGAAATCAAATAGTCATCCCAAATGCTTCGGGACCTTTTCAAAACTTTTTAAATCTTAGCTCCAAAATATATATAATTGAATTAAAATACAAATTTGTTCCCTCTAATTACAGAATGATTTCAAATTGAATTTCAGCTAACTATATCATACAACATAATCAAAATAGTCATTTCAACAACTTTGGTATCTTTTCCAAATTATTTAAAATCTTACAAATTTTAAATAATACACAAAGGCTCATCTGACACCTCCACGTCATTTTATAAAACATAGATTTCATAATTTTGTTCTGAACTTAAATAAAATGCAGAAAAATAATATCATTAATACATTCAGGATAACAAAGCCAAAAAAAAATGGGTACAGACCATCTCATTCAAATAAAATTTCGTAAATCATTTAAATACAACTACCCACTTATATCATGGGCTTCGAAAAATCAAAATCAAAATACCAAAAAATATTAATATTGAGACATAGTTGTTTCAACCTTATTTCCCAAATAAATATAATTGAATCAAACAGCAAAATTTAAAATAGATCATGCTTTACAAAATTTTAAACACTTCATAGATACTGTCTTACGGTATTTAAACCATTCCCAAGAACTACTAAATGCTGCAAAATCAGTACCTTCAACCATATCCACCAACAAATTATGAAAACTATATCAAAATGACCACAAACATAAATGCTGCCTACTTACTGCATACGATCAGACTCCAAATTTGAACATTTTCAACTTCACAGTTTCCTCCAAGTCTGACCCTTCTACTAACGTTAAAATAATTCTTATAACTTTTTAAATACAACTTCAACAATTTTTGAATCTGCGCAACTTCAAAATGCTGACATTTTCAAGATTTGAAGTTTACATAAAACGCATCACACAATTTTGAATATTTCAAAAATTTAGCTGCCTTTCAAATCTACCTATTTTCACCGACTTTCGAATTTTCCCCTCTGTTTTTTTCCTACTTTTCTTTAAAAAAAAACTTTTATAACCTTTCAGATACACATTCAATATTTTCCAAACCTACAGGATTCTTAAATGCACATAATTCAAATTTGAAATTTACCACAAGAAAACACTACATCCAAATTTCAATAGTTAAAAATTTAACAATTCTTCCAAATCTTACTATTTTACCAACTTTTGGAAATCAAACAATTCATAAATATAAACTTTTTTTTTGCTTCGATACATCAAAATCTGAACACATTTTGGACATGGACACTTCCAAATTTGAATTTCCTACACCAATAAAATATCAGCATGAACACAGCAATAAACACTGACTATTAACGACGTCCTATCAAAATTCAAATTTGAAAATTCCAACATTTCTCGAAACCTTCACTACTTTTAAATGTCGTTTTTTTTTGAAATTCTGAATTCACCAAACAAGCCATAACTTGAACCATATTATGTCAATTTTGTTATCAGATGTCAAAAGTACAATGCATTACACCAAAACCTCGAAAACCGTGACATGTGCGTTTCCCACTTTCAACAATTTTTTACATCTAAACATTTTTAAAACCGTAGATTTTCCAATTGCAGCAATTTCAAAATTTGAGCAATCTCTAAAATCCAACCACTTTAAAAACGTTTTTTTTTCCAAATTCCGATGATTCCCATAATTAAACAATTTCTAATATAAAAAACACGTACCACTGTGCAGAACTTTAAAAATAGATGAATTTCTAAATTCCAAAACAAAAAACAAACTTTCCAGAGGACTTAACAAATGACTATATTATATTTTCAAACAATATTACCCACTGACAAATCAAAAAAAAAATCAAGCTAATTTCCAGCTGATAAAATATTTAACCGCATCAGATAAATTCACGTGAATTTTATCCTTTTTTCAGCCGATAAATATTTAACCGCATCAGATAAATTAACGTGAATTTCATCCTTTTCTAAAACATTTTTTACAAAAGTTAGGTTTCTGACAAGTGGTGCTCCTTTCCTTCAATAATTTCCATAAAACAGAAAACGTTCAAACTAACTCCATTTTTATATTTCGACAAATTAAAATACACCCTCTAATTAAAGATCAGACTTACCAAATTCTCATACGCTTCATTTACTCAGATTATGGAGTCAAAATAGATATTTATGACATACAAACATATTTGCCCATTCCAATTCACGTAATTAAATTAAATATTTATTCCAAAACACATGCATATTTCAACATTCAAAGCCGCTAAGTACCTACAAATACCTTAAACGACAAATACCACCCAATTTGAATTTTACCACAACTACGCGGCATACAAATTTGAATATTTCAAAATTTTATTTGCCTTGCAAGTCTAACCAATTTACAAACATGAAAACAATTCGAAACAAGTCAAACGAAAACGGTTGGTTCACTCTCGCAATAACTCCATAATTTTTAATATTTGTGCACAAAATAAATGCATTACACAAACAACGCCAACAATTCTATTCATAAAATATATTAAGTAACCAAAATAAAAAACCAAATCATATTCACAAAAAATATTCACCAACGTAAGTAACCAAAGTCACGACGCGCCAAAATTCCACTAGTCAACAACGCGCCAAAATTCCACTAGTCATTGATAATGGAACCATGGACTGATGCACACGACACGACATCACATGCAAAGTTTCAAATCCTTGCATTAGCCGCATGAGACTGGGCTATCGAACATAATGTCCAATAATCCAAAGTGGCCTGAGTTTTGTCTCCCGGGCCCTATCCACAACAGAAGATAAGAAGAAGATCCATATATGAATTTGGCCCAGTAGAAACAAAGCACAAATGACTCTTGAGGGGGTACCACTAGAAAAGGTTTCCCTTTGCAAAGGGAAAAAGTAGTAGCTTGTGAGCTCGCCACGTGTGGCTCCCGCGTGAGGTAGCAAAACCAAATCGGAACACGGCACGTCGCGTGCGTACATGCTGGTCCCCGCCGGCGCGCGACGGATCGCGTACACCCGGTCAGCTGCTGGATCGCGTACATCCGGCCGGGCGCGTGAGCCTCGCGAGTGCCGTGTATGTACACGCACGTACAGATCGATCAGTAAAGCTCATGTATAGCCTCGCGTGTACATTCGTTCGCGCGCGCGTACAGTTCGGTCAGGACGAAGCCTCCACGTGCTGCACCTTTTGGAGGTAAGTAGGGATTATAAGAAAAATAGCACGATGTACAGATTAGACAGATCAACTAAAAAGATTGTACAACTACACAAATCAAGTTGTACAACTAAAAAGACACAGGTTGTACAACTACAAAAACACAGTTTGTACAACTACATAACACATGTTGTACAACTAGACAGACACAGGTTGTACAACTATATAGACACATGTTGTACAGACACTGGTTGTACAACTACAAAGACACATGTTGTACAACTATGCATAACCGGGAGTACAAAAAAACACGCTGTTACTAAATGTACAAACTGCTACTACTACTGGATATACACACACGCTGCTACTGAATGTACACGATCTTACTAGATGTACATTCACGATGCTACTGGTTGTACATGATGCTACTGGATGTACACACGCACAACTAGTGGATGTACGCTCACACCGCTACTGCATGTACACACTGCTACTGAATGTACAAGTATACATAACTAGTAGTACAAAGTACGAGAAAAAAGTTTCTCAAAACCTATCAACATGTGATCTACTTTTGAAGATCTCAACGCGAGGATCTCAAATATGAAAACCGTTCTTAATTTGGACAAACGGTTCAAAAGATATTTAGTTTTTAAAAAACGAATCTTGAAATAAATGCCCGCTACAACCACCGGACGTGAGAAGGGAAAAAACCCACCAAAACTATCTGCTCCAGCCACTTGTCACAAAAATAAGCCCCCACGGGGTACCACGTCGAACGAGAAGCCGCCACTTGTCGACACGGCAGCGCACGCGGGGTTCCCTTTGCGAAGGGAACCCTTTTATTAGTGATTTCGCTCTTGAGGGTGCTGAGCACTGAAAATTTATGATGTGGCCCCATTGCAAGAAAACCATGCCTTTTGATCACGGTTCATGGGTAACTAGACATCTTAGCGCGGCAATGCCGCGCCCGTTTGGTCGAATTTTAATTTAAAAGTGTTGTTATGTAAAAGTTTGGAAGATTTGAAATTGTTTGGAACGTGAAGAATTTTACGTCTAAAAATCGTTTAGTTTTCGAAATTTAATTGAACTGGGAAGTTATTCAGATCTCTATTGTTTTCTGTGTTCGTAATTTAATCGAATTTTGGATGTTATTAAGATTTGAATTATTTTTACATTTGTAGGGTGGGTAGATTTGGAAGGTATTTAATTCTTGAATTAGTCAAATATGTATGTCATGCACGTGTGGTAAAATTTAAATTTTGAAATGTTCACATTTGTAATTTGTGTAAGCATGAAAATTGTTGTAATGTAGATAAAGTTTGTTGTTAAAAATTGTTTGTATTTCAAAATTTTGTATTTTTCGTGGTAATTTTGATATTGTTTTTTTTCTTTGAGGTATATGCCGTGCTTGTGTGGTAAATTTTAATTTTGTAAATGTTTGGAATTCAAAATGTTGTGAAGTTTTTAAATATTCGTAGTTGAATTTTTCAACGTTTGTAAAATGGTCAGCTCTGAAAGACTTTTTAAAATTTGAAATGTTTAAATTTAAAATTTGAATTAAAATGTTTAAGTATGGTTGTTTTTTTTAAGTTTGACAATGTCCACATTCTAAAAAAAATCAAATTTGAAAATTGTTGAAATTCAAAAAAAAATTATATTTTACAAATGTTCAGGCAATTATTGGATTGGCTCTGAGTTTATGTTTTAAAATAAATTCGGAAAAAGTTTATGTTTTTAAAAAATGTTTTTGGGGGGAAAAGTTCATTTTTTAAATTTGGGAATAGTTTGTATTTTTAAAATGTTTAAATCTGAGCGCGTCAAATATCGTGCGTGTGTGTTTAAATTTGAATTTGAAGATCTTATTGAAATGTGGTGAGAAATGGAAAAGAAATACTGACATAGTCGTAGTTTAACAACTGTCATAAAGGGCAGTGGACGTGTTGTAGAATTGTTGTCTAGTAGTTAAGAAGAAGAGTTCGATGACATCCCGCACCCTTTGTGATAATTTAGTTAGATTAACCGTTAATTTGAAGGAAAAAGTTAGATTAATATTTAGGAGGCATTTTGAAAACTTAGTTAAATTACAGACGTGAATAGATACATGTTTAGATTGTTTAAGGAATGTTCGTATTTCAAATAAGTAGGAATCTGGCTAAAAAAATTAAACTTTCCTTGATTTTATTGTGGTTTAAAAATTATGAAATTTTAATCCAAACATGTGGGCAGATTTATATTTTTAGGCTCTTTTATTTTAAGTGCATAACAAAATTAATGGAAGTTGAGAAATTTATTTGGGAAAATATGGTTGGAAATTAGGGGGAAAAATAGCTAAAACAATACCGTCTTCCATGTTAAGGACGTCGGGAAATTGAAGCCCTATTTATTGTACAACATATTTACTGTAGAGAAATACAGTTGTAAAAATGAGGCGGGAATGGTAAGGTTCCCTACCATATTTAAGAAATGTTTGTAAGTTGGTACTTATAAGTTGTTCAAAATTAAAATTTTGTTAAAGTTGGGAAGTTATTCATATTTGAATTGTGTTTACGTTCGTTGAATGATCAGGTTTGAAAAGTAGTCAAAATATTCAAGTATTCAAATTTGAATGTTGATATCATGTCGTAAATAGTTAGTGCTTTCTGTTGTGTTCATGTTTATTTTTTCTTGTCATAGTTGTAAGCACCGTGGTGTGAAAAGTTCAAATTTGAAAATTTGCAAACTTGAACGTTGCTTAGATTTAAATTTTAGATTTGAAAGGTATTCAATATGTTGAATATTTAAATTTGAATTTTGATCGGCATAGTTGTAAGTACCGTGGTGTGGAAAGCTCAAATTCGAAAGTCTACAAACTCAGAAGTTGCTTGGAGTGTTATTAAAAAATGGTTTATAGCTAGTGTTTTTTTTATGTTCATATTGGTATATTTGAAGTTATTGTTGTACTTTACATTTCAAATTCCTACTATCTTTTTCTTTTGCTGGAATAATAATCGAAATATCTGTGTTCTTTTTTTTTAAACAAATGTCTTTGTTATTACAAATTGGAACATTGTTTATGGTTTTTAGACAAATGATTTCATTGTTAAAAGAGATGTGAAATGTTTGGAGTGTTATAAAAAATGGTTCCATTACTATTTGTTTAAGAAATTAGAATATTGCTTAAACAATATTTCCTTTTTATATCTTTATTGTTTGCATGAACAATATTCAGAATATTTTACATTTTGATTATCTTTTGTAGAACATTGAAAAATAATCGTTGGAACTAAATAAAATTAGCTCTTACATTCCATCGTCTAGTAGAGTTTGTCATGTTGGATAATATTAATAAGTTTCAAAAATATTTGAAAATTTGGGTATTTTTTAAAGTTTAAATTACTTTACCGTTTGTAAGATAAACAAATTTTTAAGATTTCTAAAATTTTGTAGGGTCAAATTTGAAATTTTAAGTTAAATATGTATGTATGGCTGCAATTTAAATTTTAAATTGTCCATACTCTAAAATTGTTTGAAATTTTGATTTTTTTTGTAATTCTTTAAAGGTTTACGTTTTAAAAAATGTTCAGATTCAAAATTTTAGTGAAGATGAACATTTATTGTGTAAATGTTGTAAATATTTTTTATCCATATTTTGAAATATTATTTGTATCTGTGTACAACAATTTGACTGTGTTTTGTATTAATAGTGCCTGAAAAGTATTAAGTTTTTTACAAATTATTCATACTATGCCGCACCCGTGTACGAAAAAAGAAAAGACGGTGGTGTACATGTGTTTGAATAATGTAGGTTCGAAAATTAGCGGAAATTAGTGAAGATTATGTTAAAAATTGCTTAATTCACGGTTTATTTTGTGGATGGACTGGTTTGTGGATTTGAATTTGCGGTAATTTGGAAAAAAAATTGTAACGTCTATGGTTAGTATGAAAAGGTATGGAATTGGTGTAATTATTAGTTTTGGTTGCACAAATGCATGTACATGGGTTGGTTGTGAAGAATTTTTTTTTCCGCAAATTCTGGCAATTTTTCTTTTTCTTAGTTATACGTCGAAATATATGACTCTTTTGAATTTTATGTTTTCGTGTAACTGGTTTTTATGTTCTGTAAAACTACATGTAAATTTGTTGGTTGTAAAGAAGTTTTTTGTTTCCTCAATTTATTTTGTATATTTTTTGTATTCTTTTGAAATATACACCGAAAGATACGAATCATTTGAATTTCGTTTTTGAAATGATTATTTTTTATGCTGTGTGAAAAGGCATGTAAATGTGTTAGTTGGAAAGAAATATTTTTCTTCAAATTTTGGTTTTTTTTTTTGCATTTTTCTGAACTGGAAATCAAAAGATATGAATTGTTTGATTTTTTTTTCCATTTTCTGATATTACGGAGTCGCTGACAGGGGGGACCCACCCGTCAGCCTCACCGCCTGACGTCAGCCCTCGACGTCAGCGGGCGGCGGGCGCGGCGATGCTGGCGAACCTGCGGCGGCCGGCGGCGGACGCGCGCGGCCTCGAGATGGCGCGGCTTCGAGAGAAGAGGCCGCGGCGAGTCGAACGGGCGGCGCATCGCGCCAAATGGTCGCCGGAGCAGCCGGCGGCGACCGAAACTGCGGCGGCGCACTCGGAGGACGGCGGCGACGATTCCGAGCGATTCCGGCCACCCCAGGACACGTCCGGCGATCAGGAGATGGAGGTCGAGTCGGCGCAGCTCCCTGCGACCTTCGATCTGGGCGGGGATGCGTCCATCAGCGGCGCTGGCCGGCGGCGGCGGCGACGGGCTCGCGGGCGAGGGAGAGAGGAAGGAGAAGGAGAAATTGTGCGGGGGTGGTTTTGCAAAAAGGTCCGTTAGGTTTCGCGGAATTGCAGCGAGGTCCCTGGACACGTTAAGTTTTGGACTGCGGAGCACAGCTTCATTCTTTCGGATGCTTTTCTGCAAAATGGCGCGGCGACCGGCGAAACTGGGGGTGACCGGCCGTGAACCGGGCGACGTGACGCGTTCCTACTGGCTATAATTCGCGAATGAACAGTACCGCCGGGAATGGAGCGGCGTGGCCTAATCCCGGCCGTCCGTCGCGCGGATCGGACGGCCAGCGTTCGCGCGCGACGTGGATCGGCTGAAACGAAGCGAATCTTGTCAAACTTTATATATGGATCTATGACTATCTCATGGTCTTCCATAGTTTTGCAACCTTCGCACCTCTAAATAAGAGCGTTCGCTTCCTTAGCGTAATTAAAACACAACTCTTTTGAACGTCTTTTGTCACGTCTCTTCGCACTACCTATACATACTAGACTTAAAAATAGTACTCCCTATGTTCTCAAATATAAGATGTTTTAGGATTTGTCCACGTTCACATGTATACAAATATATCTAGACACATTTCATGTGTATGTTCACTAATTTTAGTATGTATGTAGACAATATGTGTAACATCTAAAACATCTTATATTTAGGAACGAAAGGAGTATATACTTAGCGGTAACAACTAAAAGTAAAATTTAATTAGATTAGAATCCGTGTTAAGCTTATTTACCTTAAGGTCTATTCCTACATCTGTTAGTGCGGAGGTCAATGGATTTCTCACCTCTAACATTTGCTCAGGGTTGTGGATGCTCTTAGACACCACAAACATGTTGGCCATTTATCTAATGGCGACTCAGCGCTCAAACTCTGTGCCACCATTATACTTGATCTCCGGCGAGTTAGAACGGTGGCCAAACTCGCCGCAAAGGCTAGAAATAACATCACAGTGTGCTGATTTATATATATTGGTCAACCTTCTCATAGATGGGCCACATCCATCATATTATTTGTAAACTTGTGCTTCCATAGACCCCCAAGCCTCACAATCGCATAAACGTGGCGAAGGGGTATCTTGGTCTCCACCGGCGAGAGAGGGTAGGGCCAGGGTAGCCCGCCGAATCCCAGATCCAAAGACCTGTCTATTTGTTGAGAGGATATATGGTGTATTGTATGTATCGTTTTTTGGGCCCACGTCCTAGATGTCGATAGCCGTTGGATGTCGTCGGTCGCCACTTCCATTTTCACGTACCCTAGACGATCGTGATCAGCTCGTTGCAGCGGCCGGTTACGACGGCCATCTCCGATCTAGATTTGCTCCGATGGGTACTTGACAGCCCCATCACGGCAAGGATCTGGCGTCCAACGTGCGTGCGTGGACGCGTACGGGTGTGGCGCGTACGAATATGGGAACCTCTCGTTCAAACAGGCCCAAAAGGCCCGTACGGTGGGTTTGGACCGGGTTTTGGAATACCCAGATGAGGCCTAAATGAGATCGTGCCCCTAATCCGAGATAGGTAAGATTAAATCTCAGCCGTTCTTGTGTTCTGCTCAGGATACATTTTCACCCTTGGGAGTCTATGGAAGCACACCCGTTCGATACCATTGGGAGTGGAATCTCTTGCTTGGGTGGCACCGGTCCGACCGGTTGTGCTCTACCGGTACATAAGTGACTGCTCGAGGCGCCCAGTACGATTAACCTCCGCGTGAGCGCACCCACGCCTTACTGCTATGGTAGCTCCAACATTCAAGTTCCATTTCAAGGGAGGACGACGTACCATGATACTTTCTGTTTTGTCGAGCCCTGCTTTGGTCTTTGGAGCCAAGACTCTGAGCTCGACCGTTGAGGAGAGCGAAAGTCCACAGTCCATAGTTCTAGCTTGCTCCAATAAAGTTAGCAAGCGTAAGCTCTGGAGCAGGAAGACACAACCGTTAGGTTGTATCGACCGACCCGATAGGGCCTCCCTGCCCTTGATTTCTTGTTTTGTTTTCGTTTTAGTCATGGCGATGGCCCGACGGCATTGTTTGTATGCCTCCGTTCCAAAATAAGTAGTGTATTAGATTTGTCCAAAATTAGATGTATATATACATGTTTCATGGTTAAATTCATCTATTTTTGGGCAAATCTACGACACTTATTTTGGAACGAAGGAAGTATGTCAGTCTTATATGAAAGTCAAAATCTCCTGAAATGATATTTCTGCTATTTGTATGTAGTGCACTAACAACCGTCACCGAGATGTTCCATGAAAAAGTAAACAAGGCGTCACGGTGCTTCCCCGGAAGGCTGTAGCAAGATTACCCGACATGAACCGACGAAACTGTGTAGTATGGGCGCGTTTGGTATCCTGCAGCCAGCCAAGCCAGGCCGGCTGGCTGCAGAACCAAGCCGCGTGTTTGGCTACGTGCGATCAAATTTTTGGCCTGCACACTCATTAAAGCAGCCTTGGGTCAGGGCCGATAGGAACGGTCGAATACCCGTTCCTTTTCCAGCGATGCAACCTCTCTGTAGGTAACCTTACGTTCCTCTCACTCTCCTTATTCTCACTTCATCCACTTCCTTCTAGTCAGTCATACATTGTTCGGCTCAAAATAAGTTCTACACCAAAATGATGCGCTTTGATGTTGCGGTTCCATTACGGGAATCACCTCAAACTTTCGTTAACCGTGCGGCCCTATTTTCGTGTTCTTGTCTGAATATTTTTTGGACAAATTTCGTCAAATTAGTCGCACACAATCGACTGTTTTCGTAACCCTTCGAGCAACAGCTTCACCTCGTCATTCCGCTCAACTATCGTGTTGTAAGTTTTCCGTTTCGGTGCTTGTAGATGGATAGATCTTGTATTGTAAGATGCGTATTTAGACTCTTCTTGGTCTATGCGTCTTCTTCAACCTCCGCTCTATCCGTCGTCATCGAGCTATGCCGCCGCCATACCGTGGCGTTGCCGTCGAGCTCCGTAGCCGCCATGCCATCTCCTCACCGTCCAGCTCCGCCGCCATGCCGTCTCCTCGCCGCCGCCATGCGTCCAGCTCCGCCGCCATGCTGGCTGCTCACCTCCGCCGCCGGCGCCCGAGCCGTCGTCATGGTCGCCGCTCGCGGACAGCTACCTCCGTCGCCGGTGCTCGCGCCGTCGTCATGCTCGCCGTTCTGCTGCTACTCCATGGTGAGAGGTAAGTACACCTAAGTGAAAAGAGGTGAGAGTAATCATCATTAACAACATAGCATATTGTTTGGTTTAGCTGTATACATCCGGCCTACCTGGAGTGGCTACAGGCTACAAAATAACAACCACAATTTGATTTTAGGGGTGGCTCTGCTTGGGCAGGCCATGGAGAGCCCTTCTCCAGTCGGCTGCGGGCTACCAAACGCGCCCAATACCAACAGGGCAAGGGTAGTAGGTAGCGGTATTCCGTATTCATGTGGCTCAGTCGAACCTGTCCGCATCTGACCATCAATGGATGGATGGATGGCTGGTTGCCACACGTATTCGACGAAAGCGACTCCAATTTGTGGGCCTGGCTGCTGGCTAACTGTAAACAATCGAATAGAAAAAAATACCGCTGTTATCTTCGTCTCTGGTCTAGATCTCTCTATTTAATGAATTTGATAAGCTGGATATATTTTAGAAACACGGGGTACCATGTAAACGCACAGAACCTCGTCCTGGAGGCGGGAGTATTCGAGATTTTTCAAGAACACACACAAGCTGTGTGTCGTCATGTACTGTTTACAATTAGTTTGCGTTTTAGGTTTAGTTAAAGTTAAACTTTGTAAAGTTCGATCAAATATTATATAAATACATAAATATTTACAACAAAACTTTACATTATTAGAATCTTCATTAGATATATTTTCATATTATATAAATTTAATCTTAGAGATGTTGATATTTTTTCGTATATGTTTGGTCAAACTTTAAAAAGTTTGACTTTGAAAAAACCAGAACGCGAACTAAATAAAAACGGAGGGAGCATTAGGAAGGAAGACATAATTACAGTACAAACTGCCTGCATCGAACTCCACTAGAAAAAAAAGTAATTAAACACAATTTTGTCCTGAAAAGGGGGAGCTGAGCCGTGGCTCTGCGTACTGCAGTGTATCATAATATAAAATTACATCTTACAGATCAGAAAGAGCGGAAAAAAAATCAGGGCCTCTTTGATTTTGATTAAGGAATTGCAAAGAATTTGTGGAGGAATAATTCCTATAAGAAAATTTCCTATCTTGGTCATTTGATTTGTAGGATTGGATTTGTAATCATTGTACTACTTTCCATAGTAAATCTAACATTTACTTCAAGCTCAATTTATAATTTATTTGGTGGAATGAAACAAACTATGGTGCATCCAAAATCCTATAGAATTGAGTGTGCATGACATTGGAATCCTATGACTTTCCTATTCTTCGAATCAAGGATGCCAGAGGCAGCGGAAAAAGAAAAACATAGCGCTCCGATGCATCTTGTTATTTTGTAGTAAGCTACCAACCGACTAGGATGTAGATAGCCCGAGCTACTGCCAACGGACGGTTTCATCCAAAATCAATATCCTACTACGTCTTCGGGAAGAGAAAAAACATTTTTTGAATACATTTATCCATCCCACTAAACCAATTTTTGAGTTGTATCCATCCACCGCCGAGACCCACCGGTATTTCTCCACTGGCTTATGCCCATTTAACATATCAACATATACCCACGTGCCAGCTCTGCAGATGCACTCCTGAAACGGCTAGACATATCCTGTTCGAGTGTCGCTACTCTAAACGGGTGTGGGCCGCGGCGTCTGTCTGGCTAAAATGCCCAAACCTGATGCAAGACCTTGGCTCGGGGAGGCCAAATGTCCTCGAGTACTGGAATTCGGTGGTAAACTCTGCTTGTTCTTCTCGTCAGGGTCTGAAGACGGCAATCATCCTGATCACGTGGGAAATCTGGAAGGAAAGAAACGCCAGAGTGTTCAACAATAAGTTCGCTATGCCTTCCATCTTGGTCCAGAAGATTAAGGACGAGGCGAGGAACTGGATCCTCGCGGGTGCGAAGAAGTTCGCAGCGCTCTTTGACTAGGGCTTTCTGCTAGAGGCGTTGGGAGCCTCCACTTTGTCGCGATGACAATTTTCCTCTCCAGGAGAGTGGACGGAATAGGTTGAGTTGGTTAGATGGTGGGGGGTCGGCACTCTGCAGCCCTCCTTTTTTGTGGTCCGTGGTTTTACTTTGGTCTCGGCCGTGTTATGTTTTTGCTCCTTCTATATTAATATAAGGCAAAGCTTTTGCCCCGTTTCAAAAACATATCAACATATATAGACTTAACAGTAAACAACTAGCTAGGTGATTCCTCTCGATTGTCTACACGGCTTAGCAGTTTTGCACTGCTCAAACTCCTTTTCCCGTTGATATGGAGAAAAATCTATCAAAGGTTCGGCTGTGGAGATGAGTACAACCAGGGAGTTGATCTCCTTCCTAGCTAGCTGCACTCGATGGAGTAAAACGACCAACGCGGTAAGGCAGCAGAATGGTGTGCTCGAGATGGAGATAATTGACAATTGCGTTTTCTACGCATACTCAAGTTGGCATCGTCAGATTTAGATCGTGATTCGGTCTATAAGTTGTACATGTATTGCAATTCAGTGTTTTCCCGGTTACACATAGTTAAACACTATTTATAACTGAGATTTTGAATTTGGATTGCAAATGAAAATATCTAGTTTTTTTTTTTGAGGAAGGATCTGATTCATATAACAGGAAACTCGGTACAAATTACAGCTAGGCCCCAAAGAAACAAGGAAATTACAGAGGAACCCAGAAACTTGCACGGAGCACCCCGAGCTGCCTGAGAAGATCACAATCAGATCCGAAACTTGCCCCAAGCACCTAGACGACGGCGCCGCCGCCGTACCTCTTGCCGCCGGGAAGAAGTCGCCGCCACACCTTGTAGATGGCCGCAGAAGCTGTCCGTCGCAGAAGGACGGATCCGTGCCTCGCTGAACGCGCACGGCCCCAGCAGCCGCTCCCGCTTCCACCCATCTTCCAGCCGGCGACGCACCGCCTAGGTCCACCACCACGAGCCCCGCACCTCCTCCGGACGCAGCTCCCCTCGCCACCATGGCCGGCCAGAGCTGAACCGTCGACGAAGAAAACCACCGGAACCACCTGCAACCAAAAAGGAACGCCGACCTCCTCCCGCTTCTCCCCTCGCCACCAAGGCCGGCCGGAGAAGCAGAGACGCAGATCCACGCCCAACGAACCTCCACAACCTCCCCGGCGCGGCGGCCGAAACGGGGAAAGGAGGGGGAGGACGAAGAAGCCCAAAACTCCAGCGCCACCGCCACCGTCTTCGGAGACGCCAAACTGGGCAACACACACCTAACCCTAACCTAAAGTACCTGCACGGCCGGAGCCGAGGCTCCCCCCCCCCCCCCCCACCTCGCGGCGCCGAAACGGCGGCCGGAGGCAGAGGGGGCAACAGATCCGCCGGCGGAGACCTCGACTCCGTGGTCGCCTCTCCTTTCGCCTGAGGGGACTGTAGTAGGGGAAAGAAGAAGGGAGGGGTTACTGGACGCTTGAAAATATCTAGTTGCACGTGAGTTGAGTTGAAATTGATATTTCGCAGTTGTAAATGGGTTGCATAGGTATGGCAACTGAAATTTACTCAGTTAGAAGTGAAATACGCATGAGTTACATATAAAACTGGGTGAAGAAAAACACTATTTCCAGTGGATGAATTTACGAGTATCGAAGTTACCCGAAAAAGAAAAGTATCGGGTCAAGTGAAACAAAGTATCGGGGTAACCCGTGGGACATCACCCCTTCCCGATGCTCCCACGTCTTGCAAACCACGAACCGTTGACTGGAGCGCGAATCTCAAAGCCAGCAAGAATAATCAAAGCAGCTCACGTTGTCCATGCCGCACGGCAGAACGCTTCGTGGCGAGGGTAAGTGATCGGATCCCATCCGCTTTCCTTCTCGACAGAGACAGCAACGGGATAGCAGAACAGCTCGATTTAGCCTAGTTTAGCTACAAGGTTCGGTTTTTTTGCTTGGACGGAACAACCGACGACGAGACGAGAAGACTGCCTCCACGCACGGCACGCAGCGCGCTTCCTTCTCCAAGTCCAACCCCTCCTCCCTCCATCCACACCAAGCTCTCGCTGCGCTAGCTAGATAGATCTCGCCGCCCACCTCGAATTCTTTTTCTCCGCAGATCTGCTTCCGTCCAAAGACCCGATACTTTTCTTGCTGGCTCGCTTCTCTGGTTCTTGCTTGGTGCTGAGACCTTGCCCGGATCGTATCGTCGGGGCAGGATGATGGGTCCGGCGTGGTGGGCTGTGCTGGTGCTGCTGGCCCTGGCGGAGTCGGCGGCCGGGAGGTTCGTGGTGGAGAAGAACAGCGTGAGCGTGACCTCGCCGGAGGCGCTCAAGGGCAAGTACGAGTGCGCCATCGGCAACTTCGGGGTGCCGCAATACGGGGGCACGCTGCAGGGCTGGGTCGTCTACCCCAAGACCAACAGGCAGGCCTGCAAGGAGTTCGACACCTCCTTCAAGTCGCACAAATCCGGAGGTCGCCCAAACTTCGTCCTCATCGACCGCGGAGGTGACCACGGGCGACTCTGTTTCTTTCTTTATTTTTGTCGATCCTGCTTTGCTGCCTTCGGTTACTACTCTATGTTGACCATGGTGATTAATACTCCTACTACTAGGAGTAGTTGTCTACTAGTAGCTGATTTAGTTTGGTTAGTTAGGAGGGAGTTAATGAGTGTAATCTTTGATTCGGTTCGTTAGGTTGTTAGTGACATTAATTATTGGTTAATTAGCTTCCCGCACACTTCTGTTCCCTTGCATGCAGTCTATTAGTAGTATATCAGTTTGATGCTGTACGGATAAGGATTGGTTTGATTTGCAGTTGTATTTGTATTTGGGGAAGCAATTCATTTGGGTTGTACTGGTGATGTTGTAATTTGGTACTTAACACCTATCAGTAAATACACCGTATGTTCACAAAGAACAAATCAGTTGTTGCAATCCAAGAAAAACAACTCAAGAACTAGGAGTAGTTGTCGAGCTGATTTAGGTTGTTCAGTTAGGAGGGGAGTTAATGTGTGCAATCTTTAAGTCGGTTCGTTATTTGGTAGTTAGTGACATTAATTATTGGTTAATTAGCTTCCCACACACTTCTGTTCCCTTGCATTCACTCTATTAGTTGTACCTGTTTGATGCTCTACGGATAAGGATTAGTTTGATTTGCAGTTGTATTTGGGGGAGCAATTCATTTGGGTTATGGTGTGCTAATTTTGGTAATTTTAACACCTATCAGTGAATACAACTAAGATGTATGTTCACAAAGAACAAATCAGTTGTTGCAACCCAAGAAAAGAACTCTGTCCTGCTTGCTGCTGCTGCAGCATCATCTCATAAACAGTTTACTGGTCCACCTAGCATGATCGATCAATAAAGTTCTGTAATCATGATTTAGCTATCATGCCTACGGAAGCTGAAACAGAATGTACAGGCATAGATGTGTTTATGAAAGTACATCTTACAAGTTCTACTAGTAACTTAATGCAGTCCAGTACTGCAACAGCAAACAAAGTTCCAGATCAGATGTCTAGCTACAGTAATATTCCCTCCGTATCAAAATATAAGATGTTTTAGCCTTTTCTGGACCACACGTATGTAGACACGTTTTAGTGTATAATATGAGCAGAGTTTGCTCTTTCAGAATTTCAATCACGAGGAATCCATTTGACATCTACGGTGGAAATGATTCAGATCAAAACAGTAGTACTATTATTCTCTGCTTGTAGAAATGATCAGGGGCAAAACAATACTATTGTTCCCTGCTGATTAGATAAGATAAATGTTATTGCTCATGGCAAACATGTAATAAACTTGTCATTTGGCTGCTTAATTTATGAGTACTTCTTTCCCAGTCCTAATGGTTATTCTAATTCTCTACTTTATTTTCCCCTGACAAACAGAGTGCTTTTTCACAACAAAGGCATGGAATGCACAACTTGCTGGAGCTTCAGCAGTTCTTGTTGTGGATAACAAGGATGAGCCTTTGATCACAATGGACAACCCAGAAGATACAGGCACAAGTCACATGGAAAACATCACTATCCCCTCGGTGCTTATAACAAAGAAATTGGGCGACGACCTCAAGAAAGCTTCTGAAATGGTGAAATGGTTAGTGTCCTTTTGGACTGGAGGGAATCACTTCCCCATCCTGATGAGCGTGTAGAGTATGAATTCTGGACAAACAGTAATGATGAATGTGGTCCTAAATGTGATATGCAAATGGACTTTGTGAAGAGCTTTAGAGGAACTGCGCAAGTTCTTGAGCAGAAAGGTTACACCCAGTTCACTCCACATTATATTACGTGGTATTGCCCAGAAGCTTTTGTTGTAAGCAAGCAATGCAAATCCCAGTGCATCAACCATGGCAGATATTGTGCACCGGACCCAGAACAGGATTTCAGCACAGGATATGATGGAAAAGATGTCGTGGTTCAAAATCTACATCAAGTTTGTGTATTCAAGGTTGCTAATGACAGTGGCAAGCCATGGTTGTGGTGGGATTATGTACATGACTTTTCCATTAGATGCCCTATGAAGGAGAAGAAGTATACGCATGAATGTGCAAGTAAAGTTATCAAGTCACTTGGTAGGCCTAATTGCCACTGATTTCACATATCCAGACTTCTTTATTTTATATTCTTTAACTAAATGATGAAAGCTGCCAAGTTAATATTTGCTATTACATTTTCTCGTATGTCACATGTACAGGATTGGACCTTGAGAAGATAGACAAGTGTATTGGAGATCCTGAAGCCGATGAGGAAAACCCAATTCTGAAGGCAGAACAAGATGCCCAAGTAGGACCTTTGCTGCTAAAGAATTACCTTTTTCTGCTAAATATTGCCTTATTTGTGCATATGTCCACCAAATTATGGTAGATTCAGCTGTATGTTTATATGTAGATTGGTCATGGTAAACGAGGAGATGTCACGATACTGCCAACGCTTGTTGTCAACAACAGGCAATATCGAGGTTTGTCTACTGTTTTGTAGCACTAGTTGTTTCACTCCTGACATTATTTGTGTTACAGCTTAGTTTTTCTTCAGGTAAGTTGGACAAAGGTGCCGTGCTAAAAGCCATCTGCTCAGGATTTGAGGAGACAACTGAGCCCGCTATTTGTTTGAGTGAAGGTCTGTATACCTTCTCCTTTTATGCATAAATGTCTCCTAGAACTTGTCTTATGGTGCATTACTATTTCTTCTCTTTCTTTTGTTCCCTGTAGACGTTCAAACAAATGAGTGCTTGGAGAACAATGGAGGTTGCTGGCGTGACGAGGCTAATAACGTCACCGCGTGCAAGGTACAGTCAGTTTTAGCTAGAGATGCTCTGACACTTCACCTTACCTTCTTCCTCTACTATGTCTTGTAATATAGATCTAATATGGCGTATGCAAATGCAGGATACCTTCCGTGGGCGTGTTTGTGAGTGCCCTGTTGTCAAAGGTGTCAAGTTTGCTGGTGATGGATATACCAATTGTGAAGGTAATATGTGAATTTAGTTATGTGATTGAGTTTGCTGAAACTATTTCTGGAATGGGTATTTCCTACTATGTATTACTGAAACAATGTGGTTGCCATACTTGGTGGTAATTTACTTTTGGACGCCATCTTATTATCAGTTCTTCGAAAATTCCCTGTACATCTTAGTACTAACAATCTCCATTATCAGCTTCCGGTATTGGGAGGTGTGAGATCAACAATGGAGGATGCTGGAAGGATACTAGAGATGGGAAGACAATATCTGCCTGCTTAGTAAGTAATGATTGTTGAAGTGTATAAGTGAATTGTCTGGTCCTTTCCATCAGATCGGTCTTTTGGAATAGTGGTCAGCGCATGAAGCTTGACATGGTATCAGAGCCATGGTCTCGAGTTCGAGTCCTGGTTTGCGCAATTTGTTCTAAAATTGTTGCTGCCCCCTCTTTGTCCACGTATAGGCCTCTTGAGCCATACCTCTGAGACTCGCGCGCCGTCGCTCTCTTCCGGTTGCACGTGTTGGCCTCTCCCTCCCCGAGTCACACGTGAGAGGGGGTGTTGAAGTGTATAAGTGAATTGTCTGACCCTTTCCATCAGATCGGTCTTTTGGAATAAGTGGTCAGTGCATGAAGCTTGACATGGTATCAGAGCCAAGGTCTCGAGTTCGAGTCCTGGTTTGCGCAATTTGTTCTAAAAATTGTTGTTGCCCCCTCTTTGTCCACGTATAGGCCTCTTGAGCCATACCTCTGAGACTCGCACGCCGTCGCTCTCTTCCGGTTGCACGTGTTGGCCTCTCCCTCCCCGAGTCACACGTGAGAGGGGGTGTTGAAGTGTATAAGTGAATTGTCTGGTCCTTTCCATCAGATCGGTCTTTTGGAATAGTGGTCAGCGCATGAAGCTTGATAGAAGTATCCTGAGACGTAGTAATTTTCCTATGTATTTCCTTGAGAACATCAGAACTAAATTCAGAAAATTTGCAGCATGAAGAATCTAAAGGTTGCAAATGTCCAGTCGGTTTCACGGGCGATGGTGTAAAAAGCTGTGAAGGTACTTTACCATTATCCAAAACATATTTTTTTGCTAGGACGCAACACTATTCTGAACGAGCATAAATTGACTGTATTTTTATTTTGTTCTCCGTCTAGTATGTACTCACCAGTCAGCATTTTCATATTTGGCTGTTATATATTCATGAAGATAACTATGTGCAGATATTGATGAATGCAAACTGAAAAAAGCCTGTCAGTGCAATGGCTGCAGCTGCCAAAATACATGGGGAAGCTATGAATGCAGCTGTGGTAATACCAACATGTTATACATGAGAGAGCAAGACACTTGTATCAGTGAGTAGTCTAACCTGAACTCCTTCATAGCTTTCTAGTTCAGTTTCATAATATTTGTCTTGCAAGAACCGGTATATATTATTAACTGATAAGAAGCAAATACTCCTGGTCAGCTGAGCTACTTTCTTTTGTTTGAGATGATTGATCTTATACTTGTTGTTTGAGATGCTTGATAGTATACTTCAGTTTAAATGGACTGGCTGTTTCTTAGTCACCGAGTCATCTATACTTTTATGAATGCAATCGGGGATGTGCCAGTTGCTTAATATACACAATGGTTACCTCCAAAGAATTTTCCCTTGATGTTTGTATATTTTGAATTATTATACAATTTAGTGTTGTTAATGTACTCCAGACTGCAGCATAGGGTAATTCAGATTACTGAGGCTTTATTATTCCTGGTTACTGTAATGGTTGAAGTTACTTTCAGTTGCAGTTTAAAGTTGTGAAAAGTGCAGTGGCATGCCCAGGGTGTGTTTACCATGATCTGCACTGTTACCTCACCTAGATTGCTTTCAGTTTTTTTGGCGGTGAAGGTTGCATCACAGTTTAGAAATAAGAAATGTGTACAATTACTACATGCATTGCTATTATTACCCTTTTAGACAATGTTATCTGCTTTTCTGTATTATACTAAGCATAATCTTATGTTTAAACTCCTTGCAGGCAAACAGGCAGCCTCCTCAGTTGGGTGGAGCTTCATGTGGGTTATTTTCTTCGGACTAGTTTTTGCCGGGGTCGGAGCGTACGCAGTGTACAAATACAGGCTAAGGGTAAAGCATCGCTATTTGTTCTGTCTAACATTTGGTTTATTATTTTGTTGAAGTGGCCTAGGTGGTGACTCGATATTTGCCTTACCAGAGTTACATGGATTCGGAGATCCGCGCCATCATGGCTCAGTACATGCCTTTGGACAGCCAGGAAGGAGCGAACCAGCAGCAGCATGTCGCGCATGGTGATGATATCTGAGAAGGGCGCTCCTTTCCCGGAGCAGCATACTAGGAGCGTGCAGCAATAGCATACCATTGGTGGTGGCGTCGGCTTTACAGAGGTCAAAGCAAAGATACGGTTTGTACTGCGCGAGGAGATTTGATGTATGATTCTAGGACTGTTGTGTGTTGTGCACCCCTCATTTTGTGATAGACGATGAACAACAGCATAGGCGTTTATCATCGCAGTTTACCCCCTTTGTCGGCTCTGCCATTCCAGTCTCGCAGTTCGTATTGCGTCCTGCTGTAAATACTTGTTGTCCGGACTACAGAATTAGCGTCCCCATATACCTGAATAAATCTGGAGCCTACAGGTGGTACTGAACAAAATGCCTGTGTCTTTTATTTATTTATCCGTGTGCCTGTGATTCTTGTTTTCCCGAGTGGAGAATCACAGCATAAATTATCACGAATTGCAGGGCTACGGAGCATGGGCTGCAAGCTTAGGCAACCGTGAGAATTTCCTTACTCCTTCCAATACACAACGGAGCCGTGAAAAATGATGAAGAGCTCGTGCATTGCAGCAAAACATGGAGGATGGGCTCGAAAAGGGGAGACAGAGAAAACAAAGGAAGAGCGCGCGTTTGCGTGCAATGCAGCCTTTTCATAGATACAAAACTATAGTCGGCAGCATGATACTGATAGCGTGCGGTATGTCGAGTATTCCTTGGGTGGTTTCGTTCTTTTGAGGGAGCTGCTCCGTCGATCGATTGTTCTTGTGCTCTTTCGATGCGCCATTGCTTTGCTTAAGAGAATCTCGCGCCGCTGCCATGATTGTTCAGGGCCGAGTCCCCAGATGAATGAATCCTTCCTGCTCATTTTGGCCATTTTCGTGTACTGGTGAATGAATGAATCAGTGGGTCGTCTTTTCAGGCTCGCTACTGAGCTTGCATGGCTCTAGTGTTAGGTTGATCTCCTACCCGTGCGTGCCCAACGGTCGCACGACTCTGATCCATGCGCCCTGATCGGGGACGCCCAACCGATCAATGGTTGGTGGGCCCCTGTGGTCTGGGCTATAAAGACAGGTGGGGGTTGGGGGCACGCCTCACGAGGTTGGTCATGCTCCACCACCCCACCGACACACCCATCCGATCTAGGGTTTTGCGCAGTGCCCACGGGAAGCTCTGCCACCGCCACCACTCCACTCACTGCCATCGCCGGCCACCTCCACCATGGCCGGCACGTCGAGCGCATCCGCGCAAGGAGAAGGTGATTCATCTCCTCCCAATCTCTCTGTTCTACCAGCAGGATCTACCCTAAACGATCCAGTGGACACAACAATGGTATCAGAGCAGTCTAGGTGCTAGATTTGTTTCGGTAGAAAGAAACAAAAAGCAAATCGAGATCTAGGATCAAAAGAAACCGAAAATAAGAAAAGAAATCAAAGCGTCCCGTGGAACCCTAAACCAAAAGGGCAAAGAAAACTTACCGGGGATGCCCTCGGGCTCGCCGGAAAAGTGCGCCGCCATCAAGGCCGCGCCGTTCCTCTCGATCCGATGCGTACCAGAAGGGGCACCGGACGAAGAACCTCACCCGCAAGGGGCAAAGCACACCGCGACCAGATCCATTCGACGGCGGCGCGCTCACCGCAAGGCGAACGCGCGACCGGCGAAGGGGTCTGGCAACGACGGCATCTCCTCGCGTCGATCTGCTCCGGCAAGGGAGTGATAAAGACGAAAAGAAAGAAAAGAAGGGGAAGGAGCTGGAGCGGCGCGGCGCGGTGGCGTTCATCGCCGTCTCCGGCGCACTCCGGCGGCCGGCCTAACCCTAACCGCATCGCGCGGACACAGCAGAGCCGCGGGAGCGAGAGCGAGTGGGAGAGGAGCGAATGAAGACTATGGTTGACCGGGTGGCGCGGTTCTGGTTTTGTTATTGCGATCTGCGCGGACGGCCGTCCGATGCAGATGGACGGCCAGGATTGCGCCGCGGCAAACCCTAGCCAGCAGAGCGGGCTTTGGGCCGAAAAGAGGGCCGTGGGCCGTGGTTTCCGTTCGCCCGGGCGATGGATAGCCGAAAGGCCGTGGGCCGTGTGTTTTTCCTCTGCCGAAAAGAAAAGAACATATTTTCTGTTCTGTTAATTTTTCCAGAAGATGTTTTATTTGTTTTTGTCCAATTTTTGGGCAAAATTCATTCAGTTTTTTCTATTCAAATTTATCCAATGAATTTTTGTTTAGAAAACAGAAAAGTGACAGAAACATTTCTGCAAAGTATAAACTTTCATGAAATTTTTTATTCATGTTTTTCCGCTGCAAAAAGAATAAAAGTGAGAGTTAATTTTAAAAGTGCATGTTTAAAATTGACTATTGAAATGATTATGATTCTGTTATTTTATGACCAACGTTGTTATAACATAATCATGATTTATTATTATATGTGCATTTGTTGCTATTTTCTGCCCAACGGTGATATAGTTTTAATTGCACAAACAGTTGTATGTTTTAATTTTGACCAACGTTGGATTATTGCATGCAATTGTTGTTTTGTTCTCACCTCAATGTGATTTTTCAGGAGGGTACTACTTGATGAGCTGCATCAAGGATGTTCCAACCCTCAGAGGTGACAACTACTCCGAATGGAGAAAGAAAGTTGATCTGGCTTTTGTTTGTGCTGAGGTGGACTGGGTTGTGGACACTCCACAGCCAGTAAACCTACAGAGCCAGTCAGAGATGAAAAGATGATGATATGCTTGGGAAAAAGAGGAGGGATTACGCTCCATTGGAGATGTCATATACCCTCGAAAACAAAAAGTGGC
The DNA here is from genome assembly GCA_947311845.1 of Poa pratensis. NCBI lineage: Eukaryota > Viridiplantae > Streptophyta > Magnoliopsida > Poales > Poaceae > Poa > Poa pratensis. The sequence continues at coordinate 35,294,082 of CAMZMU010000073.1, forward strand.
TTACTGCCAACAAAAAGTGCATGGCTTTCATAAAGAACACAATTGAGCACTGTTGTGGGCTCAATTGCAGAGTGTGCTTCCGTAAGGGAGTTTCTTGAAAAGATAAAGAGCCAGTTCACTGGTTCTTCAAAGATATATGCTACCCAGTTGCTAAAGCAGCTGGTGACAGAAAAGTACACAGGAGGTGGACATGGCATAAGAGAGCACATCCTAGGATGAGCAACATGGCAGCTAAGCTTAAGCCCATGGACGATGATTTGGAGCTCAAGCCTACTCCTTGTTCACCTGTTATGGCTTCACTGCCAAGTCAGTTTGACACTTTTGTTGTCAACTACAACATGTCGCCTGAAAAATGGGACATTGAAAAGACATAGCCATGTGTGTGCAAGAAGAGGAAAGACTTAAAGCTCACATGGTGGTTCTCTGAACTATGTGAAGGATAACAAGAAAAAGAACTACAATCAAAGTAGCAATGGTTCCCCTTCAAAGCCACATGGAAAAGCTCCCCGCATTATCAGCATCAGCAGAAGTCTCTTCCAGTGGACAAAGATACATGTCTCCACTGTAAGAAGACTGGGCATTACAAGAAAGATTGCCCTGTTGGCTAAAGTCCATAATGGCAAAGAAGGTAACAACATTGTTTCCTTTGTAAATGAATCCTTGTATACACAGTTTTCGAAATCTACTTGGTGGATTGACTCAGGTGCAACTGTTCATGTTGCAAATTCATTACAGGGATTCCATTCGACGCGGACTACGCAAAGAAGCGAAAGATGCATTGAAGTTGCAAATGGAGTTCAAGCAGACGTTGAAGCTGTCGGCGACATCTCCCTGGAGTTAGCTGATGGATTCACGATTCTGCTTAGAGATGTTTTATATGTTCCTTCATTACACAGAAACTTGATTAGTGTTTCACGTTTGGACAAAGATAATTATGAATGTTATTTTGGACATGGCAAGTGTGCCATATGGTGTAATAATCTCATGTGGGTGTTGCTTTACTTCACAATGAGCTTTATTTATTATCCTACGTGAAAAAGTGTATTCTGTGTGCAAAGTGAATGAGCATGTTTCCGCGCCGGATAAAGAACAAAAGAAAAGAAAGAGAACTCATGACTCATCGAAATTATGGCACTGTCGTTTGGGCCATATTTCGAGGGGGAGAATAGAAAGTCTAGTTAAAAATGAAATTCTTCCTCCATTAGAGTTCTCAGACTTAGAACAATGCATAGATTGCATTAAAGGAAAGTATGTAAAACAAATCAAAAAGGGTGCAAACCGAAGCACAGGAACACTAGAAATCATTCACACTGACATTTGTGGACCATTTCCTGTGAAAAGTGTGGATGGCTATGACTCGTTTATAACATTCACAGATGATTACTCCCGATATGGTTATATTTATCCAATCAAAGAAAAGTCTGAAGCGTTGGATAAATTTAAGATATTCAAAGCTGAAGTAGAAAATCAGCATGATAAAAGAATAAAGATAGTGAGATCTGACCGTGGGGGGAGTACTACGGTCGGCACACTCCATATGGCCAAGTCCCTGGACCTTTTGCGAGGTTCTTACAGGAGACTGGCATAGTGGCCCAGTATACAATGTCGGGCGACCCTCAGCAAAATGGAGTAGCTGAAAGGCGTAACCGTACACTTATGGATATGGTGCGCAGCATGATGAGTTACTCCACCTTGCCATTGGGATTATGGATGGAGGCGCTTAAAACCGCCATTCACATTCTCAATAGAGTACCAAGCAAGTCGGTGCCCAAAACACCGTACGAGTTGTGGACAGGAAGAGTACCCTCTCTACAACACTTCAGGGTGTGGGGGAGCCCAGCTGAGGCCAAATTATTTAATCCAAATATTGCAAAGTTAGATCCCAAAACAGTCAGTTGCCACTTCATTGGCTATCCTGAAGATCAAAAGGTTTTCGTTTCTACTGTCCAGACAGATACACAAAGTTTGTAGAAACGAGACATGCAGTCTTCTTAGAGGACGAAATGATGAGGGGGAGCATGGTAGCTCGGAAAATTGATCTTGAGGAGAAGAGGGTGTGTGCACCTTTTCCGATGATTCAGGAGCCATTTTTCACACTACCTGTTGTACCTGCACCGACAATCCTGAGGTTGAGGTGCAAGCACCTGTTGTAACTCCACCCGTGACAACTGTGGGTGAAGATCCGGAACCTGTCCGTCAGGAGCCGACTGAACCCGTTGTTGAGCATGAAAGGGAGGTGCAGCAGCCACTTTTAGAAAATGAGGCCCTAGAAGGTCTAAAAGAGCTAAAAATCAGCTATTTCTGATGATTATAAAGTTTACAATACAGAATAGTTCATATGGAAATGATCCCACTTCATATGAAGAAGCCATGAGAAGCCCTCACTCATCGAAGTGGGTGGAGGCAATGGAAGAAGAGATGAAATCGATGAGTTCCAACGATGTTTGGGACTTAGAAGATATTCCTAAAGGAGCCAAAACAGTAGGCTGTAAATGGGTATACAAAACTAAGTATGACTCAAAAGGAAATGTAGAAAAGTATAAAGCACGACTTGTGGCAAAAGGATTTACACAAAGAGAAGGGGTAGATTACAATGAGACATTTTCTCCAGTCTCATGTAAGGATTCCTTCAGAATCATAATGGCACTAGTTGCACATTTTGATTTAGAGCTACATCAAATGGATGTAAAGACGGCATTTCTAAACGGGGATTTAAAAGAAAATGTTTACATGAAACAACCCAAGGGTTTTATCATGGAAGGCAAGGAAGATATGGGATGCCGCCTGAAGAAATCCATTTATGGATTAAAGCAAGCCTCTAGACAGTGGTATCTAAAGTTTAATGAGACAATTAAAGTTTTGGATTTAAAGAGAATGTTGAGGATAACTGCATTTATGCAAAGTTTAAAAATGGGAAATATATTTTCCTAATCTTGTATGTGGATGATATCTTGCTTGCTAGCAGTGATGTTAGTCTGCTACAAGAAACAAAGAAGTACTTATCCTCAAATTTTGATATGAAAGATCTTGGTGAAGCATCATATGTTTTGGGCATAGAAATTCACCGAGATAGGAAAAATGGAGTCTTAGGACTATCGCAGAAGGCATATTTTGAAAAGGTTCTTAAAAAGTATAATATGCATAAGAGTAGTGCCACACCTGCACCTATAGTCAAGGGCGACAGTTTTGGGAAATTCCAATGTCCCAAGAACCAGTACGAGATCGATCAAATGAAAGGAATACCATATGCTTCGGCTGTTGGAAGCTTACAGTATGCACAAGTGTGCACTCGCCCTGACTTAGCTTTTATCACCGGAGTACTCGGTAGATATCAAGAGAATCCAGGCCAGAGCACTGGAAAATGGCAAAGAAAGCATTGCGTTATGCGCAAGGCACAAAGGACCTCATGCTAACATACAGAAGATCTGATTCCCTAGAGATAAGAGGGTATTCAGACGCAGATTTTGCGGGAGACAGAGATGATAGAAAATCCACGTCAGGATACGTGTTCACTCTCGCTGGAGGGGCTATTTCGTGGAGAAGCTCCAAACAGTCAATAGTTGCATCGTCCACGATGTATGCAGAATTTATAGCAGCTTATGAGGCCACAGGGCAGGTGATATGGTTAAAGAAATTTATACCCGACTTGAAAGTGGTAGATTGTATTGACAAACCACTAAAGATGTACTGTGACAACCAGCCCGCAGTATTCTATGCTCACAACAACAAGTCGAGTAATGCTACCAAACCAATAGAGATAAAGTATTATGTTGTGAAAGATAAAATCCAGGATCAAACTATAAGTCTCGAGCATATAAGGACAAAGGATATGCTTGCAGATCCGCTTACGAAAGGCTTACCACACAGTGTGTTCATGGAACACGTAGCCGGCATGGGTTTAATGGAAAGCCTATGTGTGGGGACCCCGGACTAACTGTCCGAAATACCCTTGTGCCTACATATCAGCGATCCCATGATCAGTGCGTCGCTGAAGCACAATTAAACTTGGTAACCAAAGAACATCCATACATACCGAATTTATTTACTTACTTGATGGAAGTGATCAGCTTCCAGGTGCTTGCAGCGGAATCACCAAACAACGTGGAGCCCAAGTCATTCGCCTTAACCCTACAGGCAGCTGACTGGGAAGCGCCCTAGTTCGCAAAGACGCCAGTGAACTCCTCTTCTTCGAACTGCTTCTTCTTCCAAAATCTGGCTAAGACAATAGCCAGGGACGAAACCAATATGAGTACATTTGATTGTACTCGCAAACTACCCCAACAGGAGCATGCACTAGTTTTTAATTTTAAAGACTTTTATTTTTAGAAAACATCACTATATCTTTATTTAAAAAGGGAAGAGTAGATTTGTAAACTGTTGAAGACAAAACATTTTGGAAAGTAGTTTTCTCACCTACCTTAGTTGAAAAGGTAAGAAGTCTTTTTAAACCTTTTTCCCGAAAATATACCTTCGTTCTAAAAGGTGAGAAAACCCTTTAAAACTTTTTCCTCGAAAATCACCCTCTTGTCCATTTCTCCGAAACCTCCTGGTTTCTGATCATACCCCTTCATGGTTACTTATTTTACCAGCAACCTCATACCATACCCTCGGTATAGTTGCATAAAACAATTTCCACTCATTTTCTTTTCAAACCCAAAACTTTGTAAAACTTGCACATGGCCTTAGTAGTTCTTCCCAACTGTCCATATCCGAGGACTCGGCTATTCGAATAGTTTTACCCTCTGCAGAGGTAGCACGCTTTTCCCACACCCATCCGGTCACTCATCGTGTCAGCCACGTCCCGCCATACCAGAGGTATGCGAAGTTGAGTTCCCGGCCATAGCCTGTCCTTTGCTCATGCTAGTATAGGACCCTGCCGCTACGACACTTTCCACCGACACTCAAATCCTCAGAAACTAAGTGTGGGGACTCGTAGTTCTGCCCGGCGGACCCAAGGGAGCCCTTCAATCCTCTTCCTCCGACACGCTCATACCGGCTTCCGGTAGACTTCAATGAAGAGGACCCAGGTCAGGGGTAGGTCCTCAGACCATCCCCTCATGGAACGAGGTTATCCTCGTTATTGAGGCATCCAGTACTAACACGAGCAAATTATATGACTACGCCCTTGCTCATATGTGGGTAAATGTGGTCGCACAGGTTATTGGTTGTTCGGTAAGTACCAGGACACAATGTGCATTTTTCAGAAACATCACCATTCACCGCTTCTCAATTTCATTACCGACATCTCGGCATACCATAATTCATCCAACGGTTTTCAAAGGAGTTTTGAATAAACAATGTTTTTCCCATCCTATAGTTTTATTTAAACCAACTGGTATTTCTACATAGAGTGGCAAAATAGTTTTTCATAAACTTTTGAAAAGGTTTTCACAATCATTTCCAATTCTCATAGCAAAATACTTTTAGTCAAACTTGGGTGGTTCGTAATCCCACCAAAAGATTTTCATAGAAGGCTTTGGAGTAAAACAAATTCATTTCGAAATCGTTGTAGACCATTGACACCTCTATATCGGGTGTCTCAAGAATCTACTTGTATTTTGGAAAAGGGTTTTCAAAGTCATAGCTTTCGTGGCAAACACCACATAAATCATTTATGCTAGTTATAGTAAAACAGGTAAATCAAAATAGATGTATATAGGTGCAAGCTCAGTGAAGTAGCTTGCCTGATTTCATCCTAATGCTCCTGGAATTCTTCCCACTGATCAAGGAAATAACTTCCTTCCCTCTTTGATAACTCCTCTCCAAATACCACTCCGGTAGCGTTCATATCTAGCGTCACAGCATGAAAATAAAACAACACCCAATAAGCAAACCAAACCACAAGTGGTATACAAACAAGTAATCAAACCGAAAACATAGCACCCATTTAATCAAGTAACAACATCAAACCATACTAACAAGCAACAATCATGAGGGAACATTATTATTTAACCAAACAAGTTTAGTAATCACCCCACTTATCTAGATGCAGACAAGAAATTAATCCAAACACGTAAGCCATCACATGCTACTAACACAAGTATAATACCAACCAAAGACTAGACATCCTGAATTACAAACATAGGTTTTATAATTTTAATCCCAACTCTACACAAAAATCTTCACTTGTCTAACTACACCCTCATACTTAAACTACCTAACAAGTTAACTGACCAAGACATAATCACAAGGGCATTATACTAACAGGAGTATAATACCAAACACAAGCTAAAAACATAAAGCATTAAACAACTCCACTTAAGAGTTGTTAACAGACAAATTTCCTTAGACAGGAAATACTTCAGACAAAAGTTAAATCACCAATTAATCTCTACAAGCCAAAAATACTCCACCACACATCAATCACTCATTCCTCAAAAGGGAAAACAACTACTCACATCTAGTTGACAAAAAGGTTACTACAAACATGCTTAGGGTTGAGAACCCTACTTTTAAATCAGAATGCAATGGAACCAGTGGGTGTTCCACTTTCATAACAAGGCATTAGGAGGTTAAATATCCCCTGGCTATAATAGGAAACTTACTAAAACAACAACACAACATAAGGCTACTCATGCTGGTGAGTCCTAAATAATTATAACTATTCCCCCACTAGACATGCCTTGCTAAGGACCAAATAATAGGTAACAAGGGATGACATGCTACAATATCAGTAGATATGAAGGGCTACTGATGCTCAAACAACACTTTCTAAAATCATGCCACATAATGGATTTTATACCGAAACAAATCCTAAATACTAGGAAATTCTAGGGAATATCCATACTAGTGATAGTATTCCCTAATGAACACAAGCAACACTAAATTTTCCTAACATGCTATAAACAAGAGTTAACACACTAATAACAGAGAGTACAACACCTATGCATGCTAGAAATCACAAATAAGACACTACTACATTCTTCAAAATTAAATAAACTATAGACAAGAATTAACAGAAAAGCACTAAAACTAGTTATGCACACCAGAAATAATATAAATCTCTAAAAATCACACCAATCTAGGATTAGGTACTCCTAATCATACAGAAGACAATCCAATTGGATTTACTCCAAAATTCATTTCACAAAAATCTACAAAAATCACTAAAGTGCTACTGGTGTGTTTACAAGAATGAATAGAACTTTTGTTTTAGGATTCATTTGCATACAAGACCAACAGATCTAGAAAGGTATCACTTCAAGCATTCCAGGGAATTTTAGTTTGCAATATTTGGAGTTATAAAACTCTAGTTATTGAATATTTAGTGGAAAATATACTTTCTACAAGATTTAATCTACACAACAAGTAAAAATGTATTTTGGCAAGCAACCAGTTCTGCATGTCTAAGAAAACTCATAGGAACACAACAAAATTTGAATCACTCAATTATCTACCCTAGATCCACCACAAATGATTTAAACCTACACTGCCAGAAACAGATCTATAAGGAAATAACTAAACAACCTTAGAAAAAAGATTAACGGGCTGGATCAGATGCACGTCGCAGGGAGAGGCCCATCTCGCGGCCCATGTGCGCTGGCGAAGGGGTACCGGGCCTGCGTCTTCTTCCTCGACGCGAGCACGGCACGGGACGGCGGGGAATCACGGCGAGGATGGCATCGGCGGTTCCGGGCTCCTAAAAAGAAAAGGAGATGCCCGTGAGAGAGAGAGCGATGAGGGGAGCTCGATGGCACAACAATGACGACGAATGGCGGACGGTGGCCATCGCGAGCTTGATCGACAAGCAGCGGCCGGGGAGGACGAAGTTGAGGACGACGACGGCGATCCCGGGCGTCTCTTCTCGATTCCTTGCACGGGGTGTAAGAGGGCGACGCGGTAAGGCTTTTGGTGGGCTTGGATTTGGACGGGAAGGTTCTATCGCCGGCGAGGCGCGTCGGTAGCGGCGGCCGTGGTTCGTGTCCGGGGAAAAAATGGAGAGGGGGAGAGTGCGAGAGAGTGAGTGAGCAGGGAAGCAAAGGAGGCGGTGTGGTGCTTCTTATCGCCTCGCAGGGCAGCAGAGAGGAGCGGGGTCCAGGTGGTGTCGACATTACGCGGGGAGACACGGCGACGACGAGGTGAGGAACACGGCGCCTGTGCTGTGCCGTACCGCTGCAACAGGGAAGATGGGGGACAAGGGAGGGCAGACGAGGCAGTGGAGTGGTCTTGTCTTCTCCTCCAGGGCGAGGCGTGCGTCAGGGGCGAGGCAAGGGGAGCACGGCGAGCTCGGCGAGGGAGCACGGCGTCGGTGGCGTGTTGCTCTGCCGCCACAGGAAGTCAATGCACAAATTGCAAAACGCCCCCTAGATTCTTTTTCTTTCTTACAACTAAGTCCTTTGTCTATTTCTTTTATTTCTTTTAAAACCAGTAGGTTTTAGGGATTTTAGTTGGGGCATTTAACCATTTTCAAATATTCTGAGAAAATTCATGGAGTCTCCTATATACGTGTAGAAGCTCCACAAAAATTGGTTTTGCAAAATAAAATGTTTTGCTCCATTTTTGTTCATAGGATTTAAATAAACCATTTTTGGAAATTAATAATTTGAGACTCCTTTAATATTTAAAACCAGTTGTAAAATAGTTTGTAGAACCGTTGGAGCTTTCTTGACAAATATGATATCTTCAAATAAGTTTTATGTTCATAGAGAAAACATTTGTTTTGAGGAAATAGGGGAATTGGGAGGGAAAGTATTTATGAAGATCTTTTTAACTCATGACCTTCATTTCTTTTTTAATAAAGGAAAGAAAGGTTTTGTTTTAAAGTCAACAAGTAGGTTTACTAGAGGAGGGAGTGATATGAAATGGAGAGGATTATCATTCCATTTCCTTCTCTAGAATTTTGATAAAGAAAGTATAATGGTTTTCCTAGAATAGAGGATTAGGTAGAGAGGGAGTTTTATTGAGATCGTCTCCCTAGATTTTAGGAGTTTAACTTGGGTGCATAGTTTTAGAGGGTTTGCTCCTCTTCAAGTCGCACTCCAAATTTGGTTGCCAAGGGTGTCCTAATTTTGTAATAACACCACTGAGGAATTATCCTTACCAGAAAATCACACACACAACAGCAAAATCACAGCAACAGTACCGGCACAACAATATCAACAACACAACAATATCCACAACTCAAACAAGCCACACACTTCAAACTACAAGAATCAATCATACCACACCGTCCATAATCAACAATACTATCTTGAAAATGATCACACTTAATTATGACAAGATGTTGTTTAGGAAATAGCGCAACTCATAACCCAATAGTTTTCAAAAGGTTCGATAAAGAAATTATGTGGGGTAATATATTTCCCACTAGTGTGGTTTCCAAATGGAATAAAATAAGAGCTTATAAAATGGGAGTTGCATGCACATGCAAAATATCAAGTTTGATAAATAGATAGGAGATAACATATAGATCTCCCTACTTTTGGGAATACATAATTTTGGAAATACTTTTACTTTCTCAAATAAGGATGTTTTGGTTATTGCCAAAACTAAATTATTTTTGAAATAACATTTGAATAAAGCAGGAGTGGCAGAAGATATATAGAATTGTTTTTCTTGTCATAACATGATCACCAAGGCGTAATAGATGTCTTTACTTAGGTTAGGTTACTGGGTTAATATTTTCTAGTCAAACAACTTAAACATTCAAGTCACACAAGGTCAAACAGAACAATATAAGGGAAAACACAATCATTAGTGAAGTAATTCAAAAAGTTTTTGTTGGTTCTGAATTTTTGGGTCTTATTAATCCTTATTATAAATTTGGGATGTTACACTATGTTTCCTGGATCATGAGAGGACCAAAAGGAACAGAAATTGTTTCAAAACAAAGAGATATATTGTAGCTGTCTGATTCTATCGGCAATTGAGCTGTGACGATGAAACATGCTCTATGTATTAATCTGTGATGAAACAATTAAAGAGAAAGTACATAGTTAAAAAGTAAAAGTTGAGATCAAGGGAAGAATGTTAGGTTGATCTCCTACCCGTGCGTGCCCAACGGTCGCACGACCCTGATCCATGCGCCCTGATCGGGGGCGCCCAACCGATCAGTGGTTGGTGGGCCCCTGTGGTCTGCGCTATAAAGACAGGTGGGGGCTGGGGGCATGCCTCACGAGGTTGGTAGTGCTCCACCACCCACCGACACACCCATCCGATCTAGGGTTTTGCGCAGTGCCCACGGGAAGCTCTGCCACCGCCGCCACTCCACTCACTGCCATCGCCGGCCACCTCCACCATGGCCAGCACGTCGAGCACATCCGCGCAAGGAGAAGGTGATTCATCTCCTCCCAATCTCTCTGTTCTACCAGCAGGATCTACCCTAGACGATCCAGTGGACGCAACATCTAGAACCCAGCTCCATGATGCAGTGATCTGGCGCTCGTGGAATGGAAAGGTGGCCTGTGTCGACCTGAATATTGCACGCTACACTGTAGTAGAGGGGACACTCGGCTAGCTGCACTGTGATGAATTAATTCACGATGTGAGGCTACCAACTGTCCGAAGTCCGAACTGGCCAGAAACCGTCATCGATCTGAAACGCATCGTCAAAAGGAGCACCACGGACAGGTGGCCCTTGATGTACAGCACTCGAAGAACAGTTCAACATCTTGCTCTGAGTTGAGCATCTCCCCTTCTACACGGATCACGGAGGCAGGGCCCCGCTCTGGCGCGCATGAATGCGGCCATGGGCATGCATGGAGCTCGCTTGGCTTGGCTGGTCCTCGTCAGAGTCGCTGCGGTGGAAGACAGTGTTTGTTGTGGCGAGATGCGGCAGAGCAAATGAATGCGTATTGATGGCGGCAATCAAGACTTGCCCGCTGCCGCCTCCTGGCATGCATGTCCCGGACGGAGACAAACGCCGGCGCAGCGGCCACGGCCAATAGCCCTCCTCCCCTCCCCGCGCCTCGCGCCACCACTCGCTTGGCTCTTCTTCTCTCTTTCCTGCAGCGCCAAATGGAAACGATTCGGGTTTTGAGCGGCGAGCCTGATTCCCGCGCGCCCGTGGAGGCGATCGCAAAGACCAGCTGGACACGGGATGGTAGTGCCACTGCCGTGCGTTCAAGTTCCGGAGCTGCGTTCTGGATTCCCGCTCCTGATCTGGCTATGAACACACGTACGTGCAACGTGCTGGATCTGTTGTATGGTCTGTGTAATGCAGGGCCGCAGAGAGCATGGGCATGCTGCTTTTTAGATAAAGGGAGTCTTTATTACTTAAAAGATTTAAGCATTACATCCAGCCTCTGCATAACTAAGATGCACACAGCCAAAAAGTCTGAAGTACTAGCAAAAGAATAACAAGGCGAGTTACATATCAATATGAGAAATTGTAAAAACGCCTATGGTGGTGGAGGGCCGATCCGCAAATTATGCTGCATCCATGTAGGGATAAAAAGTCTCTCGCCGTATCCTCCAGTCTTGTACAGACCTCCATAAACAGGTCTCGATGTCCCACATGTTGCAACTGAGACCACGAACGGAGTGTAGCAGTAGTCCGGTAGATAACCTGCATAAGAGAGCAATTTTTATCAGTAAAAACCTTGTCATTTCTACATAGCCAAAGCGACCATATTACGGCAAGCGCTGCCACCCTAATAAGTTGTTTGAACCTATTATCCACTCCATTCAGCCAGTTGCCAAAAATATTAACAATGCTTGTAGGTGGATAAATAGTAGAACCTATTTGGATGATGGACCATATAGAACTAGCAAACTTGCACTCGAAGAACAGGTGTTTGATTGTCTCGTCTTTATGACAGAAGACACACTGTTTACTCCCATGCCAATTGCGTTTTGCAAGGTTGTCTTTTGTAAGAATTATCCTCGACGAAGATACCACGCGAAAACTTTGTTTTTAAGTGGAATCTTCATCTTCCAGATTTTCTTATTATTATTACTGGCACGTCCGGTTAAACGAGTGCGGTATACATGGATTCCACGGAGAATTTCCGCACTTGCGTAAATTCCACCGAAACTCATCGGTCCCTTGAGACAAATTGACAGAAGCGAGTCGCTGGAGCAACTCATGCCAAGATGCCAGCCTAGGTCCAACAAGATCTCTACGAAACGTCACAGTGGGTTGATTATCAACCAATACTTGAGCAAGTGTATCGCTCTTGTGACGTCCTTGGACTATACCATACAGCGCTGGATATTGTTCTCGGAGTGGGGTAGTACCCAACCATGTATCCTCCCAGAACCTTATCTCAGACCCATCCTTAATAGAGAAGGAGCCATATGGGAAGAAGAATTTCTTCGTCGCCATTAGACCCGCCCAGAAATGGGAATCACCTGATTTCCAAGAAACCTGTGATATCGCACTTGAGCCAATGTACTTCTTCCTAAGGAGGGTTTGCCACACCCCCTCTTCCGTCAGTAGCTTGAAAAGCCACTTACCAAGAAGAGCTCTATTCTTGACCTGAAGGTCATGAATCCCAAGACCACCATGGTCCTTAGGGCGGCACACTACATCCCATTTTGCCAACCGGTATTTCTTTTTCTCACTATCCCCTTGCCAAAAGAATCTGGATCGAAAGTAATCCAATCGATGCAAGACTCCCTTTGGTAGTTGAAAGAAAGATATCATATACAACACCATATTAGTGAGGACTGAATTTATGAGTACCAATCTTCCCCCTAAGGATAGTATTTTCCTTTCCAGCTACTTAGTTTTTTTGTAGTCTTTCCTCAACATGTTTCCATTGAGCTATCGTTAGCCTCTAAAGTGAATTGGGATGCCAAGATAGTTAATTGGAAACTGGCCGAACCCACAGCCAAATAATTCGGCATATTGGGCAGCCTCCTCTTGGGCGTCGCCAAAACAAAACACTTCACTTTTATGGAAATTGATTTTTAGACCGGAAAGTTGCTCGAACGCTGATAATATTAATTTCAGGTTTCTCGCCTTCTCCATATCATGTTCCATAAAAAGAATTGTATCGTCAGCGTATTGTAGAATGGATAATCCGCCATCAACTAGATGCGGTACCACGCCAACAATTTGCCCATCGGATTTTGCCCGCTCAATGATTATGGCTAACATATCAGCAACTATATTAAACAATATAGGTGATAATGGATCGCCTTGTCGTAATCCCTTTTTCGTCTGGAAGTTTCTACCAACATCGTCATTGACTTTGATGGCAACACTTCCTCCGGAAACGAAATTATGAATCATTGCGCGCCACTCAGCTGAAAAACCTTTCATTCTGAGTGTTTGTTGCAAGAAAGACCACTTGACTTTATCATACGCTTTTTCGAAGTCAATTTTTAGGATGACTCCATTGAGTTTTTTCCGATGCATCTCATGAACTGTTTCATGTAAGATCACAACTCCATCAAGTATATTGCGACCTTGCATAAACGCCGTCTGAGTGGGCCTCACAACATGATCAGCCACCGAGTTAAGCCTAATAGTAGCGGTTTTAGTGAAAATCTTGAAGCTAACGTTAAGAAGACAGATAGGTCTATATTGCTGAATCCTTTCTGCTCCATTAACCTTTGGCAACAAAATTATCTCACCGAAATTTAGGCGAAACAACTCAAGATGTCCAGCATGTAAATCCTGAAACATCGCGAGCAAGTCCACTTGGATTATGTCCCAGAAAGTTTGATAAAACTCTGCGGGGAAACCATCCGGACCCGGTGCTTTGTTGTGTTCCATTTGGAATACCGCCTTCTTCACCTCCTCCATAGAGAAAGGAGCAGTCAGATGGGCGTTTTCCTCATCGGAAACCTGCGGGATATCATCTGTTTGGGTTTCGTCCAGCGAGAAATTATCTGCGTCCGCTCTCCAAATAGATTTTTATAGTACTTCGTGATGTAGGATTTCAACTGCTCATGGCCTTCAATCGTACCCTCTTCCTGGTTTAAGGAGTGAATTAGTTTCTTTCTATGTCTTCCATTAGCAAGACTATGAAAGTATCTCGTATTCGCATCTCCTTCCAGAATAAATTGGGCCTTTGATCGTTGGTACCATTTGATCTCCTCACGAAGAAGACCCGCCATCTCGGCATTAGACGATTTTTTAATTCGATCTCTTGCGTTGATAGGGGTCTAACTTCCGCAGCAGCCTCTAGTTCATCTATAATAGATGACAACCGAAGCTTCTCGTTTTTTAATTGCCCAACCATATGTCTCGCCCAACCTCTTAGGTGTTTGCGCAATGCGCTAATTTTATTGTTCCACCTTTGGATTGGAGTTAGACCAGGCACCGGTCTTTCCCACACCCTCTTTACCATATCGAAAAATCCATCCCTATAGCCAGCCCAATTCAAATTTGAATTGGCGTTTGCACAATGGGTTAGGTGTTCCCGTGGTTAGGAGTATGGGAGCATGATCTGACAATGCCTCTATACGTTCGAGGACCCGTACTGAGACCAGTGGGTATTTAATTTCCCAATCCGAGTCCATCAATACACGGTCCAGTTTCTCGTATGTTGGCTCTGGGAGGCTATTAGCCCATGTAAATTGCCTCCCAACCATAGAGACTTCTCTTAGACTAAGACTGTCAATAACAGCATTGAATAAGAGAGGCCATCTGTTGTCAAATCTGCCTCTACTCTTCTCATGTGGAAACCTAAGCAAGTTAAAATCACCCCCTATAATTATAGGATATGGGTTATCTTTTGCTAGATTCACCAACTCTCTGAGAAAAGCAGGTTTATATTCATCTTGGGCAGCACCATAGACAACGACCAGGGTCCATGTGAAGTTGTCAGCCTTGTTACGGATGTGGACCTTAATATGAAAGTCACCTTCCGAACTAGCCAATACATCCATGGTCTCTGTTCTGACGCCTACTAAATGCCCCCAGACCTACCACGTGGCGGACGAGACCTCCAAGTGAACTCTATACCACCCGACAAGCGGTTGAGTAGGCTCGCTGAGTAGTCCCGTTTACCCGTCTCGGAAATTCCCACAAAATCCAAACGATGATCCCGAATAGCATCAGCAATACTAGCATGTTTAGCCAAGTCACGAAGACCTCTGCTGTTCTTGAAGAAGCCATTCATTGGGAAACAATTGGAGATGTGGAGAACTTCGCCTTTTTCCGTGGCGTTTTATTTTTTTTCTTATTAGAGTCGGCTTTGGACTTGCGGTCAGATGCTTTGAGATCATATAATGAGCTCAGCACCGCCTCGTCTAAGCCACCCTCCGATACATCGCCCACTAGATGTGAGAGGAGCTGGACATCAATTGTGTCATGTTGCTCCTCCTCATCCATGTGAGTAGTATCCGACTTGCACGAGACTTTTGGGGTGACTGTTAACCGGTCATATTCCAATCCTTAGTGCATTAGTCGACATAGCAATTTTTTCAGCATTATTACCCAAAGAAAAACCTACCCTATTCAAATTATCAGAGATGATTGAATTTGAAAATGTAAGAAAGGACTTTGGGGGTTTGATCATACCAGTCGTGTCCATGTTTTGTTCAGCCTTGCGCCTCATCGCCTTCGCCATGGAGTCCTCATCCGTAGCGGAGGAGCCGTCGATGGCCACGATGTGCCTCTCGCTCCTCCTCAACGGCGTCGGTACCGGGGGAGGCAGTGGTGAGGTGGCGCCCACTCCCGGTGTCGGGTTCAGCACTGGGGAGGGGCAGGTTGAGGTAGAACCCATCCCCAGCGTCGAACCAGTAGCCGGCAATGCCGTGTCCACGTGAAGTACGGCGACAGGCTGCTGTGCAGCAGCTACAGTGAGCCGCTCTTCCTGCTGGACAGTGATCACACCGTCATCCAGCACGCACCCTGCAGCAGCTTCTCCCGGTCCATCATCCTCCAGCCCAACAAGCGCTGCGTCCGCCGTGGGCGACGGATTACCATCTGCAGCTCGCGGCCCAACAGCCGCTGCCGACGGAGTTGCAGTGCAGGCCACCGCCCGAGGCCCAGCAGCAGGCTGCGCTGCGCTGGCCATGGCGGCCTGCCCATGCTCCGCACTATCAGCTGCACAGGGCGACGTCGAACGGCCCGACAAGGGGGACCGAGAGACATCCAGCCCGTAGCAGCTTACAGCAGCCTTCTCTTTTTCCTGCGCCACCAAATAATGCTCCATCGCCACAATTTCTTTACCTCTCGGGGTTTGCGGATTTTTGTTGAATGGAGTCACCGCAATGACAGGTGCCACCTCCACCTTCTCAAGTAACCCCAGCGATGCACCCCCCGGCCCTGAAGCATTAGCTTGTGGCATGTGAGTGTCTCCATCCGTGGTATTTGGCGGCTCATACATCGGTGACTCGTCCGTGTCTTTCTCCCCGGGACCTTTTGCATCATCGTCCTTCTCATTCCGCTTACAAATGAAGGGAACAAAGTCTGGATCAGCCACATGGTCCGCCGCCTCCTTGGTGAACCGAAATGAGTATCCCTTGAGTAACAGGAAGGCATCGGACTTGACCTCTCGCGTCTCAAATAGATTGGGTTTGCGAATGGCCACCAGAATCCTCACCACATTGTGACGCCGGAGAGCCAATAAGTCCACATCTAAGGTCTTTCCAATGAGAGTACCCACTGCCCAAAGACCCAGAAAATGACGCACTGAGTTCGGCACACCGGTCACATGTACCCAAGTTGGAGTCAATTCCGCCATAGGCTCAACATCCTCCGGCTTCCAGATGTCTAGGGAAATCACCGTCTGCTGTTTTGGCACCCCAAGTTCGGAACCATTCATCCTCTCCAAGTCCGCCATGGAAGGAAAATTGACCAGGAACGAATCCTCCTTGTACTGATTATGCGGAATGGCCTCCCAGCGCCATGCGGTCTGCAGCGGACAGTAGCGAGCTAACATGGACTGAATCACCTCTGCCGACACAGGTTCCCCGGTCACCGTCACGACAGCCACGGGGGTGGTACTAGCAGCCAGCTGTGGTCTGAAGACACCGTCCGGCAGGTGGCTGAACATAGTGTCCTCACATCCGATGCCGCCATCCCAGCATATGGCTTCGGTACCCTGAGAATTGGGCACCGAAGCGTCGGGTGCACCACCCTGTCGCAGAAGTAGCAGTACCTGTCGATCGAGCATTCCTTCGTACTGTGTGAGTCTATCTGACAAGTTGCGCATCGCTTCCGTTTTGCCGCAGCAGCCCCTTGAGCAACCATACCAGCAGTCGTGACGACAGTACCCTGATCGGCCTCACTCGACCCAGCAGTTGCCGGCGTCGGCGGCTTCTTCTTCTTCGCAGCAACCGCACCGCCACCCGCAGCCGTACCGACAACGAACGGAACTGTCGTAACCGTCGTCGGATTGATCATGGGCGGTGGTGGCACAACCGTCGATGACGCCACAGCGTGCGCAGCCTGCCCGTGGAGCCCCGCCGTACGAACAGGCGCCACCGTCCTTGCGGTTTGAGCAGTCCCCGGGCCGGCATTCCGGCCGAAAATCATCGGAGGTCTTGTAACTGGGAGCTGGCCGGGAGTCGAACTCCCTTGCTGCCCGTTCCCCGGCGCCCCCGAGCCGCCCGCAGCCGCCATCACTCCCGGCGACGCGACCACCTGAGCGAAAGATCGCGAGAATCTAGGCGGAGATGCGGCCGAGGGCTGTGGCGAGCGACGGGCAGCAGCCGAGTCGGGCGTTGAGGATTGCGGTGCGGTGGGACGGCTAGGTGCAGCAGCTCGTGTCGCGCAGGATGATCCGGGAGCGGCGGCGCCGACAGCCCTAGTCGTCGTGTTCTCGAACCCTCTCCAGAGGCCGGCAAAGCGGCGGCCCATATACGCCCAAGGCGATGGAGGGTCCAGATCGCGCTGCAGCCGGGTCCCACCTGCATCGGGGATTGGATTTCGAATTCGGCCTCCCCCGTCTAACTCGTGATCCGCAGTCACCGGAGAAACGGTCGTCGCCGACGCGCCGTCCTCTGCCTCATCCTTCTCGATCTCCGGCGGGAGGAACATCCCCAGAACCGTTGGCGGCGTGACCCGTGGGCGAGGAAGAGGGCCACGCCATCCTAGACGCACCGGTTTTGACACCGCCGCTCCCAACATCGGCGGCGAGGGATGACCGCGACGGGGACCAGCAGGCGTCGCGCGACTTGACGGCATCCCCAACTCGGTTGAGGCCGCCTCCTTGCCACTGTCGGAAGATGGTGACGATGACCGCATCTCCCACGTCCTGGACGCCGGCGTCGGGAACCCTATTTCGTTCCAAAACTCCTGTTGGAGCTCTTCGTCCGTGCGCCTCCCCTTCTTCTTCACCGTGGTCCAGCCGCTCTCCGGCACCTCCTCATCTAGAATCTCCATTGCCGCCTCGAATGGAACCTCCGATCGGCAGTCCTCTTCGTCGGACGAAATCTCCTCCAAAAGACATGAGAACCGCGACCCGTCGGAACCTCCCGAGCCCTCATCGGCGTACCACTGGGTCGCTCCGGCAAGAGGCCGTTGGGCGGCAGCGTAAAGCGCCGCCGTCGCGCAGCGTTGGGATCCATACGCTCCGCCACTAGATCGCCATCGTCGCCTCGACGTCAGTTTGTTGAAAGTCCTGTGTGACATCTGCACACTAATTGTTCCAGCGTACTTTGATGTTGCACAGGAGCATGGTTTGGGGATGTATGGGCATGCTGCTGATGGTCATGGTTCATGACTCCGCGTCTCCGCGCCAGATGACCGGCTCTAGTGGTGGTGACCTACATAAAACGAGCTATGCGTGGTGTAGCACTACTCAATAATAAACTGCATGGATGCAATATCGATATCTTCCTCTTTGACCGGTATTGCAATAGCGAGGCACTGGTTGCAATGGATCAAGATGGGAATAAACTGTCCCCGCAAAAAAAAAAAAAAGATGGGAATAAACTGAACACGGAGCACAGCATTCTCAATTGTTTTGCTGCATAAACCAAGTTCATCAAGAGAACATCTAAAAAGGTTCGGGTAAGAGAGTGAAAGTACAAACATGAATCTTTTACTAAAACATGTATAGATACATGTGGACCCAAAAATACTAAAACATTTTATATTTTGATACGGAGGGAGTATGTAATAGCCTTCCGGCCATTTTATTTTACACCGTTGGCCAAATTCAAGAACAAAAAGAAAAATACACAACTAGGTAATGATGTTGTTCCCAGATTTTTATTTAGATTCACACCGTGACCGCAGCCACCCCGGTTGCATTACTTGAACGAAATCAGAGTACATATCTAGGAAACAAAAAGTAAACTACATGATTCTAACTCTACTCTAGGCTAGAGGGTCTACAAAAGACTAGAACTCAGATTTATAAACTATGATGGTTCTCTACAAGCAGCAACACAAACTAGAAAGTGATGCTTATCTATAACCATAGAGAAAATGGAAGCAACCAATGGAGTTGGGTGCTTGGGCTTCTTCGAGAGGGGTTTACGGGCAATTCTCTCTCTTTCTATGTATGCATCGAGCGTAAATCTTTGCATGTTCCCGAGACTTCCATAGGGAGACGGTTCTATGATTCTTTCCAATCACCATACAATATTCTGAAGGTGGCTTGCTTAGCCTTCCATGCCTTTCCTTACTTCACTATGTACCTAAAAAGCTCTTCCACGAATACTATCATGGCCTTAATAGGATATGTAGGTAAAATATTTACGGTGTTGGTAAGTTTTTCGGCGATGAACTCACATGTCAATTGACGGTGATCATTCGAAGCATTAGCAACATCGATATTCTTGCCACGGCATAGGTGCAAAAACATGCTAATGTAAGCTTCCGATGAGCCCCCCTTTCACACTTCTTGCACGGACAATCCACAGACAAGTCTTGAAGTCCTCACATCTGACCTTGTAACGCGCCTTGGAATTTGATTACTTCACATTGAATGGTGGATGATGCTTCACCGCGTACTACTCGAGCTAATTTTGAAGTTCTACCAAGATTTTAACACATTTCCTTTACCAACCCCATGCTTGTTTAGATCAATATATGTCTTGTAAAATGGCCTTGTTCCAAAAAAAATTACTTGTGCCACCATCCACAATAGCCTTATCCGCGAGGCTTAGATCATAGAACAATGATGTCTGATGATCTCGACCCACTTCTTCAGCTTCCTAGATGTTCCAGCTATGGTCAACCATCTATGGTCACTAGATCAAAAACAAACTAAATATTTTCTCCAACCCCAATTTCGAGGGTTTCCAAGAAGATGCACAATACAACCAAATGTCAAATTTTTAGTTGGGCAAAAACGAGGGGACATAGGAGATTACCTCGGAGAACTGAGAGGAGACGGAATCCACGGAGAAACTACTCCGACTTGGAGAGATTTGAGGGAAAACAGAATAGGGGTTATGAGAGATAGGGGTGAAGCGTGAAGAGGACGAATAAAGGGTGCAGAAAAACAGAGCCCAGCCCACTCGGCCTTTTGATTTAAGTTGCATGGCACCCTGGCTAAAAGCGCCATCGTAACATGCACGACGACCCAACTTAATTTACTACGTGCGAGTCCGGCTATGCTGACATGACCAGTCCATGGCGCTTTTGACTGGTGCGGTGTGCAGTTTAACATGACGTACCAGGGCCGGGCACCATAAAAAAAGGATGAAATACTTGAATTTGAATTAATTGTGTGTTTATATTTCAAATAAGAGTCAAATTTGTCAAAATTCAGTGCCAAAGCATCCTATCCTACGAAAGAATCCAATGCAGCACAGTCCGCCTCAAAAGCACCGAAAAGTTCGAGATTCGACTCGCGCGGGCGCGGTCCACCACGCCTCGAACCCCGCGCTCTCCATTCATGCCACTCGGCCCACGCGACCCAGCCCATCATCCCCGTACGCAGCGCACAAACCACTTTGCCGCGAGCTCTCGGGCCATCTGGACCCTGCATCCTGCGCTACAGCAACTCATCGCCGTCCGATCACTCCGGCGTTGCGGCAGCTTTTGCCTTTTTTTTCCTTTCCCACGAACATATAGCAGCACGGTTCACTTCACACCACGCCTCCGCCCAGCGTCCGCTCCCCCTCCCCTTGCTCCTCGGTCCCACCTGCAACAATGGCGTTCCCCGGTGAGGCGGCGGCGCCATAGACCTAGACGGCGGTGGTTCCTGTGCCGGTAAGTACTCTCCTACCTCCGCTTCTTCCCAGAGTCCTGAATTTCTGGAGCTTAATCACCTACATTTGGTTTCGTTCCTCTCTTTAATCTGCAGGAGAGAACCAGTGGCCGGCCTTGAAAGCCTGCAGATTTGACTGAATCCCGTCTTCCGTAGCTCGTCCGCTTCCTCGGAATCGCGGTCTTGTGGCATTATTGGGGCGTCTCTTCGTTCTTGCTAGCCCAAAAAAGCCCTCCCCTTTCTCTTGCTGCTGTGCTGTTTGCGCCTTGCCATTCGGGATCCAACTCGCAGCAGCAATGCGGCCTCTCGTGCTGCTGGTTCTCGCCCACCTCGTCTTCCTGGCGGAGGCCAAGGGCGGCCGCGCCGGCGCGGCCTCGGCGGCGGCGCTGAACGACGACGTGCTGGGGTTGATTGTGTTCAAGGCCGACGTGGTGGACCCGGAGGGGCGCCTCGCGACGTGGAGCGAGGACGACGAGCGGGCCTGCGCGTGGGCCGGCGTCACCTGCGACCCGCGCACCGGCCGCGTCTCGGGGCTCAACCTCGCCGGTTTCGGCCTCTCCGGCAAGCTCGGCCGCGGCCTCCTCCGCCTCGAGTCGCTCCAGTCGCTCTCCCTCTCGACCAACAACTTCTCCGGCGACCTCCCCACCGACCTCGCCCGCCTCCCCGACATCCAGTCGCTGGACCTCAGCTCCAACGCCTTCTCGGGCGCTATCCCGGAGGGGTTCTTCGGCAAGTGCCACGCCCTCCGCGACGTCTCCCTCGCCAACAACGCCTTCGCCGGTGACATCCCGGACGTGGGCGCCTGCGGCACGCTCGCGACCCTCAACCTGTCTTCCAACCGCCTCACCGGCACGCTGCCCAGCGACATCTGGTCCCTCAACGCGCTGCGAACCCTGGACTTCTCCGCCAATGCCATCACCGGCGAGCTGCCTGTCGGCATCAGCAAGATGTTCAACCTGCGGGAGCTAAACCTGGGAAGCAACCGCCTCACAGGCAGCCTCTCGGATGACATTGGGGATTGCCCGCTGCTGAGGTCAGTGGACCTGGCGTCCAACTCGCTGTCCGGCAACTTACCGGAGTCCCTGCGCAAGCTCTCCACTTGCACAAACCTTGAGCTGAGCTCAAATGAGCTCACAGGGAGTGTTCCAACCTGGGTTGGAGAAATGGTGAGCTTGGAGATACTAGATTTGTCGGGGAACAAGTTCTCCGGGGAGATTCCGGGGTCCATTGGTGGTCTCATGTCCTTGAGGGAGTTGAGGTTGTCTGGAAATGGATTCACCGGTGGCTTGCCTGAGTCAATTGGTGGATGTAGAAGCCTAGTGCACGTTGACGTGAGCTGGAATTCCCTTACGGGCAGCTTGCCTGCTTGGGTCTTTGCATCTGGCGTGCAATGGCTGTCGGTGTCCTACAACACATTCAGTGGTGAGGTGGTTGTGCCTTTGAATGTATCTTCTGTGATTCAATGCGTGGACCTGTCAAGCAATTCGTTTTCTGGACGCATCCCATCGGAAATCTCGAAACTGCTGACCTTGCAGTCGTTGAACATGTCTTGCAATTCACTGTCTGGGAGTGTTCCAGCCAGCATTGTGGAGATGAAGTCACTGGAGTTGCTTGATTTGAGTGCGAATAGGCTTAATGACAGCATTCCATCCACCTTTGGAGGGAAGTCTTTGAAAGTGCTGAGGCTTGCGAAGAACTCCCTCACTGGTGAAATCCCAGCCCAGATTGGCGATTGCTCAGCCCTCACATCACTGTAAGTTTAAGCTACTTATTTCTGACTCGATTGGATCGTCGGTCCATATCAGGAGTTGTTCATGCAATTCTGACTTTTATTTACTAACTCTCCATGGTTTCTTTTGCGTTGCAGGGATCTATCACATAACAGTCTAACAGGAGCTATTCCAGCAACGTTAGCCAATCTCTCCAACCTTCAGACTGCTGATCTTTCTCGGAACAAACTCACTGGTGGTCTGCCAAAGCAGCTCTCCAATCTCGCCCACCTCATTGGCTTCAATGTTTCACACAACCAGCTCTCTGGGGATCTTCCTCCCGGTAGTTTCTTTGACACTATCCCCCTCTCATCAGTGTCTGACAATCCTGGCCTTTGCGGTGCAAAGCTCAACTCTTCTTGTCCTGGTGTGTTACCAAAACCAATTGTATTGAATCCAGAATCTTCTCCCGGTGATCCTCTGTCACAGAAAGGGCCTGTGCCTGGGGGTCTCCATCACAAGAAAACCATACTGAGCATCTCAGCCCTTGTTGCAATTGGTGCTGCTGTTCTCATTGCTGTTGGCATCATAACCATTACTGTTCTTAACCTTCAAGTTCGTGCACCGGCATCTCATTCTGCTGCCGCACTAGAACTCTCAGATGGATATCTCAGTCAGTCCCCCACAACTGATGTGAAATCAGGCAAGCTTGTGATGTTTGGAGGAGGCAATCCAGAATTCAGCGCAAGTACCCACGCTCTCCTGAACAAGGACTGTGAGCTTGGCCGTGGCGGTTTTGGGACTGTCTACAAGACCACTCTCCGAGATGGCCAACCTGTTGCCATCAAGAAACTGACTGTGTCAAGCTTGGTTAAATCTCAAGATGAATTTGAGAGAGAAGTTAAGATGCTGGGCAAGTTACGCCACCGTAACCTTGTTGCCCTCAAGGGCTATTACTGGACACCATCGCTTCAGCTTCTTATCTACGAGTTTGTCTCTGGGGGTAACTTGCATAAACAACTGCATGAGCCATCCACTGTAAATTACCTTTCATGGAAGGAAAGATTTGACATAGTCCTTGGTATAGCAAGAAGCCTGGCTCACCTTCACCGGCATGACGTTATCCACTACAATCTAAAGTCAAGCAACATTATGCTTGATGGATCAGGCGAGGCCAAGGTTGGAGACTATGGATTGGCAAAGCTACTGCCTATGTTGGATCGGTATGTTCTAAGCAGCAAGGTACAGAGTGCACTTGGTTACATGGCACCAGAGTTTACATGCAGAACTGTGAAGATAACTGAAAAATGTGATGTGTATGGATTTGGAGTTCTTGTCCTCGAGGTCATGACAGGTAGGCCACCAGTGGAGTACATGGAGGATGATGTTATTGTACTGTGTGATGTGGTAAGGGCTGCTTTGGATGAAGGCAAGGTGGAAGAGTGCGTCGATGAGAGGCTCTGTGGAAAATTCCCACTGGAGGAGGCTGTCCCTATCATGAAGCTTGGCTTGGTCTGTACTTCTCAGGTTCCTTCCAATAGGCCAGACATGAGTGAGGTGGTGAACATATTGGAGCTGATCAGATGCCCTCAGGACAGCCCGGAAGAAGAATTAGGTTAAGCTCTATCTGCTCTTGTACCCCATTTTGTTGGTTCCTTTTCATTCGGGGATCCTTCTTTGCTTGGTAACGTTTAGGTGATGAAAGAAGGAGGTTCTTCTATCTAGTGTGCTTTAGGTAGTAGGAGCAGAGTGCAAGGTGCCAACGTAGTCTTTTGATGTGTAATGCATGCAATGGTTTCATGCTCTATGGCTGTTGATGTGTTTGACTTTGATCCTCACCAGTATAATGTCTGTTGTGGATCCTCTCACATCAATTATGTAAGCACAAGACTTCTTTGGAAAGTACCGGTGCTGTCTTATATATTTCTGGCTGCTTCTCCGCAAATTGTCTGTAGTTTCATTTTAAATTATGTACTGTAGTAGTGTGATCATATAATGCGACTTGTCTGCCTTTTCTAACCACCTATGGCCACTAGTTGATTTAATCCTTTAGTTCTAGCTATGTCGAGCTGTAATTTAGACTTGATATGCAACTGAGCCGTGATTGCACACTTTTGGCCAGCGCGCTTCTTCCTAAAGCACCTTCAGGCCATGCCCGTAGGCCTGGGCAGACCGAACCGACGGTTTTTAGAGAAATTCAGTTTTGAGAAAAGGAAGACCGATCGGTTATTTAGAGAACTGCTAACCGAGGTATTCGGGGCATGGAGAATTTGGTTCAGTCCTCGGTTAGAGCAAGTCCAGCAGTTCCCCTATAGCCACCCCGATACGAGACATAGGGGAGAGAGGCGGAAAAACACCACTCCAGCAGTTCCCCTAAACGTCTCCCCTATAATCGGGTTCCCCTACCCAGGGCTCCTTCTCCCCTATGTATTGGGGAGAGAGGAGGAGTCCCCTATATGTCTAAAACAACAATCAATCTGATAATTACTCCCTAATTTTTCTCCCCTCCTCTAAAACAAGTAATCAGTCTGATAATTACTCCCTAATTTTTCTCCCCCCTACTTTGCTGCAATTTTGATACTGCATGCCTTGTACTGATTGCCGCTAGCTGATGCTACTTTGCTGCAATTTTGCTAGTGCTATCTGTACTGGTACCACTATACTTGTGTTGAATAAATTGTTGCTTCTTGTTTCGAATTATGGCACTTATAGAAATAACCGTTACGAAGTTAGTTGCCAAATATTGTTAAAATATAGGTGAATGTGATATAGGGGAAAGATTATTGGGAAACTGCTGGAGATGAAAAAAATATAGGGGAGGAATCTTATTGGGGAGTCCCCTACATGAAGATATAGGGGAGATTTTATTGGGGAGCTGCTGGACTTCTCACCTATCCTCTCCTAATCAATACAACATCAACTTGATTCAAAATAAGCTCTACATGAAATCTGTGCGCATTACCGACGTGGTTCCATTCTGGCAACCGCTTCCAACTTTTGTTAGCTTTTAACTTCGAATTTCGTGTTCTTGTTTGAAACTTTTTTTAGACAAATTTGTCGTACACGGTCGACCGTTTTCAAATTCCTTTTATGAGTAGTTTCACCTCGTCATTTCACACAACTTTCGTGTTGTAAGTTTTGCGTTTCGGTGCTGGATAAATAGATCTTTTAGTGTAAGGATGCGTATTTAGACTGTTCTTGGTGTACGTGTCTTCTTCAACCTCCGCTACCTCGTCGTCGTCGAGCTCCGCTGTCGCCATGCCGTCTCCTCGCCGTCTAGCTCCGCCGCCGCCATGCCGTCATTGGTGAGCTGTGTAAGTGTGGTGGTAGGCGGTAACTTCACCCATGTGAAAATAGGTGAGGCTAACCAAGATTTGCATCTAACCAAACAAAGAGGAGTTGTTTGCCCAGCTGTATTTGCTCATCAAGCCCTGCAGAGCCTGCCCCCAAGGAGATGGAAATCACATGCAGCCTACCAAACACGTCCTTGCAGTTTCTTACCTGAACGCAAGACGTTTTAGTGAAGCCTTTTTTTTTTAAAAATTCTCTTGTTTCTGTACCAAGAGGAAATAATGTGCGCGAGCGATTTCCTGCCCAGTAGTATCCTCATCTGGTTCAGAAATGTTACGCTTGTTTCTTTTCTGTCTCAGTTAATCTTCTGTTATTGTACTTCAACCAATTCAGAAGTATATACCGGTACTCCACATATCAAGTGACCTGTCAGATGTCTGATGTTTTGTCTGTTCAACTAACCCGACTGCTTGGAATTATAGACAGATCAGTACATGTTTACATGATTGACCACACCTAACTGGAACTGTAGTGTATAAACATAGTTGCTAATCTGTCGCCTTCCTCATGTACTTGTTCCTTCCTTGTGCTGCTGCAAGTGCAAGAGTATCTTTGTTTCTTTAATCTCTGTACAGCAACCAAAATCATGGTACAACAACCTGTCTTCCAGTTTTCCACGGAGCCAAATTTGGCTAAGCCGGATGGCTGTTTTGATTATGGTAAGTGCAAGGCGACACTCGTGTTACGTGATGCCTCAGTGTCCTCATCCTAGTTAGGTCTCCATTTTCCTTGTTGCTGATTGCTCTAGCTTTGCTATCGGCTGGTACCTAGAAGTAAGCATATCACGCACAAACAAACGAGGAGGCAGGAAGAAATCATGCACCATTATGACTGTCGGTGTTGGCACCACCTCTGGAGCTGTCTAGCGGCCAGCATAACTTTCCTATCTGCTGCTCCCTTCAAACTACATGCAAGCCTGTTCGTATCACCCAAGTACCCAACCATAGTAAAGTTTAATAATCAAGCTCTTAGTTTATGATGCCCTTTTTGACCATCAAATCAAGAGCCGATCTATCAATCTATGCAATGCAAACTCTGCAGGCTTGGCCGACTCTCTGTCGTGAAGTTGCTAGCTGCATTTGAAGCATACGTCAGTTACTGTACACCGCCTCGCATTTTATTTTATTTTGTTTTCGGCAACACACTGCCTCGCACTGGCACTGCAAGTTTCCCGTTGTATTCGTTTTTCCTCATTTCCAGAGGCAAATGCAACCAGTGAAGAAGCATGTCGTGACCAAGATGGTTATGCACACATCTACGCTAATTAGCGGCGGTTGTTCAACCGACGGGCAATGGCAACTGGTGCAGGACAGCTCACTGAAGAGCAGCTTTGGCACCACGCCGTTGGGGCTGTTCAATCAGGTCTAGCTTTCTCCACCCGGTTCCCACTCGAACTTTTGAAGCAAAAAAAGACCACAAGGCGGGAGAAGAAGAGAAAGAGGCGAAAGCGAACAACTGTCTGGATAGGATAGTCCATCTGGTAGGCCGAACAAAGTGGTAAGGAGAATCTTCGCATGGGGCTTGTTGGCTCGGATGATTGTTCAGGCGTCGGTGCTCACTTGGCTCTGCAACTGTTTGCGGCACAGTTACTGTATGTCTGTATTGCCATCAAAACATGCATCATTATCTCTAACAAAAATTAACATGAATTTCCGTTAGCTGCCAATATATAGTCTGCAGCTATCAACTGGCCTCTATCCATCTCTATCATCGAACTAGCTAAAAATCCACAGATTCACTACGGTGGAACTTTAGCCATTACATTGTCGTTACCTCGATCTCGCTCTTGCTTTACCAGAGTCGCCCAACATGGGAAATTGGGAACGGTAGCGGAGAACAACAAGAGGTGGGAAATTGCAGAGCAGACTGGGATCATATTGCATTTGGAGAGCCCGTGAGTGTTGAGTACTCTTGAAGTGGTGGTGGACCAGAGTGACTTTGATCCATGATCGCAAAGTGCTAATCGGCAACAGAAACAAAGGGAAAGCAGCTTGGTTGGGTGCGCGCGGCCGGGCGCTTTTGAAAGTGGGAGGAGAGAGGCTTTGTGCGTAGCCGGCGGGGGAACAAGCAAGCTGTTGTGGATGGGACGGTGGGGCGCTCGGCCTTTTGGAGGACGCAGACAGTGCGCTTGTGCTGCCATGAAGCTTTGGCGAGGAAAATACTACAAACGAGGAGCATCAGAGCACTACTGTTCCATGTATAACAGCACTGTTTATCTTCCGACAAGCGGAAGATAAACTCTGGTCTCGCCGCAATTGCACGACGAGCAGAGCTGCGCCCAGGGGTCATCTCGTTCTGATTAACTCTGTCCTCACCGCCATTGTAACCCAATTCCTCACATGTTTCCCACTCGACAAATGTGGCTCTCAAGAAGCCACGGCTTAGATGAAGTGGCTTCTTGAGGATCAACCTCACTCCGACAAAGTTTTACCGCGAAAGTTAATTTGTTTTAAGTTGTAAACTGTCTTTATTACTGAACTTGAAACTGAACTATATAAGCGACTGTGAGCCAGAGCGGGCTATCGAAGATAATTTCGGGCTATCACCCTAGTTCTCCTTTACCGTTACACACTTTAGGGTTCTTATCTACTGTCGAAAAAACCCACAGTGCGGGGTGTCCACATCGGGAGAATTATCGATGGATCCCAAACCGGGATCTGACAGCATGGTCACCGCGTCAGGCGAGCAGGTCTATTAAAGGCTTCTTGTTTGCTAATTATATACAACAAATTCTCCCTGTACTCAGTACTGAATTGCTAATGCAGAAGTTCAGGGAGAAGCTCATGGAAGGGAATCTTTGCCATATCGAAGATTTCTTTGCCAAATCATCGAAAAACATGCACAGGGTTCTTGAAGGGAGTTTCATGATTAAACTAACTCCATGGGACAAAGGTGGAAGTGCAGCATGATGTACCTGCTGGCTGCTGGTTGCGTACACGCCTACTGATTTGCACACTCTGATTGGAAGAACAAACTACTTAAATAGTTGTACAATCATTACTTTGCCAACTGTCTTTCGATGTTGTAGTTTCCATTTTCATTTATGTGCAAATGTTATTGGAATAGTTTCTTGGATCTTGGATCTCCGGAGGGTTTGTTTGCCTGCTAGAGCACAGGAGTCAGACAAGAGGAACCTCCAAATAAAAGATACCGAGTAAGCCATACATATAATTTTTCAACATTATATCATCATCTTGCCCCAGTGCATGCTGATTTAATGATACATTGTTCAGTGGAAACATTATGGATGTCCTGCCATAGGGAAGGCATGCGATTCCCTTTTAGGCTGATGATCATTAAATCTTGCACAAAACAACCCATAACAATACTTTTTATTGGTACTCTGATGAAAAGTTACCTAGGTACGCAACTTTCTTCGTATCAGCTCATATACTATTCGATTTGACACATACGGACACATACAAAATAATATAGAGAATCCAACAATAAGCTACATTGACGCTGCGAAGATCTATATCAACCCTAATATTTCTGAAAAATGAATACTGCAACCGGAAAAAAAATCTAACTAGGGTTTACATATCACAACAAATGTAGATGTAACTTTAAACATGTATAACTGCTGCTACTTTCTCATCCAGTCTTGGTCAGAAAAGACATGCTCTTAAGGGTGATGTCGGCCTACAGTATCAGTACAGCGCAGCATTAAATAGGTCAGAACCTGAGATTGTTGCCATTAGATTACTGAATTCAACAGAGCATTAATAAGTTTTTCTGAGTTAATTTCCTACTCACTAATATTAAAACAGTGTTGCATACCCACGCACTAATTGCCACATTTATTTCATGTATCGAATAGGGAAACAATATGATAAGTATTATCACAATTTTGAGGCTGGATTCAGAACATTGGTGGTTCCTTGCCAACCAAAAATGTAGCAATGCCACAGATACGCCTGGGTAACATGTTATAATCACATTATACTCTCTACTTCTCTCTAAACTATGTATTGTCCAATTTTCATTCCCAGGTACAAGGTCCGAGTTATAGGTGCCGATGTGTCGAGTGAAGCTGAATTCATCTTCTTTGCCACAGTGGCCAAGCATATCATTGGAAAGAGACTAGAAATTCTAATGTGCCATGCATCAAGTCGTCCGTTTGCTGATCCTGCAGAGATACCAGCAATGATCTCTTAGAAACTCACTCTTCAGTAGAAATGGAAAGGGACTCCACTATGGTGAGCTATCTTTCCAATTTAATAATGTAACAAAAGTACCCGTGAAGACAAACATATATGCATTCAACAAGCTTAGCTCTGGATCAAGTAGTATGTGAAACCAGGCGTCTGCGCAAGCTATGAAGGTGTGTGCTTTTTATTTCATATAGAATTAAAAAAATGTTCATACGACTTATTCTTCATGACTCGCACGCCATCTCCAATGCAAGCTCTGATGCTCTTGCACTTATAAGCAATGCAATTACGTTGAACTGCAATTATATATTTTTTGTCACCTAGATAACGCATTAACCAGCTGACCTATGAAATGATCCTATGATAGTTAACACTGGCATTGACGACAATCGTAGCAGTAACGAAACGGAAAATATGCAGTGCAAATCTTCCCTTTGATTGCTGAACAACCAATATGGTATAATCATTTCTTCTTTACCAAGATTTTCTAAATATTGTCCTGCAATTTTAATTGTCTTCAGATTTTGTGGGCAGAAGCCACCACAAGACAGACAGTCCACGGCATTGTGAATGCTGCTGCAACAGATGCTTCCAATAGCACTGACAATAAATCCAGAAATATGTCACTAACCAGATCGTAAAAATCAACTGGTTCACGTTCGATTTATTTAACATATATACAAGCTAATGGCAGTGTACATATGATTTGCAGGCATGCAACCGAAGAACGTAAAACCTATTCCAAAAAGAAGAAATTGTAGCTTGGCTGAGACAAGGATGGCTCGTCAGCTTCAGTTCACTAATAAGAACACGGAAATATTCTACAGACCTCCATCATATGCAATGCTTTAGTTTCTGTTAATAATCATGTCCATCATATTCGCAGCTTATAACAAACTTTGTGTTGGCCATTTGAGGCATGTTCGTCGTATGTTTTGAGAGAACTGTTGCTCTGCGAGAAGAATAATCAAAGACGTAGCATATTTTTATTCACAGTTGTGCATCCAAAAGATACTGCCTTGGTGATAGTTAGTTTATGTTAAACTTTGTCTTTGTCTACCACAAAATGTACTATAGTTTTCTTCCTCTAGAGTCTAGATACCCAATATTGACCTTTTATTTTGTACTCAAGAGAGTAATAATAACTATTTAACCTCAAAAACAAAGCCTAGCAACCTTTGATCCTCATGTAAGTAGTTTCGAAACTTTGTTTGGCCACGTGTTTCAACACTTTGGAAAATGGTAAAATGCAAAGATATTTTCATCCATTCCTAACAATCTATTTACCTAAAGGGCGGGCGCGACAACACACGCCTACATGATCTAGTAAATATAGAAATGTAAACTAAAACACAAGTATTGGCAACCAGAGTTGGTTTTATTTTTCTGCCATTTTTGGGGGGCTGAACAAAAATCACGTCCGACGCTGTCCACCATCTTGATCCGCCCTTGGATATTGGGCCTCGTCTATTTCTACGAAGGTATGTTCTTGTGATCCATTTCTGATAGTTTTTCATTCTTTAGTTGTTTGTTGTTCGTGCTCACTATTGCCAATGTTGTCCAAGAATGCACGAGGTTATGATATAGATTTGTTCCACAACTTATGTCGACGAGTCTGATCCAAGTGCGTGGAGCAAAATCATAAATGAAGTAGTCGTACACGTGGAGGTCAAACACAAATGTGTAAAATAAGTTGACGAGGAGAAATATAGATGAGTCTTTATTTATTGATATAAACCGAAGAAGTAGGTGGATATAATGGTGCGAAATTCTTCCAGCTCAAAAAAGGGCAAGACTGCAACTAAAAAAGGGCCATGGTTTTTCAACCCTACTCCTTGGACCGACATCTCGTATTGTCTATGTCTTAAAAACTCCAAAAGCCCTAGCGGAAAGGATATGGAGAAAGAGCACATATTATACGTCTCTCACATGTTGCACGGATTTCCTCGTAAAAAACCTCATTGTAAGAGAATCTCCAGTCGTTCGGCCACCCAGGCCGCTTTCCGGCGCAAACTTGGGCCGCCTGGGGGGCATCGGCGCTATTTTGCGCGCTGGGGTTCACCGATTCCCAGCCGAGCCGCGCCCCAGTTCACACGAATAATCACATAAACATGATTATTCTCACATAGTTCAACATACAAATTCATACACAAATAGTTTAACACACAAATCCACACACAAATAGTTTAACATATAAATTCATACAAATAGTTCAATAATGCAAGCAAATATAACACATCAAACTAGCCGTTGGCGTTGCCTTTGCGCCTCCACAGGTGCTCCACCAGATCATTTTGCAGTTGCGTATTCATTTGTGGGTCTCGAATCTCCTGGCGCATAGCGAGAAAGGCTGCCCATGATGTCGGCACCTGGTGATCTACATCTGCAAGAGGACCCTGCCTGAAATATGGTTCATTGTCAACCACCGGAGCATTCCGCTCGCTCTTAATGATCATGTTGTGCAAGACCACACAACATCTGAGACTTGGACCAAGTCAGAGCGGGGTACCGGACAACAACAAATCGAGACTGTAGCGCACCAAATGCCCGCTCGACATCCTTCCTGCAAGACTCCTGACACTGAGAAAACCAAGATCTCGCAATTCAGCAAATCGAGACTGTAGCGCACCAAATGCCGCTCGACATCCTGCAAGACTCTTGGCACTGAGAAAACCAAGATCTCGCACTTCCTGGCACAGGGTTGGAGATAGTCTTCACAAATGTTGACCATTTTCGATAGATGCCATCTGCAAGGTGGTAGCCCTTTGTGTACAGATGCCCATTGATCTCATAGTTCACCGGGGGAGCATGACCTTTCAACAAGCTTGCTCAAGACATTCGAGCACTGCAGAACATTGATGTCATTGTGAGATCCTGGCATGCCAAAGAATGCATGCCAAATTCAGAGATCCTGTATAGCCACTGCCTCAAGTACCACACTGCAAACTCCTTTGTGGCCTTTGTACATCCCCGCCAAGCAAATGGACAATTCTTCCATGCCCAATGCATGCAGTCGATGCTTCCAAGCATCTCAGGAAAGCCTCTTGCTTCATTCATGGCTAGGATCTGAGCTGTGTCTTCCTCATTGGGTGATCTCAAGTACTTTGGCTCAAACACTGCAACCACTGCCATGCAGAACTTGTTCAAGCAATCAATGGCGGTGGACTCGGACATGGGCAGATAATCATCCTGCGAATCACCGGGAGCACCGTATGCAAGCATTCTCATCGCCACCGTACACTTCTGAGTGAGGTAAAGCCTACCGTGCCGGTGCAATCCTTCTTGCATTTGAAGTAGGTGTCGAACTCCCGGATGGCATGCACAATCTTGATGAAGAGCTTCCAGTTCATCCTGAAAAGGCGCCGAAACACCGCCTCGCCGTGCACGGGATCATCGGCGAAGTAGTCGGAGTAGAGGATGTAGTACCCTTCCATCCGCTGTCTCGGCTTGCTCTTGCGGCGACCTGGTACCGAGGCACCGCGGCTTCGCCTCCCTTGCGACTAGGCCGGCAAGACAGGCGAGGATCAGCAAGTGCTCTTCATCATCGACGGCGGCTTTGGCTTCCTCTTCCGGCAGGTCGGCGAGCAGCTCCTCATCGTCGGAGTCCATGGCGGGGCAGACAAAACACCGAACACCTAGCGGGCGAGGTGGCGCGAATTTACCCAAGGGTCTTCCTTGCGGCTAGACCACGGCGGAGGGGAGGGGGCGGCGTCGGCGGTGGGGAGGAGTAGGGGTGGGAACTCGTAGCGGATAATCCGTATTATCCGGCATTCGTATTCGAGAAATTGAAAATGGAAGTGGTAAATATTCGAATCCGAACAAAATAAATATGGAAATGGAAAATATCCGGATTCGTTTTTACAAATACAAAACAAATGTGGTATTGGATTTTGAAGCAAATATGGATATGGAAATGGATATATCCGTATCCGAATGAAATTATGTTAGCCAACTTTTGTAATTCTAACCTGACATGTTAATTAACCAACCTAAAAGAGTACGAAAGTGGTCAAATATATTTATCAGTGATTGAACTTTACACTACTGTGTATTATATAGCTATATTTATCACTATACCGTTTTATAGTTGACTCGTTATAAGAAACGAGTCTATTATTTCTCGTATCCGTATCCGTTCTGAATAGAGAAAACATCATATCCGCATCCGTATTCGAGTAAAATCTACTCTGTATCCGTATCCGACTACATCCGTATTTGTATTCGTATTCGTTTTGAAAATATGAAAACGGATGTGGAAAGGGTACTATCCGATCCGCATCCGTTTCCACCCCTAGGGAGGAGTGGGGTGGCGGCCTTCCTAGCGGCTTGTTTGCGGCGGAGGTGGGAGGGGTGGTGCCGGCGGCGACATGGCGGCGAGGGGAAAGGTAGAGCGGGAGGGCAAGTCTGGGTGGGGAAAGTGCGTTGTCTCGCCGACAGCGCTGGCCCACGCTCGATTTTCCTTCCGCGGCTCCCCAGACGATACCCAGTGGGTTGGGTTTGGCCTGGGTGCGCCGGATGAAAGTTCGGCCGAAACCGGCGCTATTTGGGCTCCTGTGGGGGCTGGGAGAATTTTGCGCTATTTAGGCCAACGACGCTAAAAAAAGGCCTCCTGGGGCGGCTGGAGATGCCCTAAGAAGCACCAAAAAAAAAATAGGGGAAAATGAGTACACTCCACTCAGTATCAAATTGAATAATTGACCATCTGGATCGAGATTCACATATGGGTTTGTGAACATTCTCCCTCTAAATCTCATCTCTCTACGTCTCATCATACAGATTCCACAAACACACCTCTCAAAGGATGATGTTGGTAATGATTTTGTGAACAAAACCGACAGGATTTTCATAGGACCTTAGTGTGCAAGATTCTCACCAAGTTCATATTGTGCAGTTCATGTTCATAGAAGCACTTGGGTTGATATGTTTTGTGAGATTACTCTTCACGTAATCCAAATGAACTTGTGCAACACAAGCTGCATTATCTTCATAGATAATGGTGGGTTTTGTATGGTGTTTAGCCCAAATCTCTTGTTGTCTGTTGAACGGGGCCGCTCATTCGTCGAAGCCGTACACGCTAGCGTGATGAATTGATGATTCATATAGTGTTATAATTTCTAAGTGGTTTGTCGAAATAGATACAAGATTTTGATTAGAAGATTTTCAGTAAATTGCAGTTCCACCACAAAGAAATTAAAACATATCTAGTACTCCCTCCGTCCTAAAAAGGATGTCTCAACTTTGTCTAAATTTGCATGTATAAAAGTTGAGATATACGGGGGAGTATGTGATTTTGAAGTGTGCGGGTCCTGCGCAAGCCTACCAGTTATAGGTCTTGATTTCTTCTATACAATCTCTCAAGATCTTTGCTCCCTTATAGGTAGCGGAAGATATCGTTGATGCCTTTTGAATGTCTCTTGGTAGGTTCAGAACTCTACCTAGCAAGCAAATTGATGGCGAACGCAATGTCCGACCGTGTACAATTCGGGAGGTACATGATTACTCCAATAGCACTCAAGTAGGGGAATTCTGATCACGGAATTTCCTATCCCTCTTCCTTAGCCTTGACCGGGTCCTTATCCTACTGTAAATAACTTCTAATCACTGTGATCTTAGAAGGATATGGCTTAGCAAAATTCAAATCTAACACCTTTTGAGTGTAGGCCAACTGGTGCACTTGAATCCCAACATGGATGTTCAAGTTGCAGACTCTGACATAACTTGGTTTTCAACATTCGGTGACACTAGTAGAAATCCGTGCCTGGAGTCGGTTCTAGCCTAAAAACATGAACTGCCTCCAAACAGCGCCCCCTCAGTCAGGTTTTTTCACAGCTTGCCACATAAGCGAATACGACGCTCTATACTAACCAATGACCGTTGACGAGCCCCGAACTCGTCTTTAGTTACCGTAGATTACGTATTCCTGAGTACAGTGACCACGGCGAGCTCGGCCGACAAGTTTGATGACCGCCAATCTATTTTGCTATTTTTTCTCTAATGGTATATTTGCATGGAGGAGGTACGAAAGAGCGCGGGGAGTTTCTCCTCTGCCGGCAGAGCATTTGTCCGCTCAATGTAATTGTGCACATTTGAAGTGGGATTAGATTTATCTTAGCGGTTGGATCTAATCCGGTGGAGCTAATCCAGTGGTGTTTGTCTTCCTATGTACGTTTGTTGGGGTGTGTTTAGAAAAGAATAAGAAATGCTCTTTTAATAGTTGTAGAGATTCTTCTTATTATCCTGTGACAGGCCTCGGCCTACAAACTCTCATTTAAGTTGTCTCTTGTAAGCATCTGCATAAGGTGTAGCGACTAAATTGTACTTCGAGACCGACAAATGTGCTTTTCAAATGCCAAGTCTTTCCTGAGGCGTCAGGACCAAGTGGTACATTGTACTGATCGTAAATCCGTACTCCGTGTCCATCTGTGAACACCGCCAGGCTACCATGGTCATTGCGGTACCAACGCACCCCAGCTGGAGAAGCTCAAACTAGTGACACTCATCATCTAGATGGAGGATGAGAGCGAACCCATTTGCCAAATAATAATCTCCACGAAAGAATAAGGCCGTGCCATCAGAGGGAGAGGGAGAGGGGGACGGGGAGGGGGTGAACTGGATTTTTTTAAACCCATAGCCTCGAAAGTTGTGGTTGTGTGGAACTAAAATAAAATAAAACAAAAGCCACCAAAGAAATATAAAAACACTATGCAAAAATAGTGTGATGTTCAGAAAACAATACAATGTGGACAGTGCAAGGGAAGTAACATTACTAGCAGTGCTTAATATGTTTACCGTGGAAACGCAATGTATCTTCCATATTCTTCAGTAACCACCCAAAGATTTTAAAGAAGCCATGCCAATGCCACAGAATGATCTGATTCTTTCCCCTGTTAATGAAGATGAACTGGTTTAGCCACTCATTTATAGCAGAAAATATTTTGGCCTCTTGTTCATAGAGAAATGTACAATTATGTGGTGTGTCCCCAATATACTGGCTTGTTTATGTTATGCAAGGTGGCAAGGTGCACACAAATGTTCTAGTGCTCCTCTTTGGAATCACTATCAACAAACTGGCTCAGCAGAAATACAAACAACTACTGGAAACTTCAACCTAATACAGAAAATTACTTGCCTTATTACCAGAAACCAGAATAATAATGTTATTTATGTACAAAAAATTAATACTTTTATATGGTTGGTGTAACTGGATGTACTTGAAAATGATTTTTTGCTTGTAAATTTATAAGAAATCTGATCAATAGCGAAATGATCAAAGTAATATTTCAGAATGTGCTCCCGTCTTTTAGGTCCTGTAGATGTAACTTCAAGCATGAGGTCACTATGAATTTGCATAGGATGAAGTTTAAGCATTCAAAACATTTTGCAATATGGATTATTTGTTATAACGAGGTAGTTCAGTAGACAGGTAACTCGCTTTCTTCTCTTATGTAAATAACTCTTATACAGTCCTTTTTAATAAACAAATTTTGCTGTGGGGACTTACCCTAAAGGCCTACAGTCCTTTTGCTCAAAATATTGTCTAGCTCTTACTTTCAGTTTTCAAGTAATGGAAGACTGTTTTGCTGAAAGTTGGACCTATGAGAAATTTCAATCTAGTTTTCAATAATCAATTTTTTCCTACGTATAGAACAAAATTATAATTTAATCACTCGCCCACCTTCATTATTAAAACTTAAAACCACTAATAGCAGCAGCATCTTTATTTCTTTAATTTGTGAGGAAACAACCACACATGTATGTAGAGCAATACACATAATATGCATGTTTCTCAATTCATATGTTTAGGTCAGAAAATTCTATCAGGAACTAAATATCCTCTTCCTCCCTGCCTCTGCAGTTTACAAATAAAAAGACCTAATGATACGAGCAAGAAAAGGAAATCAGCATTAATATAAACACAATAACCAAATACAAAGTTAATTATAACAATTTTAGCTCACATAAATTATATACTAATATAGTAATTGTTGGTCAAAGCGTTGTCTTGACCAATGAAAATAAGCCCTATATATCCGAATGCAGGAAGTACTGGATCACTTGAATGAGATGAAACCAGAAAGGGAAAATATGTATTGATTGACCTAAGAACAGTAAAAGTATATATTACCATTTCCACCAATGGCCAACAGGAGAACCTCGTTGCATGTTCAGCTTCTGATGCCTGAACCAGAGAAGAACAAATAGCTGGAAAGTTGTAGAGTTATCCCATCTGATTTTCAACAAGAGCAAGCAACACTGGGGCATTTGCAGATCATAAGGTTCGAATTACTATACAAAGTGTTCTCTTCTACGGATATTCTGCATCAACAGCTTCTAGATTATATCAGCCGACTTGCAGTGTTTATCCTTTTGTAACCACTTGTGGCACAACATAGCATCAAACACTTTATTGTATTCTTGGATATATCCTGATGTATGAAGATTATTCAATAGCATCAAGCATTGATCCTCATTAGGATGAATACTTAGCTTTTGGATTTCTTTTAGCAGATTCAAAGCTTCACTTAACCTCCCCACCCTGCAAAGGCCATCCACAAGAGCAATATAAGTTGAGCAGCCCACTAGTGAACCTTTTCCCATTACAGCCTGACGTAACATTAGAGCCTTATCCAAATCCCCTTCTTTACAATGAGCTTGAATCATGTCATGTATGATATTTAAAGGGATTAGTCCTTTATTTATCATTTCCATAAACAAAAAAGAGAACTGAGTGGTAGCACTTTGCGAAGATTCCTTCTGCTGCAACCCAACGAAAATTACGTGTGCTTCACAGAGTTTTCCTGCCTCACAAAGTCCATTTATGACATTTTCAATAGTAAGTGCATTAGGCACTATGTCTCTATCCATCATGACAGAGAACAACTTTAAAGTTTCCTGGAGCTTGCCACGTTTGCAGAAACCATGGACCAAAGTATTGAAACAGGAAACACTTGCATATCCTCTAACAAACATTTCTTCAGTTATAAACACTGCCTGCTCAATGTCTGCGGCATTTGAGCATCCAGCAGTAAGTGCATCATAGACATACATATCTGGAACGACTCCTCTAGCTAACATTTCATTATACAAATCAAAAGCATCAGTGATGTCACCCATTTTGCAGTTTCCATCTATCAAAGCTGTGTATGTCCCACAATTTGGCACTAATCCGTTATCTAATACGGTATCAAAGACTTTACGGGCATGGAAAATATCACCAGACTTGCAAAACCCGTCGATTAGTGTATTATAGCATAGAATATCAGGTTCCAGTCCTTTTTTAGACATTTCATCAAGAAGAGCAAATGCTTTCTCCACGTCAGCTGTCCTACAAAGACCAGATAATAATGAACTGTATATACGCAGATCAGGAACAAATCCAGTCTTCTCAATCTCTGATAGAACCTTAAAAGCTAATTGCATATTGCCAGACCTGGACAGATTGTGAATCACAATTCCACACATAAGGTTATCTGGACTAGCTCCCTGCCCTGACATGGATTGAAGAATAGAGGACACTTTTTCAATGTCATTTGACTTGTAGTAACCTTCCAGGAGGTCAGTGTAGATTATATCATTTGGTTTTAGCCTACTGTTAAGCATCTGCTGGAATAATTCCGCAGCCTTTTCCAGATTCCCGATCTTACTATAGCCATGAATGAGACCACTGTATGTGAATGCATTTGGCGCCAATCCTCTATCTTGCATCTGAGCATGGTACTCTGCGGCTTCCACCATCCTTCCAACTTTAGATAGACCAAATATAAGAGAATTGTAGCAGTGCAAATCAGGTAGTACATTTTCCTTGATCATCTTTTCAAAAACATCACATGCCAATGAGGCATTACCTTCTCTGCAGTGCCCTTCTATTACAGGTGCATAAGCAAAAGCATTTGGCTTCAAACCTTTTTGAATCATCTCCTCAAGGAGATTGCCTGCTTTTTTCGACTCACCACTTTGGCATAATCCGTTAAGCAATATGCTGTAAGTATATACATTAGGAGAATTGCCGTCATTCTTCATTTCATTGAGAACCTGAAAAGCGCCTTCATTGTTATGCTGTCGAAAATGCCCTTCCATGACAAGATTGTATGTCATGGTCTCAGGCATAAGACCAACTTTGACCATATCCTTGAGCAGCTCCGAAGCAATGCCCATGTCTCCAACCTTACAAATCCCCCGAATGAGTTTGTCATAAGTAATCTTGTTTGGTTGCACACCAGCAGCAACCATCTCCTTGACTATCTTAAAAGCCTCAGCCACATTTCCCTCCCTCATAAACACATCAACTAGAGTCGCATAAACTACTACATTCGGCCTCAGCCCAGAACAAGACATCTCATCCAACAACGACTTAGCCTCTTTCGACCTGTGGCCCTTGCAGAGACCATTTATGAGTGCACCATAAGTAAACCCATCCGGAACTAGCCCATATTCCACCATTTCCTTCTTGAACCCAAACGCCTGATCAACGGCACCACACCGGCATAGCCCACCAATCAGCACATTGTATGTCACTGCATTTACCCTGCACCCCCTCTCACGCATTTCGTCAAACACCTTTGTGGCTGAATCAAAATCCCTGGCCTTACAGTGTGCCTCGATGAAAGTCGAGTATGTATAGACGTCTGGCGAAATCCCCGCGCTCGCCATGAATCCTTGCACCTTTGAAAACAGATCCATGTCGCCTGCGCGCAGCAGGTCCTTTAGCAGTCCGTTGCAGCACCGCAGACTCGGGGCCAAGTCGACATGATCCATAAGAAGGACGACCTCGGCAGCATCACGGACCCTGCCAGCCTTCTTGTAGGTATCCACCAGCACGTCGAGGACAGACGTGGAACGGTGGCCAGAATCCGTGAGCGCGCGCTGGATGGAGCGGAGGACGAGGGGAGGGGAGGGGTAGGTGCCTATCATCTGGTCGAGGAGGCCATTAGCCTGTGGGAAGAAGGAGGCGGCGCAGAGGTATATGGCGAGGTAGGCGAACGCATCGGCGGCTGGGGCTTTCGGCGATAGGCGCACGCGAGACCAGTAAAAGAAGTCAAGGAGGAGCTTGGGATGAAGGGAGGAGTTTCGGCGGAGGAGGGAGGATAATACGGCGGGGGAGAGGCGAGTAGGGAGGTCGGAGGCGGCGATGGCGAGCTTCCAGTCGCCGGAAGAGCAGGAGAGAAGGGTGGCCAACTCTGCGGCCACGGCGTCGGGATAGGAAGTGGAGGCATCTATGGTGGTGGTGAAGGGGGCGGAAGGTGGTGGGATCGAGAGGAGGCGCGCGGCGGCGGAGCGGCGGCCGCGCGCGACGAGAAACATGATGGGGCGGAGCGGAGGGGAGCGACGAGAAACAGGGGATTGTAGATTTTGCGCAAATTGGCATTTCAGTTCGGTCGAGCGAGCTAATTCCGCCATGGAAAAGAAAATGACGACCTGTTTAAAAAGCTGTCACGTTTAGACATTTCCTCTGCTCACAATTTTTTTTAGCTTAAGGCGGTCGATATCCACAGCTCGAATAGATAGAATAGAATTGACCCGAAATCGGGTCCAAAAACCATACAAACTGTATATTGCCCTGTTTATGAGGAAGACAGGGCCAAAAAAAACCGCACGGACGATGCGACCTGCCGCCCACACGATACAAGTCGATCAAACGCACAACACACACCACCGTTTCCGGGGCCGCCGCCCCGACGAAGCAACCAGATCGAACTTCGCATTGCCCGAGGGCGATCCAGTCATGGTCGACGAACCTTCTGCCCGCGCAGTGTTCATCCAGGTTGCCACCAAAACCACCCTGTTCCGGGGCCGCCGTCCCGGCGTAGCAACCAGATCGACCTTCGTCTAGTCGGGTCGACGAGCCCTCTGCTCGCGCAGTCTTCATCCAGATCGCCACCCAAACCCACGCTAAACAACTACTCTGCCTCATAGAACCGTCGTACCGTGGGAGACCGAGGCCGCCGCCTCGACGTCCACCACCATCCGGGGCCGCCGCCCCGACATCCGCCTCCCCTGGCCACAGAGCCATCCTCCCCATCTGCCACAGACCAGTCGCACCGTGAGAGCCAGGAACTCCAAGGCGGCACCTTCAAGAAGGCAGCGACGCGTCCGCCGCCGTCGCCCGCACCGAAGGAGCTTAGGTTTTCACCCGGATGTCCTAGGACCACTCGTGTCGGTCGAATGTCAAGACTCCACAACGACGCCATCAAGATGGGGAACGACGCCCGAGGGCGTCGCCGTCGTCGGCACCGACCTAGGTATGTGCAAGCCGCAAGGCATTTGCCCGGAGAGATCGATTCGACCGTGAAGCGATGGGAGCAACGAGACGAGTTCTCGAGCCTTGCCGCCAACCACCGAGCTACTCCGCAAGCCGTGGCGGTCGCAGCACCTCAAGCTGCGACAAGCACGCTGCCTGCCGCCGAGGCGGCCACTGGTCCGGGGCCGCTGCCCCGGCTTCCTCATAGCCCGGGTGCCGGGGAACCGCCACACGAGATGCCACTCCGTGTGTTGTCGCGCCGGAACCGCCACCGCCACACTCTGCATCCCCGCAGACGCCAAAGCCGCCGGCTGCCCCGGTCAACGCTCCGCTTCGTCACCACGGGCGAGCTCCAGGACGCTGCATCCCCGCTGGACGAACTCCGCACCCCGCAGGACGAGCTCCAGGACGACCGCGGCCCGCAGGGCCCGCCCCCGGCCCAGATCGAGTCTAGGACGACGCCACCCGCAAGCATCCCGCGCCCCATCGGAGCACGACCGTGCGCCGCCGTCTTGCACCGCGCAGCGACCTCCACGCCGCCAGCCAGCCCGCCTCACCGGCAGCTCGCCGTGCCCGACAGCACACGCCGCGCCTGCGTGGCTGTATCCCGAGCGGAAAAGAAGAAAAAAAAAATGCCCCGCCGCCGCCATCCTCGGATGCGCGCGGCTCTGCCGTCACTTCCTCCGGCGGGGGCGGTGCGGTGGACGGAGGCTGGGAGGCCCCTCACCGGCAGCGGCTAGGGTTCCCCGTGTCGCCAGGCGCGGGCGACGCGGGGGTGGGGGGGACTGAATTC
The DNA here is from genome assembly GCA_947311845.1 of Poa pratensis. Classification (NCBI taxonomy): domain Eukaryota; kingdom Viridiplantae; phylum Streptophyta; class Magnoliopsida; order Poales; family Poaceae; genus Poa; species Poa pratensis. The sequence goes on from CAMZMU010000073.1 coordinate 35,337,335, forward strand.
TGCTCACGATTAGTACTTATAAGACAGTAGTATTTTAATATGCACTGTGTAGGGACCAAAATGAGTAAATGAAATGCGTTTAGATACATGTGTTTCAAGGAAAAACTATGTTTTGAAAAGTTTTCGATTGTCATCCGCTCGCTGTGTCTCGCTTAAATAGTTACATCTAATTCCAAAGCCCAAAGCGACATACCGCCAAATTAGATGTATCCTAATCATGAACCCTGACATGATCACTTGATCATGATGTTGACATGGAGTTATGCAATACTTGATATCATTGTAAGCTCGGACATGCCAAAATAAGCATGCTAGATTGATAGCTCTTGATCTGCCACATCTTCAAGAATAATACTTCCTCTGGTCCATAAAATTGTCGGACAAACAATACTACCGTAGTTTAAAATGTGTACACGTTGGCGACAGAAATTTCGGATTGGAGGGAGTAGTATCATGGACATGGCCGATGAATTTCCCATGCCAAACCGTAGGGGAATTTTTTCTATCTCCAATGCGTGCAATCTAAGGATCTTAGCATACATGTAACCCTAAAGTTTTGTTAAGCTAGAATTATCTCTATTTCTTACTCCTTTGGTGTACGCAACTACTCCTCACCAAAAACCACAATGACCGACTGCAGCGCATACTCTTTATGATTGTGCTCTCGATCATTCCAATGTGATCATCAATTAAATCAATGAGAATACCATATGCCATCATACACAATGCAGTTGTGAGCTTCTAAAAACAACCAAGACCAAGAAGTTCAACAACATTCCTCCTCTGCTGGAAGTACCGTCCGTAGCCTCGACGGATGGCTCAATGCGCTCGAACGAAGTAGGAGACATCCAAAACTGGCGCCTAAAATAGTTTGGTCGATATATCAGATTAGGATTGAATTAGTCGGCCATGAGCTTGTGATGAGCAGCTAGTCGGTTCTAGTTAATTGTCCGACAACCAAGAACCGAGCCACTATGTTTATGCTTCTGGTTGGCCTCCATTTGGACCAACCCATCACCATAATCTCCTCGTCTTCATTATACTCCTCAACAAATGAAGAGTCGAGAAATTCTTTCCATAGCAAACACATCTATTCAAATTACCAAAAAATGTGTTAACACTTAACACACGCACACACAAAATAAAACAAATAGGAAAAATAATAAGAATTACCTTGTGAGCAATACGCCAAACACTTTGCGGGTGAAATAGTCAGCGATGGCCATCGATGGTCTTGGGAGCACCACGAGGTTTGGCCGAGCAAGATCTAATCACGCCAGATCTAAAAATGGCGCAAGGACCAAACCACCAGCTCCACGACGCCGTCGATTAGAGCACCGCCGAGATGGGAGAAGCTCGGGGCACAGGGGCGGAGCTGCCGTACATTGATTGGGTGCAGCTGACACCAATGAATCTCGGGCAAGTCCAAAGAAGCTAGTCGAAATTTCGATTCTGAACCCATCCCAAAACTTTGTCTGACGCCATCAAAATCTAGCTGCACAACAGCACAAGGCGATGGGCTTCAGAAAAACAATTCGGTAGAATGGCCCATGTACAGCCTCGCTCGTACGTGATGTAAAAACTGGCCGCAAAATCGAGCAAACATTGTCTCACGTACATGAACGCTTGACCGGTACTCCATTCGCCACGGCGTACGACGGCACCGCCAGGAACCCTAATTTTCTCCTCCCATCTCTTGGCCTCTCACCGTCCAGCGGCAGCCAGCAAGCCAACAATTGGTTTAACGCCGTGCCGACGCAGATGGGAGGCGGCTGCCGGAGGATGGTGGCAACGACAACAACCGAGTAATACAAGAATCCAGGCAATGCGTATTTCTCAAGTAAATTCTCATTTCTAGTCTAAACTCCCGTACATCTAATTGCATTTACTTCCCCTTTAATAATCAAACGATCCACACCAAAGTCTAAATTTCCAATGTTTTTCGCTGATTTTTTAGGTCATGGGTCGTTTTTAAGGAAAAGGCAGTCGTTTGCCATCCGATTAGATAGGAAGAAAGTTTGCGGTAAAAGATAAGTTTTCCACTACTATTAAGGTCAACGTGATTAATCGATTTTAAAAATAGTAAAAATCGAGAAGTGAAATTGTAAAATGCGAGTGAGTTCGATCACATGTTTCTATTATCAATACTTCTACCGCCTTTTATTATACAAGCAAATATTTTGAATATAACATGTTTTGAATAATTCATTTTTAGTTGCGACTTTAGGTTTGCACATAATTTAAATGGAATATCTTGCCTTTATTAATGTAGTATTATATGGTTGAACACTTTTGTTACTTATATCTTGTTTAGTGATATATTGTGGTATGAAATGGGTTGGTATAATACTCAATTATATTGGTTTGATTTGCATAACCCTTTAGTAGCCGACCCCATCGCCAAAAATTTCTAGATTCGCCCCTGTCGGGGCATCTTATTTCAACGGCGCGCCGTCCTCACCACTAGTCCACTGCCGTCCACGCCGAGATAGGAGGTGCATTCCTCTAATCAGAATCATTCACTTGCTCTCTAACATAGCGGGGCCCAACATTGTGTTGATACTGGCCGACTGGGTCTCTCTTAGCGCTTCTGTCAGCGAAAATGAGAAGGCCAAGTCGAGCTATCTCGCGCAGTCCGGCACACTCGACAGGCTTCTCTCCGACTCCGAGTATCTGCTGCCCGTGGCGCTTGCGTGGCAGGAGAGCCTCTCATCCTCTCCGCCTTCAAACCCCATCCATCTCCTCTTACCCCCTCGGCGTCGCTCCCGCGCCCACGGCCATGGCGTCTCTCTACCACTCGTCCCTCCAATTCTCCCCGCCGTCCTCCAGCTGCCATGGCGTCCTCTCCTTGCCGCCTCGGACAGCGGCGTCCTTCGCCTGCCTCTGCAGAGTGCCGCCGCAAGACGACCACGACGCGGAACTCCTCGGCGCGCTCCAGACCAACGGCAACGGCAGCCTCCTCAGAGAACAGCATCCGGCCACGTCGGCGAAAGCTCTCGACCCGATCCCCGGGGAACTGGGTGACGGCAGGAGGAGGAGCTCTCAGCTCCGCGCGCGCGACTGCGCGAGGCGGATCATGAGCCTCCCCATGGAGGAGCGGGTGAAGGTGCTCGACCTCCTGCAGCGCGACGACGCGGCGCTCACCGTCTCTGACTACAACGACATCATCTCCGCGCTGGCGAGGGGCGGGGACTACGACTCCGCGGTCGCGCTCTTCAGGTCGCTTGAGCTCAACGGCGCCGTCGGGCCCGACGCCCACTCCTTCGCCATCGCCGTGCAGTGCTTCTGCAGGAAGGGCGCGCCCGACGAGGCCAAGGATACGCTCGACGAGATGTTGGCGCGCGGGTACCTCCCCAGCGTGGCCGCCTTCTCCGCCGTCGTGGGCTGCCTCTGCAAGCGCGGCCGCGTCACCAAGGCAATGGAGGTGTTCGACGCCATGCGCGCCGTCGGGAGCGAGCCCACCATCCGCACCTACAATAGCCTCATTGGCGGCCTCTGCTACGTCGGCCGCCTAGAGGAGGCGCGGGACCTCCTCAACAAGCTCAAGGACTCGCCCAAGCAGACGGCGGACATCTACACCTTCACCATTGTGCTCGACGGGTTCTGCAAGGTCGGCCGGACGGAGGACGCCATGGCCATCTTCGAGGACGCCATCCGGATGGGCCTCTCGCCGACGACATTCACCTTCAACTCGCTTCTCAACGGCCACTGCAAGGAGGGGAATCTGCTGAAAGCGTACGACCTGCTCATGGAGATGTGCGACAACGAAACCTCTCCGCCGGACAAGATCAGCTACACCATCGTGCTGCCGGCGCTGCTGCGGGCCGGTGAGATATCCGCGGCATGGAAGACGTTCAAGCGCATGGAGCACGCCGGGCTCGAGGCGGACGGCCGCGCGCTAGAAACGCTTGCCCGTGGCCTGTGCCGCCAGTGCGCGGCGGACATCTCGGTCCTGAGGGACGCCAAGGAGGTGTTCGGCAAGGTGGTGTCGGCCGGGCACGAGCCGGTGTCGTACACCTACTGCCTGATGGCGCAGGCCCTGGCGCGCGGTGGCGAGGTGGACGCGGCCGTCGCCATACTGGACGACATGGTGCGCAAGGGGTACGCGCTCCGGAAGCGCGCTTACACGGACGTGGTGCGCGCGCTGTGCGACCGGAGCAGGACGGGCGATGCCCTGCGGGTGCTGGCGGCAGTGATCGCGAGGGACTTCGTGCCCGGCCGGAACGCGTTCGACGCGCTGCTCGGCGAGCTCAGCCGGCAGGGCAGGTGGCCCGACGCGATGGCCGTGTACGCCGCCGCCGTGAAGCGCGGCGTGGTGGTCTCGCTGAAGCGGAACGTCAAGGAGGCGCTGGTGGTGGATCACGAGGAGGAAGCGTGGGAATCACCGGCGCAGTTGGGAGTTCCACAGTGATCGATCGTACTCCAGAGAAACCGCGCATTTTTGGGGGCCTTTGGGTGTGGCAGGGAGGCTTTGCATTCGATTTCTGTTGCCGAAGATAGTGGTTTTGACTTTGAGGTGCACATGCCTCGTGGTTCTGCGTCAGCAATTTCAGCATGCGATCGATTTTGGAAAATGGAAGACACTAGTTCGTGTCGCTCGGCGGCCGTGAGCACTGTTCGGTGACAGGTTATAGACTGTTTGTGAATTGTAATTAGATGGATAGAGAATTTTTCAGTGGATTATGGTGATATTTCGCGCTTGTTCTGAACTTATCATCCTGTCTGTTCTGCAGATTTCCGAGTGTATCGATCGGGTGCTGCTGTATGACAAGATTCACCAACCTCAATTGTTCCACACTCTTCAAAGAAACATCAAATGTAGGAGCAAAATCAAACTGTAAAACCATACACGTTGATGAGCCGCATAGCTGAATTTCAGGAGCTATCTTTATTTATCGACGACGCCAACAAACACGTACTAGAAGTCTAGAACACAACACACAGACTAGCGCATGGCATGAACACACCACGGGGTAACTTCGATACAAAAGTTTTAACCACAAATTAACGCATGCAAGATAGATCACTGCTCAATACTAAAGCATTAAGCAGCAGTCCGTCGCACGCCTACTCCTTCGCCACCTGCCTAATAACCTTCGGCTCCTTCTCCGGCACCGACGGCAGTATCACAGCCTCCTTCTGCGCCTGCACCACCTCCGTCAACTCATCCTCAGGGACGCCGAACCCGGCCGCGAGCTCCGGACCGAGCATGGTGCGGAGGACGGAGCTGGCGCCGACCAGGAACTGCGGCCTGTTCCGCCGCGCCGACGTGGTGAACCCGAAGAACTCGAACGGCCCGCCGCGCGACGCCACCTGGGCGAAGGGGAAGTAGCGCGGGATCCAGAACACGTCGCCGGCACGCATCTGCGCGCTCATCGCCAGCGTGCCGTTCGGGAAGACCACCTGGATGACGCCTTCCCCGCCGAGCACCACGCCGTACTCCGTCGCCCTCGGGTTCACGTGCGGTGCCATCATCGACCCCTGCAAACCATGCCACACGGAGCATCAGCCTCGCCGCAATTGCGTCGAATCTTTTACAACGTACGTCGCTTGTTTATAGAGAGCAAAACGTACGGCGGTGAGGTTGACGAGGTAGACACCAATGTCGGAGTGGCCGAGGGGCTCGTAGTCGTGCTTGTCGACGGAGATGCTCCAGCCGTAAGTGTTCTTGAAGCCGGGCTCGTGGTCGAAGAGGTTGTAAGGCTCTGGCGCGCGCACCGTCTTGTCCGACTTCTTGTTCAGCTGCGCAGCCTTGGAAGAGGCCCCTCCGATGAACCTGCCCATCAGCTTCCTCCACGACCATGTCCACTGCTGGTTACCGCGTTCGTCTTCGTCGCCTCTCCCCACTGGACTCCATGGTCCGCCGTCCCTACCTTTGTCTCCCACATCACTCTCGTCTCCCCGCCGGTGCTCTTTGCCATCACTCCCGGACTCCTCTGCTGTGTAGTACACGATCGGCCCGCCGGATTTTACCATGAATATCTTAGCCAATTCATCATAAGTAGTCTGGATACAAGACATCAGAATCAGCTTAATGGGCGTGCCATGCGTATTTGTTACTTAATGTAAAATGTTGAGACGAGTTAGCTAGCTCACGTTGAAGGCGGTGGCAAGTATTGTTGGGTCGAAGCCGGCTAGCACCGACGTTTGTTTCCCTGCTCCGCCAAGATAGAAAGACTACAACATGTATCATCAATTCGTCAGTAGGTCGACAGGTAAAAAAATCGAGCAGGACTACATAATTTGGACATATCAATCTGACAAGTGTCAAGTAGATTAAATGGTTCCAAATGCAGAACAAACAGGGCATAAATATATATTCATGACCTGATAAGGGCCGAACCCGGCGCTATCCGAGGCGTCGATGCTGCATATGACCTGCAGCCTGTGTCCTTTAGCGATGTTGAGCATGTAGAAGGTTGAGCCGGCGTCGATGCGTAGGACGTCGCCCATCTTGAGCTGCTTCTCCACGAGTCTATCCTTGTGGATCCATCCAACCTTCACCTCCCCTGCTCACATCGATCGATAAATCAATCACGATGCATGATTAAGTGCCCATGTAATCAGTTTTGGTTTCAGTTTCGTTTCGTTTGGAGAGTGGAGACTGCACCTCGCTGCACGAAGAAGATGAGGTTGGAGTCGATGTACTGTGGCACGAACAGCGTCTTGGGCTCCATGGTGATAAAGCCGAGGTGCATCAGCCCCTCCTGGCACCCGCCGTGCTGCCATGGTACTCCCGGAACGACGGACGCCGGCTGCCCGCGCACGACGTGCACCTGCCCGCCCTCCGACTCCACCACCTTCTCCACCTTGTCCAGCAGGAACAGCCCCCTCCCGGGCTCGCCACCTCCGCCTCCGCCTCCGCCCTTGCCCTCCTCCTCCGCCGGACGCCACTCCCCTTCCCCTTCCTCCCATCTCTCGCGGTGACGCGGCGCCCCCATCGCCGAGGACGCCGAGAGGAGGAGAAGCAGCATGAGCAGCGGCGCCACCGAAGCCATCGCGCCGTCCGTCATCCCCTGGCTTGCTCGGTGTCTCTAGCGTCTTGTTCTTCGACGTGGGCTCGCAACTTGGTCTCTCGATCGGTGCGAGCTGTGGATGTGGAAGTGAGCCGGTGGAGAGAAGCTGTTAAAGGGGCGGCCGACGGGTGGAGGTGAAGTAAGCTGCACGTGTCGCCGCGCATGCCAAGCCTCATGTGCTCCACGTAGCGCGGCCGTGGGTGAGGAGGCAGTCTGGTTGATGCTAGGTGGCCGCGCCCCTTGCTCTCCAACTGTGATCTCGGCAGGGCAGTTCTTCCTTCTTCGGCGGCTGAGTTATCTGAAAAGGTTGGAGCATCTCCAACAGACGCCCTACAAGCTACCGTGCCGCGCGCCAACAAAAATTTCTTCCAGCGCCGAAATAGTGTTTAGCGCACCGAGTGTTTTGTTTTACCATATGCGCTAAAATACAACGCCACAAACACAGCAGTTTTTCAGATGCTGTAAAATACAGCGCCACAAACACCTTCTCTTCACAAAGAAGTACAAAATTTATACAAATAGGTCCCTAACAAAAATAAAAAATAGCAATCATGCCCCCAATCATTGGAGCTAGCTAGCTCATCTTCTTCTCACGGATTGGAGCAGCAGCAAGTCCACGCCGAAAACTTCTCTGTTCCCAAATCCCCATCCATGGCGGCGCGCCACACCCAGATCCCCATGCCTCGTCGCCGCTGCGTCGTCTCCAACTGCCGCTAGCTCCTCCGCATCGCCTGCCACTGCTCGATACGCACAGCGGCCTCCACTGCCATGCTTTGTCCGCGCGGGAACAGGTGTTCGAGAGCGTGGGCGGCGCAGCATGGCACGCGTCCGCGACCAGGAGGAGGGGGCCCGGCCGGCGGCGGCGCTTGGCCTCGTGCTCGAAATATCCCACCTACGGTCCAGCTTGGTCAACCGAGCACGCCACGCCGGTGCGGGTGCGGGTGCGGGTGCTCGCGGGCGCGGGCGGCTGCAGCGACCCAATTCCGACGGCGGGCGGCGCATTTCTGGCGGTGGGCGGCGCCGCGGCCGTGTAGATGAGGGATGGCAGAGGGAAATTTCTGGGCACTTGGCTTCGCGCGTCGGCTCCAGTTTGCCCCAGTGCACTGTACGCCGCACACCAAATATCCCACCTACGGTCCAGCTTCTGCCGGCGCGCTGGACAGTTTTTACAGCACGCTGAATTATGCAGCGTCTGCTGGAGCGCTATTTGTAGCCCCGCGCGCTGAAAATTCAGCGTGCGGCTTATTTGGTGCATCTGTTGGAGATGCTCTTAGAGAGTTCTGCTCGCAAGGTGTATTTGGATCTCGAGCTTGGGTGATCTTTCCATTTAAAAAATAAAAAATCATATAATTTCAAAAAATTAAAAAATAATCTGTATGTAGCGGTGTAGCCAATTATTTCTCCCACAAACGTGTTGACGAGGTATCTTCTCGACATATGCCACGGGGTGCCTTATCTGAGGGGTAGCTACGGCGCGAGCGACGGCGTTCCGGCGGGATCGTGCGACGGGCACGGCAAACACGGGGATGTACCCAGGTTCAGGGCCCTCGCGAGAGGTAAAACCCCTACGTCCTGCATCGATCTGTATATATGGTGGAGTATATGGTGTTACATTTGTGCTCCTTGAGCTGTTCATGATCTTAGCTAGCCTTGAGCTTGAGCTGCTTGCTTGTGTGCTTGAGAGGAAAAACTACCCAGTACGTGAGTGTGTGTGAGGAGCTAGCTTGCTTGCTCCAGGCTTGTACGTGTGTGGAGTGGAGAGTGGATCGATGGAGTGAGAAAATGGAGAGTCAGGCCTCCTCCCTTGGGTCCTCCCCTGGTGCATCTTATAGCATGATGCCCAGGGGACAAGGGGACAAGGGGGCAAGCGGGCGAGGGAACAAGGGGACAAGCGGGGGCCCGTGTGCTGTAGCGCATAGTGGCACACTATACTGCAACAGTACTCTTCCTTTTCGCTATTCATCAGCAGTGCCGGGTGTCTTGTCCGAATAGCGGCAAGGAGCAGTGTGCTGGGTGGCTTGCTAGCCACGACTTGGAGGAGCAGCCGGACGGAGAGCGGCCAGCCGGACTCGGCGTCACTAGCCGGAGTCGGGCAGCCGGGCAGAAGTCAAGTAGCCAGACTCGGGCCACCAGCCGGAGTTGGGCGGGCGATGGAGGTCGGGCAGCCGGACCCGGGCCGCCAGCCGGGGTCGGGCAGCCGGACTGCTTCTGTTCTCTTGCTTTCTTGTCGAGTCGTCGGCTGTGGTAACCCGGAGTTCATCCCCACGTCACTAGCCTCCGAACACGTTGGAGCGATGCCGTCGGCTACGGTGGGGAGGGCTTCTGCGTGTTCATCAAACTCCGCGTGTATTGCCTGTAACATCAAGAAAACGAGTTGAATCTGCAAAGGTGCTAAGTAAAACGCTGGGGATGCCAAACGGATGTCTAAATGCGATGTTGACGCCGGCTCGCTTTTGCCCGGTTCCTTCGATCTTTTTCGTGTGCACCCCGTCCGGCGCAGACTCTTGCCGGCTGAACTCTGCTGCCGGATCCGAAGAGATGTCGGAACGACGAGCGTGGCACAATACTTCGATCTAGAAGCTGGATAGAAGCGACTAGACGAACCAACAGGGAAAACTTATGCGATGCTGATGCCGGCTCGCCTTTGTTTTGCCGCCCGAGCCCCTTCCCGTGTCTCGGCCAACCGACCCCTGCTCTTGCCGGCTGAACTCTGCAGCCAGATCCGAAGAGAGGGCCGGCCAGGGGCGCACGGTACTGAGATCTTGAGAGGCTAGACTTAGGCGAGCGATGGCAAGGTTCTTCTGTCGCGAGCCGGAAACTTTTCTTTCTTATGTGCTTTTCGCGTGTGCCCCCTAGCCGGTTTCTGGCCAGCGTGTCAGCCGGGTTGCGGTCTGCAGCCGGATCCGGGAGTAGGCGTCGGGGTCGAGCACACTACTAAGCTAACGTAAGCGAGAGTCGGTAGTCGGCTAGCCATAGTTGTACTGAAATTAAAGGATGCCGAGACTGATGCGCAAATGAGTAGAAATGCGAGGCGTAATCGTCACTTAGCTGTTTTTGTGCCGTAGTCGAGGGTGAGGTTCGGGTCGTCGAAGCAGGGAGGTCCGAGTCCGGTGGAGCCGGAGGAGGCCGGCCAGGCAGCAGTCGGCCAGGCCGAGCTTTGGTGAGGTAGAGCCGACAGCCGGGCGGAGCCCTCCAGCCGGCCTGGACACAGCCGGTCGAGCAGCCAAACGCGCAGCAGCCAGATCAGTACCCAGCCGGGCAGCCAACCAAATGGGACGGAGCCAGCAGGATCGGGACACAGCCGACTTGGATCCGGCCGTCCAGGGAAGCAAACGGCGAGTAGTAGCCGGCCCCACTTATTTTTCCTTTTCTTTTCTCTTTTTCTTTCTCTCTTCTCTTTTCCTCTTTTCTTCTCTCTTTCTTTCCGGCCAGAACAGAGCCTCGGGCAACCGGTGATGCGGGGAGCCGGGCGGAGCGGAGCATCCGGCCGGGGCGCGCCGGGCTCAGCCAGCGGAGGGTGCCGGATGGAGCAGCGCATCCGGCCGGGGCGTGCTGGGCGCAGCCGGCGGAGCTGCAGGGGCGAAGGCCCAGTGCCGGCCCGGTGCGGGAGCCGGCGAGGGCGCAGCCGAGCGGCCGGAGGCGGAGGTCGGCAAGCTCGGGTCGAGGAGGCGGCGGCGCAGGGACGGCCTGGAGTGGCCGAGATGGAGGGACGGCCGAGCGTGGCCGGCGCGGGGACGGCCGAGCGCGGGGACGGAGCCGGTCGCGGCGAGGACGAGGCGAGGCGGGGAGACGGCCGGGCGCGGCGCGGGGCGGAGAGCGGTCGACGCGAAGCCGGCCACGAGGACGGCCACCCTGGGCCGAGGCGGAGCCCGAGCCGGCAGCGGCGAGGGCAGCCGGGCGCGGCCACGGAGGCGCGCGGGCAGCAGCGGGGACGTCGTACGCGGGCGCGGGCGTCGACGGGTAGCAGCGGGTCGCAGGGGCCCGTGGAGGCCGGGGCGAAGAAGAACGAGCGGAGGCCGCCGCGGGCACCGACGGGCGGAGGAGAGGCGCTTGGGTTGAGGCTCTCGGGCACAGGTACCTGGGCGCGAGTCCGCACGGATGCACGAGCGCGGACGGACGCTGATGCAGAGCGCGCAGAGGAGCTCGGGCTCGGGTGCAGAGCTTGGGCACGGCCGAGCCTCTGGGCCTCTTCGCCGGGCGTGCAGGACAGCTTGGAGGAGCTCGCGCGGAGGACGGAGAGTGCCGGCTGCAGCCGGGGCGGGGCTGGCACAGCGAGGACGCACGGGTGCGGAGAAGGCCGAGCCTCCGGGCTTCTCCACCGGGCGGAGGAGATGGAGCTCGAGCTGAGCTGAGAAGGCCGAGCCTCCGGGCTTCTCCGGGAGGCGACGCCGAGCCTCTGGGCCTCTCCGAAAGGCGACGCCGAGCCTCCGGGCATCTCTGGATGGCGACGCCGAGTCTCCGGGCTTCTCCGGTGATGGCGAGGCGGCGATAACGACGACGGTGGTGGCGAATGGTCCCGCCGGGAACGGAACTCCGGTCGCCGCTTAGCCCCACGGTGGGCGCCAAATGACGAGGTATCTTCTCGACATATGCCACGGGGTGGCTTATCTGAGGGGGTGGCTTATCTGAGGGGTAGCTATGGCGCGAGCGACGGCGTTTCGGCGGGATCGTGCGACGGGCACGGCAAACACGGGGATGTACCCAGGTTCAGGGCCCTCGCGAGAGGTAAAACCCCTACGTCCTGCATCGATCTGTATATATGGTGGAGTATATGGTGTTACATTTGTGCTCCTTGAGCTGTTCATGATCTTAGCTAGCCTTGAGCTTGAGCTGCTTGCTTGTGTGCTTGAGAGGAAAAACTACCCAGTACGTGAGTGAGGAGCTAGCTTGCTTGCTCCAGCCTTGTACGTGTGTGGAGTGGAGAGTGGATCGATGGAGTTAGAAAATGGAGAGAGTCAGGCCTCCTCCCTTGGGTCCTCCCCTGGTGCATCTTATAGCATGATGCCCAGGGGACAAGGGGACAAGGGGGCAAGCGGGCGAGGGAACAAGGGGACAAGCGGGGACCCGTGTGCTGTAGCGCATAGTGGCACACTATACTGCAACAGTACTCTTCCTTCTCGCTATTCATCAGCAGTGCCGGGTGTCTTGTCCGAATAGCGGCAGGGAGCAGTGTGCTGGGTGGCTTGCTAGCCACGACTTGGAGGAGCAGCCGGACGGAGAGCGGCCAGCCGGACTCGGCGTCGCTAGCCGGAGTCGGGCAGCCGGGCAGAAGTCGAGTAGTCGGACTCGGGCCACCAGCCGGAGTCGGGCGGGCGATGGAGGTCGGGCAGCCGAACTCGGGCCGCCAGCCGGGGTCGAGCAGCCGGACTGCTTCTGTTCTCTTGCTTTCTTGTCGAGTCGTCGGCTGTGGTAACCCGGAGTTCATCCCCACGTCACTAGCCTCCGAACACGTTGGAGCGATGCCGTCGGCTACGGTGGGGAGGGCTTCTGCGTGTTCATCAAACTCCACGTGTATTGCCTGTAACATCAAGAAAACGAGTTGAATCTGCAAAGGTGCTAAGTAAAACGCTGGGGATGCCAAACGGATGTCTAAATGCGATGTTGACGCCGGCTCGCTTTTGCCCGGTTCCTTCGATCTTTTTCGTGTGCACCCGTCCGGCGCAGACTCTTGCCGGCTGAACTCTGCTGCCGGATCCGAAGAGATGTCGGAACGACGAGCGTGGCACAATACTTCGATCTAGAAGCTGGATAGAAGCGACTAGACGAACCAACAGGGAAAACTTATGCGATGCTGATGCCGGCTCGCCTTTGTTTTGCCGCCCGAGCCCCTTCCCGTGTCTCGGCCAACCGACCCCTGCTCTTGCCGGCTGAACTCTGCAGCCAGATCCAAAGAGAGGGCCGGCCAGGGGCGCACGGTACTGAGATCTTGAGAGGCTAGACTTAGGCGAGCGATGGCAAGGTTCTTCTGTCGCGAGCCGGAAACTTTTCTTTCTTATGTGCTTTTCGCGTGTGCCCCCTAGCCGGTTTCTGGCCAGCGTGTCAGCCGGGTTGCGGTCTGCAGCCGGATCCGGGAGTAGGCGTCGGGGTCGAGCACACTACTAAGCTAACGTAAGCGAGAGTCGGTAGTCGGCTAGCCATAGTTGTACTGAAATTAAAGGATGCCGAGACTGATGCGCAAATGAGTAGAAATGCGAGGCGTAATTGTCACTTAGCTGTTTTTGTGCCGTAGTCGAGGGTGAGGTTCGGGTCGTCGAAGCAGGGAGGTCCGAGTCCGGTGGAGCCGGAGGAGGCCGGCCAGGCAGCAGTCGGCCAGGCCGAGCTTTGGTGAGGTAGAGCCGACAGCCGGGCGGAGCCCTCCAGCCGGCCTGGACACAGCCGGTCGAGCAGCCAAACGCGCAGCAGCCAGATCAGTACCCAGCCGGGCAGCCAACCAAATGGGACGGAGCCAGCAGGATCGGGACACAGCCGACTTGGATCCGGCCGTCCAGGGAAGCAAACGGCGAGTAGTAGCCGGCCCCACTTATTTTTCCTTTTCTTTTCTCTTTTTCTTTCTCTCTTCTCTTTTCCTCTTTTCTTCTCTCTTTCTTTCCGGCCAGAACAGAGCCTCGGGCAACCGGTGATGCGGGGAGCCGGGCGGAGCGGAGCATCCGGCCGGGGCGCGCCGGGCTCAGCCAGCGGAGGGTGCCGGATGGAGCAGCGCAGCCGGCCGGGGCGTGCTGGGCGCAGCCGGCGGAGCTGCAGGGGCGAAGGCCCAGTGCCGGCCCGGTGCGGGAGACGGCGAGGGCGCGGCCGAGCGGCCGGAGGCGGAGGTCGGCAAGCTCGGGTCGAGGAGGCGGCGGCGCAGGGACGGCCTGGAGTGGCCGAGATGGAGGGACGGCCGAGCGTGGCCGGCGCGGGGACGGCCGAGCGCGGGGACGGAGCCGGTCGCGGCGAGGACGAGGCGAGGCGGGGAGACGGCCGGGCGGCGCGGGGCGGAGAGCGGTCGACGCGAAGCCGGCCACGAGGACGGCCACCCTGGGCCGAGGCGGAGCCCGAGCTGGCAGCGGCGAGGGCAGCCGGGCGCGGCCACGGAGGCGCGCGGGCAGCAGCGGGGACGTCGTACGCGGGCGCGGGCGTCGACGGGTAGCAGCGGGTCGCAGGGGCCCGTGGAGGCCGGGGCGAAGAAGAACGAGCGGAGGCCGCCGCGGGCACCGACGGGCGGAGGAGAGGCGCTTGGGTTGAGGCTCTCGGGCACAGGTACCTGGGCGCGAGTCCGCACGGATGCACGAGCGCGGACGGACGCTGATGCAGAGCGCGCAGAGGAGCTCGGGCTCGGGTGCAGAGCTTGGGCACGGCCGAGCCTCTGGGCCTCTTCGCCGGGCGTGCAGGACAGCTTGGAGGAGCTCGCGCGGAGGACGGAGAGTGCCGGCTGCAGCCGGGGCGGGGCTGGCACAGCGAGGACGCACGGGTGCGGAGAAGGCCGAGCCTCCGGGCTTCTCCACCGGGCGGAGGAGATGGAGCTCGAGCTGAGCTGAGAAGGCCGAGCCTCCGGGCTTCTCCGGGAGGCGACGCCGAGCCTCCGGGCCTCTCCGAAAGGCGACGCCGAGCCTCCGGGCATCTCTGGATGGCGACGCCGAGTCTCCGGGCTTCTCCGGTGATGGCGAGGCGGCGATAACGACGACGGTGGTGGCGAATGGTCCCGCCGGGAACGGAACTCCGGTCGCCGCTTAGCCCCACGGTGGGCGCCAAATGACGAGGTATCTTCTCGACATATGCCACGGGGTGGCTTATCTGAGGGGGTGGCTTATCTGAGGGGTAGCTATGGCGTGAGCGACGGCGTTTCGGCGGGATCGTGCGACGGGCACGGCAAACACGGGGATGTACCCAGGTTCAGGGCCCTCGCGAGAGGTAAAACCCCTACGTCCTGCATCGATCTGTATATATGGTGGAGTATATGGTGTTACATTTGTGCTCCTTGAGCTGTTCATGATCTTAGCTAGCCTTGAGCTTGAGCTGCTTGCTTGTGTGCTTGAGAGGAAAAACTACCCAATACGTGAGTGAGGAGCTAGCTTGCTTGCTCCAGCCTTGTACGTGTGTGGAGTGGAGAGTGGATCGATGGAGTGAGAAAATGGAGAGAGTCAGGCCTCCTCCCTTGGGTCCTCCCCTGGTGCATCTTATAGCATGATGCCCAGGGGACAAGGGGACAAGGGGGCAAGCGGGCGAGGGAACAAGGGGACAAGCGGGGACCCGTGTGCTGTAGCGCATAGTGGCACACTATACTGCAACAGTACTCTTCCTTCTCGCTATTCATCAGCAGTGCCGGGTGTCTTGTCCGAATAGCGGCAGGGAGCAGTGTGCTGGGTGGCTTGCTAGCCACGACTTGGAGGAGCAGCCGGACGGAGAGCGGCCAGCCGGACTCGGCGTCGCTAGCCGGAGTCGGGCAGCCGGGCAGAAGTCGAGTAGTCGGACTCGGGCCACCAGCCGGAGTCGGGCGGGCGATGGAGGTCGGGCAGCCGAACTCGGGCCGCCAGCCGGGGTCGAGCAGCCGGACTGCTTCTGTTCTCTTGCTTTCTTGTCGAGTCGTCGGCTGTGGTAACCCGGGGTTCATCCCCACGTCACGTGTAAAATATTAATTCGAAATACTATGTATTATGAACTACATAAATATAATAAAATCTGGTAAAATTTTGCTTTCTCTTTGCTTCAAGGATTTGGCGGTGCCACATTCTATTCCAGATCAAATAGTACATCCGACCAGTTCAAGGCCAACTTCATGCCTTCGTCATATGCGGCCAATTCAGCTTCCAAAGTAGACTAACAATGCTTCAAATTTTAACCACATGGCATATGTGGTGAGCAACCAAAACAAAAAATATATATCACGTGCTTCAAATTTCTACATGTTGCAGACACCACTTCGCCCTCTTGGTTTTGTAGTGACCCAGCACACCACTGCATGTTGTAGTGTACAAGTCGTTGACTTAATACTCACGGAAGGACCAATCCGTAAATATTACAACCTTCAGAGTAGTACAACAGAAACATAGTCGGTCCAAGGTAACACTATAGGATTACAACACTATTCAATACAAAATCTCGAGAACCTCCTTTACAAACAAAAGTAGGTCTCGTGCAAATGAAACTCCCGAAAGACACAAGTCGAAGCACTAAGCTGGATACCAGCTCCACTTCTAACTCCTAATTCACTACTGCTATTGTCACAACCCTATCTATCCATCTGGAATATCTTTGTCTGGAGTAGCGCTCCTCCTTCCTATAATTCTTGTCTTCTCCGTAGGCATTATTGGCATCGTGTCCACCATTGCTCTGTTGTCGCCACTCCTCCTTTGGCAAAGTAGAGGTTGACTCCTTCAGGCTCCACCAGGTTGATTTGACTCCTTGTTGAAGAATTCACCAACATCGTTATGGATTCCTGTCCTTCCTCTGCTGTCTCCAATAATCTAAGCAGGGGGTCAACGGAGGAAAGGGTGAGCAACACGATCGTTACTCAGCAAGTTCATATAACAGCAATAAGGTGTTTTATGCACTAGCTACCATCCATACCAAAAGGTCATGGATAAACATGCATATCTTTGTAAAACATTTTTAGGAAAAGATTCATTTTATCTTCAGAAAACTATGCCCGTCAACCATTCACATGTGCTAGGGCTTCATGGAGCCACCTTTCCTGCAGCGTTCGCAGCTCCTTCCCGGAACAGGGAGTAACATGTCACACTTTTTTACACTCTGCAGAGGTGCGTTACTTTACCCATAAGAGAAACCTCGATGTAAGTTTCACAAGTTGGATTCCAAGTTTTTAGTTACTCGTCAAACTAACGGCATTCTTAGCTGGCCTTTCGAGTGGTGGTTGAACACTCTAAGACTTCATTGAAAAAGTTTTAAATTTTCCCATATTTTCAGATGCATGCTATGCAAATGCACAAATCTAATTTAACCCCTTTCTACTCTCTGAACTATGGGTCATTACAGTATCTCCCCTTAAAATCAACTTCATCCCGAAGTTGCGGTTTCCCTCACGTATTGATGGGTGTAAAGCACTTCTTCTAACATCATCTTCTCTAAACCTTCTCTATAGTGGTCTTGGATGTAATTGATCCTTTGTTCAAAATTGATCTGTATCTGTTGCTGATTGGGCTAACCTGCCGTTGACATTAAACAATCCTTCGTTCAGTTACGGTAGTCTCATTACTCACGCAAAGGTCTTGATTCTCATCCAGTTCAGACTTCTTCCATAACTTCTTGATCTAAAAGTTTGTCGAACCCTTTGAATTCAGGTGTTGACATGGTACTCTTTCTCATCCTTGAACTCAAGCTTCTTTCGTTCAATCACCATCAGATCCTCCAGTCATAACTCCTATGACTATCATACTTCTTGTGACTCTTAACTTCCAGATCTTAACTATCCCTTTTGACTTACGAATCTCTTGAAGGTTTCTGGAAGTTCTTTTGAATTCTGAAAAACTCCTAGGGTATTAGTGATCAAGTCAGCTCTGTCTCAGTTAAGGTATTCCTTCCAACTTTCATCTTGTCCTTCGCAAAGTACTATACGGTTACATAATTCACTATTTCCTTAGAAAGTTCTTTAGCTTCCTACGTCTTGACCATCTATTAGTCGATCTTCATCCTGTTGTATCCGTTCAGTCTCAAGTAACAACCAAATCTATACTGCTGAATGGATCTGCTTTTACTTGCCACCTTTCTATTCAAATGTTCACCAAGTTTGCCTAATGGTTTCTCGAAGAATACAGGGTACTTCCACAAGGTTGTGATTCCCCCATAATCCTCCGGTTAAGAGATATCCTTTCCAACATCCAATAACTTCCCGGAGAACAATTGATAAGTCCACCATGATGTGAACAACCAATAAGATCTCCCGGTAAATCAGGTAGGCACGCTCACTAGCATTCCAGTTGGCTTACCTAGAGTCTAGAGAAGAAGACCTATTGCACAAAAGGGTGCAATTGGTGATAACGTAACTCTAAAATAGAATAGGTTGTTGGTTATCTAGTCCAAACTCAGCTGATATAACAACTCTTTCATCTGTCTGTTGCTGGAATTTGATTCCTTTCTTTTGGTTTATCAGACGATGTGTCTCTTCAATCTTATGTTGGTTCAACCTCCATCTGAGTCCTTGGACCTAGGATGTCAATCCTATGGCAATCCATCCTTCTCGATAGTTACCCTGTATAGACGATGACTTCACTATATCACGACATCACATGTCTCTATTGGTGACATACCAAATAACTAATTTCTTGGGCTATCGATGATTCAGGAACTCATCTCCTATGGTCCTAATATTTGTCATTTGGAACATTGAACTTTGAACTCTTGTCGCCTTGTTCTCGATGATACCACTATCTTGCCTTGCTTGAAATATCAGACTTTGTTATTGTCTGCTAAGTATTGGATTGTTGCTTCATACTCCTCTACCTTCAACTTAATGGCTCTTTTAGGCATACACGACCTATACAACTTCTTCTTGAACTTTCTCCAAAAATCAATTGTGCCTTATGATTTTCGAACACCCATTTCTTCCGTCAAGTTACGACAACTCCCAACTATATATGACTACATCCTGTGGCTTCTTAACCCAGTGTCTTTCAATTTCCCGCTCGATGTCCTTCACTCAATAATCGCCATCCTTGGATAAGTCTTTAAATTTGACTGTCCAAATCATAAATTTGTCATGACAGGACCTGTTATTTAGATATTCTAACTTCATAATTCTCCTACTTCAGTAGAATTCTCATGTAGCTTTCCTGTCATCATTGTTGATTAACCTTTCTCCAAATGGTGATGGTTCTCTTCCTTGAACTTTCGTAGTTCCTCCATCCTTCCATGTTCTGATGTTGTTGACCTCCGAATCCAGATATGATATGAGTTGCGGTCCATCCCCACGTGTAGCTTCGTTTACTTCGATCATCCTGACTTTCTTCTCTTCATGAGATTTCATTGTTGTTTGAAACTTCTGAGAGCACGTCTCTCCCTTACACGAATCCTATCTATCTCTAGATCAGTATCATCAAGAAAAGAACTCAATGTGACAATCATGCCATTGTATATCAAATTCTAACTTCATGTACCAACCTAGCCAATCAAAAATCCAATAAGATCCAATAAATCGCAAATGCAGTTATATATCAATCATGCAACATAAGCCCGTAGAATAAGTAGTACATTGAGTAAAAACATCTCAAGTACCCAGGCTTAGATGCTATACACTACAGATAGGTATATATTATCTTATAGTCCTATGCTAAAACAACTTTTTGCCTCAGTATTTACACCATCTGCCCATTTGCAACGGAGTAATCCTAGGACAAAGTACTCAAAGAGTAGTTGTGGTATGGCTTGGTTTCCTATGGAACTAAACTCCATGTAGGTTGCATCTTCCGTCTGGCCTAAACATCTATTTGCTAACATATCCAGATCCTTCATGTAGTTACTCATGGTACATCAGAAGTTGTAGTGTAGCTCCCGTCATTGCTTATGCATCTCCTAGTTTCCTTAACACTTTAGACTATACTCAGGTGAATCCCCTTTGATCTGTATCATTAGGGTATTAACATACTTCCCATATTTGAATGTCGATGTTTCTTCACTATCATCAAACATCTTCTGACTTCCTTCATCACGAACTTATGATAGGGTTCTACTTCATAGGATAGTGTTATCAATGATACCATGTAGGTAACACCGATGTGGATGTAATCTCTTTGGTGTATCTACTAGTACAAGACAGTCTTAACTGGTCATACCAAGTTGAAAATAATTAAGGTAGATGAATGTTATTTCTATAGAATAGTAAATAAGAATATCTACTCCAGTTGGGTAAGGAAATGTGTATACAAATATGACAGTATTATTCTTAGGTGAATACCCATCATAGTTGTAGAAATATAGAGTTTAGTTAAATATGATAACTCCCTATAGTCTTACCAACCTACAAGTCTCCTAAAAGGGTTTTAATCCTAAGGTCGTTTGCTCTGATACCACCTGTAGTGACCCAGCACACCACTGCATGTTGTAGTGTACAAGTCGATGACATAATACTCATGGAAGGACCAATCCGTAAATATTACATCCTTCAGAGTAGTACAACAGAAACATAGTCGGTCCAAGGTAACACTATAGGATTACAACACTATTCAGTACAAAATCTCGAGAACCTCCTTTACAAACAAAAGTAGGTCTCATGCAAATGAAACTCCCGAAAGACACAAGTCGAAGCACTAAGCTGGATACCAGCTCCACTTCTAACTCCTAATTCACTACTGCTGTTGTCACAGCCCTATCTATCCATCTGGAATATCTTTGTCTGGAGTAGCGCTCCTCCTTCCTATAATTCTTGTCTTCTCCGTAGGCATTATTAGCGTCGTGTCCACCATTGCTCTGTTGTCGCCACTCCTCCTTTGGCAAAGTAGAGGTTGACTCCTTCAGGCTCCACCAGGTTGATTTGACTCCTTGTTGAAGAATTCACCAACATCGTTATGGATTCCTGTCCTTCCTCTGCTGTCTCCAATAATCTAAGCAGGGGTCAACGGAGGAAAGGGTAAGCAACACGAGCGTTACTCAGCAAGTTCATATAACAGGAATAAGGTGTTTTATGCACTAGTTACCATCCATACCAAAAGGTCATGGATGAACATGCATATCTTTGTAAAACATTTTTAGGAAACTATGCCCGTCAACCATTCACAGGTGCTAGGGCTTCATGGAGCCACCTTCCCTGCAGCGTTTGCAGCTCCTTCCCGGAACAGGGAGTAACATGTCACACTTTTTTATACTCTGCAGAGGTGCGTTACTTTACCCATAAGAGATCAACGTCTTGTTGCACAACCGGGCGATCTTTCCCGTCCACACTCTCTTTGGTATGGGGCCCAGTCGATGATCCAAGCCATTCGCCGTGCTTCTCTAACAACCCACATGCCCACCCAATTCATGCATAGCAGAATCACCCCTGATACACTACCCCTCATGATAGGTCCCTAGGCATCCTCTTGCAGACCATCATAGGCACCAGAGTCCGTGGACATTAAGGGGTCCCACCCATGTGCATGTAGTCCCGCAAGATCTATAGCGTACGGCTCTGGCTGCCCGTTGACATGCGAAAGGGAGAAGGTCACAGATGACTTTCCCGTCCCATTCCAAGTCTCATGGTTAACGCTTCATTTACGGCGCAAGAACACTGACGGCATTGGTTCTTAAGTCCTAGGTATTACTTTCCCGTGCAAATGGAACCTCCACCAACCACATCATACCATGCTTCCATCTGCCAGCCAACAATATATATAGCAATTCACATCATTCGAAACTAGGTTTTACTTTTTCATGCAATGATAAACCATAGTATTTTGCATTTACTTTGATAAACATAATCAAGTAGGATATGAGCAAGAGTGAACTTGCCTCTTTGACTGCAAGATTATGCAGCCAAGGTCTTCGATACAACAAAGACTCCAAAATCTGGAAAAAAGCGTCATTGGTCCGGTAAGGACTAATGTTTGAAGAAGCAATATGCTATTATGCATAAGTATGAGATGCATCGCTTTAAACCACGTAGCTAACTCTCGATGGTTGAGGGTTGTTTGAGTTTGGTGATTACTTTTAGATTTGTTTTGTTTTGTCTTCAAGTTTACTTCACAAGAAAGATGAATGTTAGAACTCTAACTTTAAAGTACCATGTTAAGCATAAGAATAAGGTAAAACAACATCATAATACTAAGTGGTTGTTTTAGGTTTGATTATAATCTTTATGTTTGTAAAGAACATGTATTGATTTCAATTAATTGAAGAAATGGTGTAGTATTATTATTCATGAATACAAAAAGAATAACTTTTGAAGAAATAAATAATATACATTTGTTGGTAGCATACCATAATGGTTCTTATTTTATTTAATTGATGGTATATTATTAAATATTAAGAGTAGTTACTTATGTGTTTAACTTTTCTTTAAGAAATAAAATAATATGATTTAAATACTAACACTTGGAAGAAACACAACAAGTAAACTTATATTATGAAGTCATTATTAATTTGGTTTAAACACTTGAAATTTATAACACAAAATTAATCCAATTATTAAAGGTATTAATAATAGTGATCAAGTTTATTAAATAGAGAATTTCACTTTTATGAATTTAAGAACTACATGAAATATTATAAGGTAGTAATATGATAAATTTATATGTTGATAGATTCATTTTTGTATTGTTAAAGGATTCTTGAATAATTATTTTCCTTATGGAAAATATCATTTTAATAAACCACTAAAGAATATTAGTTAAACATGTTCACAAATGGAATTCTAAAAATGGTCATAATGTTGTGATGGAAACATATTTTCATATTTGAAGTTAAACATGTGAAGCATTTTAAAGAAAGTTGAAATGTATTCTAAATAACATTTTTATTTAACTTCATAATTAAAAGAACAGGTAGTTAGTTATTCCATTTTTATAATAATTCAAATTTAATAAAACACAAATTTCATTGATACAAACAATAGATTTTATTTTTGTGAACATTCTGATATATTATTTGTATTATTCTGATTTTGTATGAATTAGTTATAAATTTTACAAATTTTGAATATTTTCTGTAATTCTAGGATAATGTTGAAATTCCTGACAACTGGGTCCCATATGTCAGTGCCTTATTAATAACAGAAAATAATATAGAAAAATTTAAAAATCTGACGAGTGGGGCCCGCGTGTCATTGACACGGAAACTTGACCGCGGCTCGCCGGACTTGCTCTCGCCGGCGGCGAGTGAATTAGCTCGCGCGGAAGCGCGCGTTAGACACGCCCGAGTGAGGGCTACCTTTAGGTGGCGGCGCCGCTCCCTAATGGTCGCTGGAGCGTGCTCAACGACGAACCACGGCGGCGGCCGGAGATGGTATTCGGCTCGGCGACGATGCAAGACAAATTGAACCAAATGAAAGGTGTAGGAAGATGCGCAAGCTCACCACGAGCACGGAGATGGGCTCAGAACGTCGAGGCATGGACGGACGGCGACGTATTCTTCCATGGAGTCCGCTGGCCGGAGTTGAGGACGACGGCGAGTCTCTCCTCTTCCCGAGCTTCATAGCAAGCGACGCTTGATGAGGACGACCAGGGCAGCACGGCGGAGCTTCCTGGCTACTTGGAACACCTCGGCGAGGTCGAAGTTGACGGCAATCGGCGACGACAGTGTGGCTAGGGTCAGGGTTGTGCGCCCGCGAGAGAGAGAGAGAGAAGAGGATTGAGCGAGTGAGGAGACGAGAGAGATTGGGACGTCTCTGCGGCCCTTATCCTCGCGCGGAGGCCAAGCAGGTGCACGCACGGCGGCTCGACACGGCAACGGCCTTCTAGCCGGAGGAGAAGAAGAAGAAAACGAAAAGGAAATGCCATTTTACGAAAAAAACCTGGGTTTCCGGGTAATAGCAGAATCAGTGTAAACAGGCCCCTGGTTCCTGTTTTTGGACTGTTTTGAGGTTATTTAAATTACAGAGAAGTCCCTGCAGAGTTTAGAATTTTATAATTGAGTTATTTCCATTTAAGGACATAAATATTCGAATTCTTTTAGAATATTTGCATGATTTGAATTTATTTGAATTACAAAATGTGTTTGGCATATTTGAGTTTATTTTACATTACTAAATTTGTAGCTTACAGTTTATATTTTTGTTGAGCATTATTTGCATAAGAATTTATTTATTACCATTTGATTATTTGGGAATTTTCTACATTATAAATTCATTTGGAATGGTAATGGTTTTGGTCATAATGGAATTTATTTTCTATTACAAAAGTTGTTTCTTATAACTTTTGCTTTTGTGGGACATTATTAACAACATGAATATGTATTTTGTTATAATGATCATTTGTGAATATTTTGCATACTTTGAATTCATTCTCCAATTAAAAGGAATTTAACCAAATTGGATTTATTATTTACTCACAAATGTATAAATTGTGAGTTTTCTAATTGTGGGGATGTATTTATAGCAACATAAATGGATACATATATTGCTATATTATTGTTTGTGAGTATTTGCTACTTTCAATATTAAATAATATTTCTTACTTGAATTCATAAAGTAGATGGTTATAATAATCAAACTATAGATTTCAATAGATGTCCAGGAGATGGATTAAGTGTTTGATGAAATATTGGGCACCAAATTATGGTCCATCAGTATATGCATGAAGTCACACTGTGGTGCCTGCAGAGAGTATGCACAGTGTTTCAACACAACTCCATGCCACACATGAAATATGGCCTCAGTGGTTTTAACTTGTGATACCTGACATCTTAATCATGTGAAAACATGATCATATGTCTATGGATGCACCAAGTACAAATATCTTGCCTGAGGTCAGGTCTTATGTTGACATAAAATGATGAGTATAAAATCTTGCTTGGTTCCACATCTCATTCTGAATACAAAAGATTGATGCACTTCTCTCTGATAGGATTTGATGCTTTAGTGTGGGGAAGCAAGTTGGTAAAACAACTGCTGACTGAGTAGTCCATGTGGTTCCAATTACCACATGTCCAGATGTATCTCTTCTTGAGAATGAAATCTTGAATAAGCAAAATGGTCTTGGTCACATGATAAACTTGTGAACTCCTCTCCTATGAGACATATCCACACCCCCATGAATTTGAGAATTAACTCATGTGATTTCTTTAATTGGTGATAGAAGAATGTATATGTGTTTTATGACATCTCAATTTGCCTTATGTATATAATAAGAATTTGTTGATAAGGTTATCAAGCTTGTCACCAAATTACTTCTCATATTCAAGTGGTTGAGATGTATTGAATTATCTGTCCTTCTGTTTATTTGTATATGACACTCAATTGTTTGAGCATACAAAAGTGATTTGTTAACAAGGTAATTAGGCTTGTTACCAAACTACTTCTATATAGCACAAACACTGGAATATCACACTATTACTAGAGAAGTTAATAAGATTAGATTTTTGGTATAGGAGTTTCCAAATACTGGTGATAGACTGGCATACTGCTTCTATGCATATCTAAGAAATCCTTCTTCATAATCTTCTTGTTGAACTTCCTCCTTTCTTGTGTTGCCTTCTCTTGTAGAATGAATTTGAGAAGATTGGGAGATAAGAAGATAAGATAGTCTTGATAGAATAAGTAGATCTAGATTAAGATTTAGTTTAGACTTTTATCCACCTTCCATATACTCCTTCTTTAATTTTCTTTAAGATATGTACTTATTCGATTAATGATGTAAGTCATACTCATCATTTTATTTATAGTTTCTTGTAGTATTCGTTAGTAACCAAATGTTTGAGAATTTAGATAAGACAAGATTTTGAAATTTATAGCACTCATGTTGATGACTAAGTCTAATCCACCAACATCAGCGAAACCTCGATGTAAGTTTCACAAGTTGGATTCCAAGTTTTTAGTTACTCGCCAAACTAACGGCATTCTCAGCTGGCCTTTCGAGTGGTGGTTGAACACTACTTCGTTGAAGAAGTTTTAAATTTTCCCGTATTTTTAGATGCATGCTATGCAAATGCACAAATCTAATTTAACCCCTTTCTACTCTCTGAACTACGGGTCATTACATGTTTGGACCATACTTGCCCCAGAATCTCTCGTCGCATGTACAAAGCTTCCATCAACATCAAGTTTTTGAGTTTTAAAGTAGCTGATCCTGCCACCCAATTAGATAGAATAGAGGTTTATGTACATAGTTTGAAAACGAGGCAAATAACTCAAAAAGAAAGGGAGAAGAGGAACAAGGATGACAACTAAGCCGCATCTCCCGTATCCTGAGTATGTGTAAAAGCCCTTTGTTGAATCTCCTCTCTCATAAGATGCGCCACCATGATTGGTTGAAGGACCGTGTTTCTGAAAAATCTTCTATTTTATTTCTTTCTAATATCTCCACATGACATATGGAAAGCTCCGCTTTCCTCGCGCCTCTTTTGTTTGGGATCCTATGAGAGTATCATCCCACCATTTGTTGATTGTGCAACCTGAAGGAGGGCGGCCTATCCCAGAGTGACATTCCATTCGAGATTCTTCTCCCGAACCGGCGAACGTGAAGCTGCAATCCAACAATAAGTGTTGTACCGTCTCAGGGTGGATCCTGCAAAGTTTGCAAATGGGATCATGCTTCATGCATGAAGCGCCAAATTATCCGTCGTTACGATCTTTCCGTGAAGTGCCAACCATACAAAGAAACGACACTTCGATTCCGCGTGCGCCCTCCAAAATTTGTGCGGTCTTGAAAGGTGGGAAAGCCCCTCGAACTTGCAGCGATATGACGATGCCACGGTGTATGTTCCTGATAGCGTCCACTGCCATGTGATTGCATCCGGGAATGGCAGCAACACCACCTCCCTTAATATCCTCCGTAGCAAGACGAGCTGCTGCAGCTGTGGCGGTGTCGATATGTGGAAGAGCAATCGCATCTAGTTTTTGTCTTGCATCTTCTTTTGCACCGTTCTATTCTTTCGCGTGGCAATGCCAAACAGCCCCCAAAATGTAGCTTGATGATTGCGTGGATCACACGTTCGCTGGGAGACCCCAAGAGGAAGGTATGAAGCAGTGTAGCAGCAGTTTCCCTCAGTATGAAACCAAGGTTTAATCGACCAGTAGGAGCAAGAAATCACTTCTGAAGGTTGTTGGTGGCGGAATATGGCACGGCGCAACACCAGGGAATCCGGCGACCGACGTGGAACTGCACACAACACAATCAAACTACTTTGCCCCAACGAAACAGTGAGGTTGTCAATCTCACCGGCTTGCTGAAAACAAAGGATTAAACGTATGGTGTGGAAAACAGTAGTAAATTGCAGAGAATGAAAAGGAACAATGTTTGCAGTTGGTTGTATTATCAGTGTAAAAGAATGGACCGGGGTCCACAGTTCACTAGTGGTGTCTCTCCATAAAAGATAACTAACATGCTGGGTGAACAAATTACAGCTGGGCAATTGACAAAATATTGAGCGCATGACAATGCATATATATGACATGATGATTACTATGATATTCATGTGGGCATTACGACAAAATACATAGACCGTTATCCAACAGCGTCTATGACTAATAATCCACCGCCAGGTTGTCATACCGAGTTCCCCGTTGGTATTAAGTTGCAAGCAACGGATAATTGCATTAAGTAATGTGCGTAATGTAAACAAATGCATTAGACCTAACGGCGTACCCTTAAGCTAAGCATCGGTTATTTTATCCCTAGTGGCAACAGCACATCCACAATCTTAGAAGTTATTGTCACTCTCCCAGATTACCGGAGGCATGAACCCACTATCTAGCATAAATACTCACTCTTGGAGTTACAAGCATCTACTTGGCCAAAGCATCTACTAGTAACGGAAAGCATGCAAGATCATAAATAACATATAAGATAGATTGATAATCAACTTGACATAGTATTCAATATTCATCGGATCCCAGCAAACACAACATGTAGCATTACAATAAGATGATCTTGATCATGATAGGCAGCTCACAAGATCTAAACATGATAGCATAAAGTGGAGAGACAACCATCTAGCTACTGCCATGGACCCGTAGTCCAAGGATGAACTACTCACGCATCACTCCGGAGGCAGGCATGGTGATGTAGAGCCCTCCGGTGATGATTCCCCTCTCCGGCAGGGTGCCGGGAAGAGCTTCTGAACCCTCCCGAGCTAGGGTTGACGGCGGCGGCGTCTCTGGAACTTTTCGTGGATAATGGCTCGGGTATTTAGGGTTTTCGCGTCGGGAGAATAAATAGGCGAAAGGGCGGCGGCTGCGGAGCCACGAGGGCCCCACACCACCCCACGGCGCGGCAGGGGGGCCGCGCGGCCCCATGGTGTGGGTGCCACGTGGCCCTCCGTCTCTCCTCTGGACTCCGTCTTCGTGTTGGAAAAATAGGAGGTTCTGTCCAAGTTTCGTCCAATTCCGAGAATATTTCCAGACTAGCTTTTCTGGAATACAAAAACAGCAGAAAACAGGAACTGGCATCTTGTTAATAGGTTAGTCCCAGAAAATGCATAAAAATGCTATGAAGTGTATATAAAACATGTAACAATTGGTATAATATCAACATGGAACATCAGAAATTATAGATACGTTTGAGACGTATCAAGCATCCCCAAGCTTAGTTCTACTCGTCCTCGAGTAGGTAAAACGATAAAAACAAAATAATTTCTGAGGTGACATGCTACAATCATAATCTTGATCAAATATATTGTAAAGCACATGTTATGAATGAAGTGATCCAGGTCAATGGTCTATAGTTTGCTAGCAAGTAGATAATGAGCAAACAACTGAATCATATAAGCAAAAACTTTTCATGAATAGTACTTTCGAGACAAGCATCAAAGAGTTTTGCATAAGAGTTAACTCATAAAGCAATAGATTCTAAGTAAAAGGTATTTAACCAACACAAAGGAAGATTTAAGTTTCAGCAATTGCTTTCAACTTTCAACATATATATCTCATGGATATTTGTCAACACAAAGCATATAATAAGTGCAATATACGAGCATATAAAAATTGTTGCACCAAAGTTGACACTAGTGTTTGCTTCTAAGATAGAAAGAAGTAGGAAAACTGACTCAACATAAAAGTAAAAGAAAGGCCCTTCGCAGAGGGAAGCAGGGATTAAATCATGTGCTAGAGCTTTTTAAGTTTTTGAAATCATATAGAGAGTAAAAATAAGTTTTGAGAGGTGTTTGTTAATTGTCAACGAATCAGAAAATGGAAAGTACAATATGACCCCTGCCAACCAGACTTTTAAGAGCGGCTCCCATGAAGGACGTTATTTCTACCAGCAAGGCAGATCATCCCTCTTTCTCTTTTGTTTACACATGCAGATATTTCACTGTTTGTCATTGCTTGACTGATAAATCAGGGCAAAAATGTGAAGAGAATTAAGCGGTTAAAGTTGTAATTAATTGGGACTGGGCACCCCATTTGCCAGCTCTTTTTGCAAAATTAATGGATAAGCGGATGTATATGCCGCTAGTCCGGTGGTAAAGTCTGTTTGACAGTTGACATAAAGACATCCACCCCGTCCTCATGAGCTTGGTAAACATTGACACAAAATAGGAGTAATAATTTTGAATAGTTTAAAGGTAGCACATGAAAAATTTACTTGGAATGGCAAGGAAATACCACATATAGGTAGTTATGGTGGACACAGATGGCATGGATTTTGGCTCAAGGTTTTGGATGCACGAGAAGCATTCCCTCTCAGTACAGAGTTTAGGCTAGCAAGGTTATTTGAAGCAAACACAGGATATCAACCGACACAGCAAGGCTTATATGAAAACATATTGCAAGCATTATAAGACTCTACACTGTCTTCCTTGTTAACCAAACCCTTTTACTAGAAAATATCTAGACCTTAGAGATACCAATCATGCAAACCAAATTTCAACGAGCTTTACGGTAGTTCTTCATTAATAGGTTTTAACTACATGATACAAAAGCTTAAACATGAACTACTTGATAACTCAAAACAATTGACAAGTATCAAATTATCCAATACAATGATCTACAAGAATATGTAAGCTTTTTCCATTATACCATCTACCACATGCAACATTTTCTGTTCCAACCAAACACCAATCAATTTATTTCAACATAAACTCTCCAAACAATTATAAGTGAAGCAAGAGAGTACTTTCTTTAAAAGAACTAACAGCTCTGAATAAGAGATGCATGCAAAACAGGAGCTAAAAGCATAGCAATAGCTAGATAAGAATACTCAACAAGTATAAGTGAAGAATAGGAGTATTCATATGAAAAAGCGGAGCGTGTCTCTCTCCCAATCAAGAATGCTGGGGTCCAATCAAGTTGACCATAAGAAAAATAAAATACTGAAAATAAAAGCACACAGACGCTCCAAGTAAAGCACATATGATGTGAAAGAATTAAAATATAGTTTCACTAGAGATGACCTGATAAGTTGCTGATGAAGAAGGGGATGCCTTGGGCATCCCCAAGCTTAGACGCTTGAGTCTTCTTGAAATATGCTGGGGTGATCCATGGGAGCATCCCCAAGCTTAAGCTCTTCACTCTTCTTGATCACATTATATCATCCTTCTCTCTTGACCCTTGAAAACTTCCGCCACACCAAACTCAAAGTAATTCTCATTAGAGGGTTAGTGCACAATCAAAAACTCACATGTTCTATAAGGACACAAACATGACCGTTACTTTTAACATTAGCTACTGCCACTGATGTTATGTGAAGCTCTTCACCCTAAAAAAGAATTCCACTCAACACTAGTAAAAGAGAGAATGCGAAAAATAAAAGACAGAATCTGTCTAAACAGAACAGTCCGCAAAGACGAATTTTTTCGAGGCACTTACGTTGCTCAGATCGAAAAACTTTAAACTAACGAAAGATGCGTACATATCTGAGGATCACGCACAAAAATTGCAGATTTAAATAATTTTTCTGTGATTTTACAGAATTAAAACGGTGAACAGCAGAAATCTGTTCCTGCGCAGAAATCCAAATCTAGCATCATCTTCCTATTAGAGGCAATACTTGGCACAACAATGCGATAAAATAAAGATACAAAGGAATTGTTACAGAAGTAAACAACTCCTTGACTCAAAAAAAGAAAAATTGCAGAAATAAAATAATGGGTTGTCTCCCATAAGCGCTTTTCTTTAACGCCTTTCAGCTAGGCGCAGAAAGTAAGAATCAAGTGTTTCCAAGTGATGAAGCATCAACAATCTTACGCTTAGCTCTCTTACCTTACCCTTATCTTTAGGAAATACTTGGTTACACATAGGTGAAGAGGCGAAATTCATAGTGCCTTGGCCCACATCTATTATTGCTCCAAAGCGTTTCAACAGAGATCTTCCAAGCGTAATTTGTCCTACTCCTGCACATTCAATGACAAGATAATCAATAGATATTGTTATCCCCAGGAGTTTTGTAAATACTCCTTCGGCTACTCCTCTTGGTAATTTAATAGTATTATCACCCAAAATTATACAATCTTCGCATTTGGAAAGCTCCCAAAGATTTAAGGAATCAAAAATATCCTTGGGCATTAAACAGAATTCAGACATAATATCACAGCGAGCATGAAAAGTTTCACCATTGATAACAACTTTTACTGAGGGAACCCATCCCGATGGTTCAAAATTTACTGGCACATTATCATAGTGTTCACAAATTTGATTATACCCTTCTTTTAGACCAGATATGTTTGTTTCAAGAGTGTTAAGTCTATCACTTATGCTTGTCAAAGCCAAATCAATTTTACTGATTGGAGGGCTAGAAATTGTAATCATTTTTTATAGCATTAAAAGCTTGATCCCCATCATAACGAAGGAAATCTCCTCCTACCACAGCATCTAAAGCATATCTGTAGCAAAGAACAAGACCAAAATAAAAGCTACTAAGAAGCAGGCTTAAAGTCATTTTAGGTTCAGTTTTAGCATAAGACTCAAAAATTCTAGACCAAGCATCTTTAAAACTCTCCTCACTCCCTTGCTTGAAAGTGAAGATCTCTTCCTCAGGCGACATGATGACAGGAACAGGGCTAGACATGATAACAAGACTGAAAAATAACAATTCGAAAATAAAAGTAACTAATTTTTTTGTGTTTTTGATAAATAAAGCAAACAAGACTAAATAAAAATAAACTAAGCAAGACAATAACAAAGTAAAGAGATTGGAAGCGTGAAACTCCCCTTGCAGAAATCCTCTTGCTCCCCGGCAACGGCGCCAGAAAAAGAGCTGGCGTGGAAGGGAAGTAAGGAGATTCTGAACCGAAGTGCTTCTGCTCCCCGGCAACGGCGCCAGAAAAAGAGCTTGATTGCGTGGATCACACGTTCGCTGGGAGACCCCAAGAGGAAGGTATGAAGCAGTGTAGCAGCAGTTTCCCTCAGTATGAAACCAAGGTTTAATCGAACCAGTAGGAGCAAGAAATCACTTCTGAAGGTTGTTGGTGGCGGAATATGGCACGGCAACACCAGGGAATCCGCGACCGACGTGGAACTGCACACAACACAATCAAACTACTTTGCCCCAACGAAACAGTGAGGTTGTCAATCTCACCGGCTTGCTGAAAACAAAGGATTAAACGTATGGTGTGGAAAACAGTAGTAAATTGCAGAGAATGAAAAGGAACATGTTTGCAGTTGGTTGTATTATCAGTGTAAAAGAATGGACCGGGGTCCACAGTTCACTAGTGGTGTCTCTCCATAAAAGATAACTAACATGCTGGGTGAACAAATTACAGCTGGGCAATTGACAAAATATTGAGCGCATGACAATGCATATATATGACATGATGATTACTATGATATTCATGTGGGCATTACGACAAAATACATAGACCGTTATCCAACAGCGTCTATGACTAATAATCCACCGCCAGGTTGTCATACCGAGTTCCCCGTTGGTATTAAGTTGCAAGCAACGGATAATTGCATTAAGTAATGTGCGTAAAGTAAACAAATGCATTAGACCTAACGGCGTACCCTTAAGCTAAGCATCGGTTATTTTATCCCTAGTGGCAACAGCACATCCACAATCTTAGAAGTTATTGTCACTCTCCCAGATTACCGGAGGCATGAACCCACTATCTAGCATAAATACTCACTCTTGGAGTTACAAGCATCTACTTGGCCAAAGCATCTACTAGTAACGGAAAGCATGCAAGATCATAAATAACATATAAGATAGATTGATAATCAACTTGACATAGTATTCAATATTCATCGGATCCCAGCAAACACAACATGTAGCATTACAATAAGATGATCTTGATCATGATAGGCAGCTCACAAGATCTAAACATGATAGCATAAAGTGGAGAGACAACCATCTAGCTACTGCCATGGACCCGTAGTCCAAGGATGAACTACTCACGCATCACTCCGGAGGCAGGCATGGTGATGTAGAGCCCTCCGGTGATGATTCCCCTCTCCGGCAGGGTGCCGGGAAGAGCTTCTGAACCCTCCCGAGCTAGGGTTGACGGCGGCGGCGTCTCTGGAACTTTTCGTGGATAATGGCTCGGGTGTTTAGGGTTTTGCGTCGGGAGAATAAATAGGCGAAAGGGGCGGCTGCGGAGCCACGAGGGCCCCACACCACCCCACGGCGCGGCAGGGGGGCCCGCGCGGCCCATGGTGTGGGTGCACGTGGCTCCTCCTCCGTCTCTCCTCTGGACTCCGTCTTCGTGTTGGAAAAATAGGAGGTTCTGTCCAAGTTTCGTCCAATTCCGAGAATATTTCCAGACTAGCTTTTCTGGAATACAAAAACAGCAGAAAACAGGAACTGCACTGTGGCATCTTGTTAATAGGTTAGTCCCAGAAAATGCATAAAAATGCTATGAAGTGTATATAAAACATGTAACAATTGGTATAATATCAACATGGAACATCAGAAATTATAGATACGTTTGATTCTTACTTTCTGCGCCTAGCTGAAAGGCGTTAAAGAAAAGCGCTTATGGGAGACAACCCATTTTTTTATTTCTGCAATTTTTTTTTGAGTCAAGGTGCTGTTTACTTCTGTAACATTGTCTTTGTATCTTTATTTTCTTGCATTGTTGTGTCAAGTATTGCCTCTAATAGGAAGATGATGCTAGATTTGGATTTCTGTGCAGGAACAGATTTCTGCTGTTCACCGTTTTGCTTCTGTAAAATCACAGAAAATTATTTAAATCTGACATTTTTGTGCGCGATCCTCAGATATGTACAAATCTTTCATTAGTTTTGAGGTTTTCGATTTGAGCAACGTAAGTGCCTCGAAAAAATTCGTCTTTACGGACTGTTCTGTTTTAGACAGATTCTGCCTTTTATTTTGCATTCTCTCTTTTACTAGTGTTGAGTGGAATTCTTTTTGACGTGGAAGAGATTCACATAATATCAGTAGCAGTAGCTAAATTTAAAAAGTAATTGTCATGTTTGTGTCCTTATAGAAAATGTGAGTTTTTGATTGTGCACTAACCCTCTAATGAGAATTATTCTGAGTTTGTGTGGCGGAAGTTTTCAAGGGTCAAGAGAGAAGGATGATATAATGTGATCAAGAAGAGTGAAGAGCTTAAGCTTGGGGATGCTCCCATGGATCACCCCAGCATATTTCAAGAAGACTCAAGCGTCTAAGCTTGGGGATGCCCAAGGCATCCCCTTCTTCATCAGCAACTTATCAGGTCATCTCTAGTGAAACTATATTTTAATTCTTTCACATCATATGTGCTTTACTTGGAGCGTCTGTGTGCTTTTATTTTCGTTTTTATTTTTTTTCTGAAATCAACTTGATTGGACCCTAGCAATCTTGTTTGGGAGAGAGACACGCTCCGCTTTTTCATGTGAATACTCCTATTCTTCACTTATACTTGTTGAGTATTCTTCTAGCTACTGTTTGCTTTTAGCTCCTGTTTTTCATGCATCTCTTATTCAGAGCTGTTAGTTCTTTTAAAGAAAGTACTCTCTTGCTTCACTTATAATTGTTTGGAGAGTTTTGTTGAAATAAATTGATTGGTGTTTGGTTGGAACAGAAAATGCTGCATGTGGTAGATGGTATAATGAAAAAAAGCTTACATATTCTTGTAGATCACTGTCTTGGATAATTTGATACTTGTCAATTGTTTTGAGTTATCAAGTAGTTCATGTTTAAGCTTTTGTATCATGTAGTTAAAACCTATTAGTGAAGAAATACCGTAAAGCTTGTTGAAATTTGGTTTGTATGATTGGTATCTCTAAGGTCTAGATATTTTCTAGTAAAAGGTTTGGTTAACAAGGAAGATAGTAGAGTCTTATAATGCTTGCAATATGTTTTCATATGAGTCTTGTTGTCGGTTGATATCCTGTGTTTGCTTCAAATAACCTTGCTAGCCTAAATCTGTACTGAGAGGGAATGCTTCTCGTGCATCCAAAACCTTGAGCCAAAATCCATGCCATTTGTGTCCACCATAACTACCTATATGTGGTATTTCCTTGCCACTCCAAGTAAATTTTTCATGTGCTACCTTTAAACTATTCAAAACTTTATTATTCCTTTTTGTGTCAATGTTTACCAAGCTCATGAGGACGGGGTGGATGTCCTTATGTCACCTGTCAAACAGACTTTACCACCGGACTAGCGGCATATACATCCGCTTATCCATTAATTTTGCAAAAAGAGCTGGCAAATGGGGTGCCCAGTCCCAATTAATTACAACTTTAACCGCTTAATTCTCTTCACATTTTTGCCCTGATTTATCAGTCAAGCAATGACCAGTGAAATATCTGCATGTGTAAACAAAAGAGAAAGAGGGATGATCTGCCTTGCTGGTAGAAATAACGTCCTTCATGGGAGCCGCTCTTAAAAGTCTGGTTGGCAGGGGTCATATTGTACTTTCCATTTTCTGATTCGTTGACAATTAACAAACACCTCTCAAAACTATTTTTACTCTCTATATGATTTCAAAAACTTAAAAAGCTCTAGCACATGATTTAATCCTGCTTCCCTCTGCGAAGGGCCTTTCTTTTACTTTTATGTTGAGTCAGTTTTCCTACTTCTTTCTATCTCAGAAGCAAACACTAGTGTCAACTTTGGTGCAACAATTTTTATATGCTAGTATATTGCACTTATTATATTGCTTTGTGTTGACAAATATCCATGAGATATACATGTTGAAAGTTGAAAGCAATTGCTGAAGCTTAAATCTTCCTTTGTGTTGGTTAAATACCTTTTACTTAGAATCTATTGCTTTATGAGTTAACTCTTATGCAAAACTTTTGATGCTTGTCTCGAAAGTACTATTCATGAAAAGTTTTTGCTTATATGATTCAGTTGTTTGCTCATTATCTATTTGCTAGCAAACTATAGACCATTGACCTGGATCACTTCATTCATAACATGTGCTTTACAATACTATTTGATCAAGATTATGATTGTAGCATGTCACCTCAGAAATTATTTTGTTTTTATCGTTTTACCTACTCGAGGACGAGTAGAACTAAGCTTGGGGATGCTTGATACGTCTCAAACGTATCTATAATTTCTGATGTTCCATGTTGATTATACCAATTGTTACATGTTTTATATACACTTCATAGCATTTTTATGCATTTTCTGGGACTAACCTATTAACAAGATGCCACAGTGCCAGTTCCTGTTTTCTGCTGTTTTTGTATTCCAGAAAAGCTAGTCTGGAAATATTCTCGGAATTGGACGAAACTTGGACAGACCTCCTATTTTTCCAACACGTACACGGAGTCCAAAGGAGAGACGGAGGGGGGCCGCGAGCCAGCCACACCATGGGGCGG
This sequence comes from Poa pratensis, assembly GCA_947311845.1. Lineage (NCBI taxonomy): Eukaryota > Viridiplantae > Streptophyta > Magnoliopsida > Poales > Poaceae > Poa > Poa pratensis. The sequence continues at coordinate 35,373,620 of CAMZMU010000073.1, forward strand.
CGCGGCCCCACCCTCTGCCGCGCCGTGGGGTGGTGTGGGCCCCACGGGCGTCTCCAGCCGCCGCCCTTTCGCCTATATAATCTTCCCGACGCGAAAACCCTAAATACCCGAGCCATTATCCACGAAAAGTTCCAGAGACGGCGCCGCCGTCAACCCTAGCTCGGGAGGGTTCAGAAGCTCTTCCCGGCACCCTGCCGGAGAGGGGAATCATCACCGGAGGGCTCTACATCGCCATGCCTGCCTCCGGAGTGATGCGTGAGTAGTTCATCCTTGGACTACGGGTCCATAGCAGTAGCTAGATGGTTGTCTCTCCTCCTTGTGCTATCATGTTTAGATCTTGTGAGCTGCCTATCATGATCAAGATCATCTTATTGTAATGCTACATGTTGTGTTTGCTGGGATCCGATGAATATTGAATACTATGTCAAGTTGATTATCAATCTATCTTATATGTTATTTATGATCTTGCATGCTCTCCGTTACTAGTAGATGCTTTGGCCAAGTAGATGCTTTTAACTCCAAGAGGGAGTATTTATGCTAGATAGTGGGTTCAGTCTCCAGTAATCTGGGAGAGTGACAGCAACTTCTAAGGTTGTGGATGTGCTGTTGCCACTAGGGGTAAAACAACAATGCTTTGTCTAAGGATAATTATGTTGTTTACATTACGCACTTTACTTAATGCAATAATCTGTTGCTTGCAACTTAATACCAACGGGGAACACGGATGTCAACCTGGCGGTGGATTATTAGTCATAGATGCTTGGATAACGGTCTATGTATTATGTCGTGATGCCCAATTGAATATCATAGTAGTCATCTTGTATATATATGCATTGTTATGCGCTCAATATTTTATCAATTGCCCAGCTGTAATTTGTTCACCCAGCATGTTAGTTATCTTTTATGGAGAGACACCACTAGTGAACTGTGGACCCCGGTCCATTCTTTTACACTGATAATACAACCTACTGCAATCAGTGTTCCTTTTCATTCTCTGCAATTTACTACTGTTTTCCACACCATACGTTTAATTCTTTGTTTTCAGCAAGCCGGTGAGATTGACAACCTCACTGTTCCGTTGGGGCAAAGTAGTTTGATTGTATTGTGTGCAGGTTCCACGTCAGCGCGCCACTGACAACCTTCAGAAGTGATTTCTTACTCCTACTGGTTCGATTAAACCTTGGTTTCATAATGAGGAAAACTGCTGCTACACTGCTTCATACCTTCCTCTTGGGGTCTCCCAACGAACGTGTGATCCACGTCATCACCCCCCAACTTCTTTGGTCGACACACCGTGCTCCAGTTCACAAGGGGTGCGGTCGGGCTCTGGGGACTAGGCGTAGGTCCTGACTTCATCCAAGGAAGCCGATCAGATTTTTTTTGATCCTTCCAATGACCCATTTTGACCACTTGAAAACAACGAGATGGTGGATGACCATGGCTGTTAAGACGGAGCGCCAGAGTAGCACACGACCCGCCCTGGTGAAACGCATGCCCCGCCATTCCGCAAGCCTCCTCCGAGCTTATCAGTTAGAGGTTGGAAATGTACTTCCTTCAGCCTCGAGTGGTGCAGCGGTAGCCCAAGGTAAGTGCATGGAAAACTGCCCCCTCCCCCCCTCGCCGGAAAGATCTCCAAGGCAGCGGTGATTTATTCCTCGCTAGTTGGATAGGCCTCCGTTTTTGCAAGATTTGTTCGCAGCCCGCTCACGTTTACAAAAGCTTCAAAAATCCGACATACTACCCTCATGTCCTGCTGCTAGGAACCAACAAAAATCCCCGCGTCGTCCGCATAGAGAGAAATGGTAATTAATACCGGTCTCTCCCGGAGCGACTGCAAAATGCCTTCTGTCGTGGCAAGGCGGAAAAGATGTTGTAGAGGATCTATTGCCATGATGAATAGGCTCTGCTGTAGCCCCCGAGCGTTACTAATGGAAGGCCCAGCTTCCCATTGAGAAGGATCTTGGTGCTTGCCGAAGAAAGGAGGGGGCAAATCCGTCTCCTCCACCTCGGCCCAAAACCCAGATTTTCCAATAGCTTGAGAAGGTATGGCCAATTTCACCGTGTCGAAAGCCTTAGCAATACCAAGCTTTAGGAATAAACCAAGCATTTTTTCCTTGTGCATCTCTTTAATCAACCCTTGCATGTGCGCAAAAAATTATCGTGCATACATCACCCTTGCCCGCGCGCCACCATTGCAAGTATCGGAGTGGTGGCAAATCCATTCAACCAAAGAGGAATGCGCGGATTAAGGATGACAATTCTACCCACGGGTACGGGTACCCGCGGGTACCGTACCCACATGGGTAGGGTATGGGTACAATTTTATACCATGGGTAGTACCCATACCCTACCCGTTAAGTCACGGGTAGGGTACGGGTATAACTTTTTACCCATGGGTATACCCATACACTGCCCGTTTACCCGTGAAAACCCCACATTCATTCTAATGAGCTTGAAAACTATGTTAAAGTTTCATCAGTTGTCAATTTGAGTTGAGATAATTGTCACATACTCAAATATATATTTTAGAGTCGAGATAAAAAAAATTCTTTCATAAAATGTATTATCGATGAATATAAAATTATGAATAACTTATATACTATTTGATCTACCTGTTGGGTACCCAATGGGTATGGGTACCCTCGGGTATGGGTACGGGTAAAGTTTTATACCCGTGGGTACGGGTATGGGTTGAATTTTATACCCATCAACTACACGGGTATGGGTATGGTATTGCTCTACCCGCCCCATACCCTACCCATTGCCATCCTTAGCGCGGATGAGCACAGGGGGGAAGGTTCCGCGTCATTGCTTAGCTCCAAGAATATCTTCTCCAGGCACCAATAACCCTTTCCACACTTTAATCCATAAATACCAGTTTGAAAGAGTTCCTGAGGCAGAACTACCCACTAGTTGGAATATAGATCGTTCTAACAATGCAGGAAAAGGAAGCTCTTAGTCTGATGAGAAGTGGGGAAACAATTCCAAGAGCTGGGACTCACAGTCTGATAGGTTCATGAACCGTATTGAACACAACACGGAGTTGATTCGTGCTCTCACTTACAAGATTGACGAGTTGAAGGAGTTGGTTGAGAAGCTTATTAGGGATTCACCATCACCACCGAAGGAGTAATTCATCATTGGTATTGGCATCCCCTCAGTTTGTTCCAAGCTTGGGGGGAGTGTCGCGGTATCATCACCATTATCTTTTACCTTTTACTTTTCAGTCGAGTCATATCATGAGTAGAGAAGTTATCGTATAGGATGGTTTGCAGCGTGGAAGTATCTCTCCTTTAGTTGGTTATCTATGTATCCCTTGGTGTGAGTTGCCGTTATTGGAATATTAATGAGAAGTTTTATCATTTACTTTCTGCACACTTTATTTTACTTTGCAAATTTCTGTCATATGAATGATCTTGTTGTTAGTATTGGCATCACTTTGAGAGCATCAAGTAAATCTATTTGGTTTTGGCAAACTTAGCATTGGTCAGTAGCAACAATACTTTGAGGCTTAAGTAGAAAAGAGGGGATTGCATGTAGATACATTATCTCATTATCTTTCTTTCTTGTTGGCTCATGAGCTTAGTATTCTTAAGTTAAAATTATTTGTGCTTACAAGGAAGATTGCATGATTGTTTCTGTTACATTTATATTTGTTTGTATCCCTCCACTCTTATGCTTGCTACCCAGCCATGCTAGCCAAAAACCTGTACTGAGAGGGAATGCTTCTCGTGCATCCAAACTTGAGCCAAAACCCATGCCATTTGTGTCCACCATAACTACCTATATGTGGTATTTCCTTGCCACTCCAAGTAAATACTTCATGTGCTACCTTTAAACTATTCAAAAACTACTACTCCTTATTTGTGTCACTGTTTACTAGCTCATGAGGAAGTATGTGGGTTATTCTTTATTTAGCTTGTCAGACAGACTTTCACCACCAGACTAGCGGCATATACATCCGCTTATCTATTAAATTTGCAAAAAGAGCTGGCAAATGGGGTGCCCAGTCCCAATTAATTACAACTTTAACCGCTTAATTCTCTTCACATTTTTGCCCCGATTTATCAGACAAGCAATGATACCAGTGAATAACTGCATGTGTAAACAAAAGAGAAAAAGAGGGATGATCTGCCTTGCTGGTAGAAATAACGCCCTTCATGGGAGCCGCTCTTGAAAGTCTGGTTGACAAGAGAGATATTGTTTTCACCCACTACCGTTCGTTGACAATTCTCATACACCACTCAAAACTTATATTTTTATTCTCTATATGATTTCAAAAACTTAAAAAGCTCTAGCACATGATTTAATCCCTGCTTCCCTCTGCGAAGGGCCTTTCTTTTACTTTTATGTTGAGTCAGTAAACCTATTCCCTTCTTTCTTAAGCAAGCATTTGAGTTGTTGTGATTCAACCATCTATATATTAATATTATCAATCATGTCTGTTATCCTTCCTTGTTTTGCAGAAGTCTTTTATCTGAAAGGATATAACTTTGAAAGTTATCAATGACTGTAAAGAAATTGTGATAATTGAGCATGTAAGTTCTGCAATATAGCTCCGATATAAGGACTCTACTCGAAAGATAAGTACAATCTGTTAATTGTTCTCTGACCAAGAACGAAGTTTGCCATCACCAAACTATTATTTTCTTTATGCACCTTTATTGTGATTTCCGTTACTCGTTTCAAGATAAGTTACATGAGGGAAGTTGCTGTCTAAAATGATTTGTGTATTAATACATGTTGATGCTTCTTGTCCGTATTCTTTATTATCGACGCTTCACTCCATAAACCTGTGGTCTTGTTTACTGAGTTCAACCTTCGCTTGGGGACAAGCGAGGTCAAAGCTTGGAGGGAGTTGATACGTCCATTTTGCATCACTATTTTATATCTTAATTTACTGCTATTCATTGATATATTTCATATTTGAATGATATACTTATGTTATTTTATCTTGTTTTGCATGTTTGATGATTATTGGAGAATTAACTGCCGGAGTCAGGATTCAGCTGGAAAAAGCATCGTCAAGACACCCTATTTCTGAAGATCGACAATTCACGGAAAATATGCAGATGTTCCTATTTTATCAGATGCCGAAGCCAGCCAAAAGGGGAGGCTGAGATGGGCCACGAGGGGCCCACACCACCCACGGCGCGGGTCCCACCTCTGCCGCGCCGGGGCATGGTGTGGCCACCCTGGCCCACCTCTGGCGCTCCCCCTTCGCATACTTAATCCCCCAGAAACCCTAAGACATGGAGAGACATCGAGGAAATATTTCACCGCCTCCACGAGGCGGAAACCACAGAGAGAGAGAAAAAGCTCTCCGGCAGGGAGAAATCTGCCGGGGAAATTCCTTCCCGGAGAGGGGAAATCATCGCCATCGTCATCACGCTGGACTTCATTGGGATCATCATCATCATCATCTCCACCGCCGTCACCATCATCTCCACCGCTCCACTCCGTTCCGCTTTAGGATCTAGGGTTATACTTTGTGTAGTTCATAGGGGAAACTTTCCCGGTGTTGATTACTACTTGTGGTTGATGCTATTAAGTTTTATCGGTGAATTGAAGTATATGTCCCGATTGTTATTCATCATTATATCACCTCTGATCATGATCCATATGATATCTTGTGAGTAGTTCGTTCAGTTCTTGAGGACATGGGAGAAGTCATGCTGTTAGTAGTGGAACTATGTTGAGTAATATTTAATGGTTTGATATTTAAGTTGTGGTGTTATTCTTCTAGTGGTGTCGTGTGAACGTCGACTACATGACACTTCACCTTTATGGGCCTAGGGAAATACATTGTGTATTCGGCTACTAATTGTGGGGTTGCCGGAGTGACAGAAACCTAAACCCCCGTTAGTAAACCGGTGCATGAGGGAGTGTAGGATCTCGGAGTTTAAGGATGTGGTTAGATTTATCTTAATTACTTCCTTGTAACGCGGATGCTTGCAAGGGGTTTAATCACAAGTATGTATTAGTCCAAGTTAGGGCAGTGCATGAGCATAGGTTCACCCACACAACACTTCTGTAGGAAGCGAAAGCACTTGACGAAATTCCCGTGTGTCCTCAAGAACATTTTGCCATCATAAGTAAACCAACCGGCTTATCCTTTGCTCTAAAAGGATTGGACCACTTGCTGCAATTATTATTACTGTCTTTTATTTACACGTATTTTATTTATCTGCAATATCAAAAACCCTAAAAACTTGTCTGCTAGTATTTACAGTGATTCCTTGATCAAAACTACGTGTCAACACCTTCTGCTCCTCGTTGGGTTCCACACTCTTATTTATCGAAAGTACTATGATACACTGATACGTGCATTTATATCATCATTTATACAACTTATATTATCATATTAGAATGTTATTGGCATTGTTATATCATTGTTTTTACATATTTTAGATGATTTATGGGACTTTCATACAAAGTCCCTATTTTTGGTATTTAATTTCTGGGAGGTAGAAAACCTCCTTTTTCTTTTTTTAATGTTTCAGGAGCTACAGGGACCCAAATAAGAAAAGGAAAATTGCACAGCTGGTTTTTCATCGGGAGAACAACAGTGGGAAGAAGATCGAAGGGAGGAGAGCCACGAGGCCCAAAAGAGGGGGGCCCACGCGGCCAGATTCTTTGGCCGCGTGGGGCCCATCATCTGGAGCCTCGGGCACTTCCTCGCCCGGGACTTTTTAACACGCCTTCGTCTCGCCCGAAAAGTTACGCCCTAATTTTCCCAAGTCCATCCGAGGCCGCGGCGGCGGCGAAACTCCTGATTCCCTCCGAGGGGGTCAGATCCTGCTGCTCCGGAGCTCCGGAGAAGGGGGAAATCATCGTCATCGTCATCACCTCTCCTCCTTGGCATGGGAGGAGGCCTCTACATCATCACCATCACCAAGACCAGCACCATCTCCATCATCATCTCCGTGATCCACTCCGTTCCCCTCGTAGTTTGTGAGTTGCTATACCCTAGATACTTGTCTTGTGCTACTATTCATGTTTGTGATTGAGTACTTGTCATTATTTGGAGGTGAAGTTATATTTTCAGATTGTGTTGTACCACTTATGCCACTGAATATCTTATGTTTGCACGTTGTGAGTAGTTCCCGTATGTTACTGAGGGCATAGGATGAATTGACAATGATTTATATATGACATGCGTTGGTATTTTGTCTAGTGTTTATCTTTTATGTGATTCTATGATGGTGTTGTGCGAACGTCGACTGCATAACACTTCACCTATATGAGCTCATAGGAGAACACCGTAGTGTAATGAATTGAGGGAGACTTGGGGGGACATGTAAACCTGAGACCGAGTCATGAAGTTGCATTATGAGGGTATTAGTATCGGGGACCTTAGAGTGTAATGCTATGGTGGGACTTTATGTCTTAATAATTCTTGGCAGTCATTTACTTGGCCACATGATCCATCATAAGGGGTTTAGTTTATTTATTTAGCTATACCTAACAATGGCTCCGTCCAAAGAAGATTAAAACTTGACAAGATATTCAACGTGTTGTTTAATAAATCTCTATGCCTAGCAGTATCCATGCCGCCCTCGGGAACGTTTCCCACATATAAGTTACACATCACTTGAGCTTGTCCTCTTGCCACATAGAGGATTGGGCTTTCTCTCTTTGAGAACTTTTTACTTGCTATCATTTATATTCAGCATTTTTACTTTCTTGCAACTATACAACCAAAAATCCCAAAAACACTTGCATCTTTCATTGTTTATTTATCATTCTTGCTAACCTATACCTTCAGCTCCTCGTGGGTTCGACAACCTTTTCTAATCGAAAGGTACTACAATTGATCTCCAGCACTTGGGAGTCATCAAGACACTTTTCTGGCGCCGTTGCCGGGGAGCGTAGCGCTATTGGTAAGAAGTTTGGTAAGGAAACTTGAAAGCTGAATTTTATTTATTGTTTTATCTCATTGTTACTATGGCATTTATGAATCGTGCCTCGCTGCATCTTTCTTTATATGAAAGTGCTTATGCCACTACTCCTAAAGTGGTTGAAACTACTGTGTCTGAGGTACCTAAAGTGGAATTTAAAATTCCCATTGGTCATGTTAAAAGAGTTATGAAAAATCCATTTACAGGGGATGAAACTAAGTCTGCACGTGAACACGTGGAGACAATTGAAGACATATGTGGCTTATTTAGGCTTCCTGGTATTTCTGAGGATCAGGTAAAAAGGAAGCTATTATATTTGTCTTTATCTGGTAATGCTCGTATTTGGTTCAGGTCTTTGGATGAAGAAGTCATTATTGAATGGAGTATTTTGAGAAAGGTTTTCTTTCTTAAGTATTTTACTCCTAAAGAAGCTTATGAGAACCGCTGCTATATATTTAATTTCTGGCCACATCTGGGAGAGAGTATTACTCAAGCTTGGGGGAGGTTAAAGGAACTACTTCGCAAGAACCCTTGTCATGATCTTACAAGGAAAATTATATTGATAAACTTTTATGTGAGGCTACCAATGAAACAAAAGGAATTTCAGGATAATTCGTCTGGTGGAAGTTTTACAAATAATACTGAAGAAGAAACATGGAATTTATTGGAGACTATTGCTGAGAACACTTGTCATTGGGATCTTGATAAAGGTAATGAGCCCTATTTGGACTATGGATATTCATGTGTAGAGAACTTCTCTACTTCTACTTTGTTTAAGAATCCGAATGATAATTTTGGTCTTGATCCTTATGTTATAATTGAGATAGCTAAAACTTTTGCTGATCATATTGTGTTCCTAAAAGTGGGTTTGAAGTTTATGTTGAACCTGTTAAACAATCTATTGTTGTTCCTAAAGTTATTAAACAGGTAGAACCAGTGTCATCTGTGACAATTGAGGAGTATGTTGAACCACCTCCATATCCAAACCAAGTTAAGGAGAATTTACTTATTGCTGTTACTAACAAGAGTAAAAGAAGATGTTCTCAGCCTTATGAACAAGTGGAAGTCAACAGTCAAATTTTGATTGTCAAACAATTAAATGAAGAAACCCTGTTGATGTTTATTATGTGAAGATGCTACTAAAGTTATTAAAGGCAATTCGGCCAAGGTTGGTAAGCCTGTTATATCATGCTCTATTGGGACTTCAAGTTATCATGGTTTGTGTGATATTGGAGCAAGTATTAGTGTTATTCCATATTCTCTTTATCTTGAAATCAAGCCTGATATTGATCCTATCATTATGGAAGAGACAGGTATGACAATTCAACTTGCTAATAAAGATTATATTAACCCACTTGGAATTGTTAGAGATGTTGTAGTATTGGTTGGCAAAATAAAATATCCTGCTGATTTTATTGTGCTTGGTTGTCCTCAAGATTCATTTTGTCCTATCATTTTTGGTAGACCTTTCTTACACAATGTTGGTGCTGAAATTATTAATTTGCTTAAAGAGAAAGTGTTTATTAAATGTGCTGGAGAAAAACTTGAATTCAACTTTTCTAAATTTGCTGATTAACATTCAGAGAAAGAGCCAATTTCTGAAGATGTAATTGAAAGTCTTGCTCATATAGCTGTAGCTTCATCAGACGTGGTAGAACGTTATATGCTTAATCAAGATGAACCATTTAATGATGAAGAAAAAGATGTTCTAGAACAAATATTATGGCCACAACCCCCACAATTACAATTGCATATCCCACCTGATAATTTAGGAGTGCTACCACCACCTAAAGGGGATCCTAATCACTAGTACAGAACGACACATCGGATACCCCTCTATGGAAACGGCAGGTGTTAGGCGACGGAGAATCGCGCTTTCCGCGCGGCCGGTGCGTACAAACCTGACCAGGCCCGCCTACATTGGCAACGGACCCTTTCCAATCTCCGTCACCTATTATATTGGCAACGGTTAATAAAATTGTCCGTTTCCAATATTTGCCTCTATGGTAACGGATAGAATTTTCCAACCGTTGAAAATGTTGATACGTGGAGGCTAGCGAATGGGCAGATGGGAGGTGGGCGGAGCAGACCGCGAGTATAAATGGCGAGAGGTACCAGCAGCGGTCTCTTTGAAGCCCCAGTCCATCGCCTATAGTTATTCAAACTTCGCCAGATCCCCTCCGTCCAAATCCATGGCGAGAGGTACCAGCAGCGGTCGCGGCCATGGACGAGGGTGAGGCCGTGGTAGGGGGCGCAGCGGCAATGCCATGCCGTCGGTGTCGCCCTCACCGTCCTCTGAAGACATGTCCCCGGCGAGAGGTACCATCAGCGGTCGCGGCCGTGGACGTGGGCGCGGACGTGGACGAGGGTGGTAGGGGGGCGCAGCCGCAATGCCACGCCGTCGGTGTCGCCCTCACCGTCCTCTGAAGACATGTCCCCGGAGCTGCGCGGCTTCGAGTTCTTTGTTATCCTGTACAAGGGCATCGAGAGCCGCCTGAGGCTCCCGAGGGCATTCGCAGAGAAGCTCCAAGGCATGGTGGCAGCTACCATGCATCTGAAGATGGAGGACTGCGAGAACGGCAGCTGGGCGGTGAAGACGGCCGTGAGTGCCGGGGGGAATTTGTACCTCGGCCAGGGATGGAAGTCATTCGCCCAAGCGTACAAGCTTGAGCAGGCGCACTTTTTGTGCTTCGAGTTCGACGGCGACAACGGGTTCTTCATCAAGATCTTCGACGGTGCCTTATGCCGGAGGGACGCACTCGTGTACAGCGACGACAAGCCCGAGTCTTCATCAGCAGCTGCTAGTAGTAGCATTAGCCACTAGTAGCATATATGTAATCGTTTACTTCATTATCAAGTCCGTATGTAGTAGCACTAGCTGCTAAGTGGTCTCTGCGTTCATATGTAATTTAGAGTACCTGTTAGTAAGTTTACTCTCTCGCTGGTGTAAAATCAATGGAAACGGTTATATAAAATGTCCGTTGCCAATGTGGCGCTTATATATACTGCCGGCTCGGTCTCCTTATCACTCTCTCACTTGTCTCTCTTCCAACCCTAGCCGCCGCACACTGTGGCTTTCAACTCTCCTCACTCTCTCTAATGGCTTCCTCTGTCGGCGCTTCTAGATCCGGCCATCGCAGCCGCGGCTCTAGCCGCCGCGGCAGCACCGTTCTAGCGGCAGCCCTTCTGATACGGGCATGACGGAGGAGGTGAAGCCCAATTTCAGGACTCCACCAAGTTAGATGTATTCGTCGTGTGTTGCTATTTTAAATAATTAGAGTTTTTAATAATTATGAGTTTGGGCTTGGTTTGGGCCTGTCCAACCAAGTCAACGTAGGGCCCATTAGTGGGGGCGGTACTGTAGCGCGGTCCTGCAGCGCGGTACTGTAGCACCCCTCCATATAAGGCTAGGTGCTGCGAGTTAGAAGGGGTTCAGAAAATTAGGTTAAAAACTATCTCGTGTTCGAGGTGTATCATCCCTCCGGGGAAACGGCGCCGCCGTGTTATCGATAAAGATTGCTGCGAGGGTTCTTGCGTCATCAAGGATTATCGAGCTCAGGTTTGAGGCGTGTAGTTCATCTCCACGTTGCTTGCTGGATTCGTTCCTCTTCTCCAGGTTTGCGTTCATCGTGTAATTGGGAGAATTATTTCCTTGGTTGTCTCGCTGTGAAAGATCGGGCAAAACTCTAGGATCGACGGGGTTGATCCTTATCATGTGGTATCAGATTTCTGGGTTGATCACGGCGAGTTCTTGTTGATCTACTGGTTTTTCTTCGGACTAGTTGATCTTGCTTTTTGGTTCGTTGGTGGCATCTGGTCGAGTTTTGGATTTCTCGGCGTTGGATCGTGAAGGCCGTCGCTGTTTTATTTCGTTTCCGTGGAGTTCTGCTGTTGATAGCCACCAAGACGGGATCGTGTTCTGTTTCTGTCGCTAACAGGAAAGGCACGATCAAAAGCGATCGGAAGGGTACGTATCGCTCGTGGACTGCTTGCCTCGATCGTTTCCAGCGTGCGTCTGCGTATAGGAGACCTGATCGGATCTGCTTGGTCTTCGCGTTAGCAAGGAAAGGAAAATCAGTTTTGGCGGCCACTCAAAGGAAGGAATCGGTGCATTAATTGCTACGAAGTAGTTTGGATTGGAATCGGGTGCTGAGCAGAGTACAACTTCAATTCGGGTTTGTACACAGACCAGGAATCACGCTGCTATTATGATTGATCAAGCACAAGAGGAGTTGCACTTGGTCACGTTTTCTTTTGATTGGAGTGCTGAATTAATTATTGGGGTGGCCACGTGATTTGTTTACTGCTAGGTAGCGACATCCAAGGATTGCTGTTGTCTGCTATCTACTGCCATACAAGATTGCTATACCACAGACACTGTCTGCCCCTCAGCGCGAGGCCAGTTTTCAGGTCAAAACCGAGCTCTGCAGATCGGTTTGGTACTGCAAGTTTTGCTCCGCGGTGGGACATATTGTGGCCGAAAGTGAAGAGGAGAGAGGGGAAAAGACCTGCAGAATCGTGTCCCTTGGGATAGTGCTAAAACGACGTGGCTGCTTCGATGGACAGCAACGTCGGCAGAGTACAAGTTTTGGGACAAACAATGGAGCAAGGTTTTAGCTTGTGTCAGCCGCCGCTTGATAGGATTAATTCACTTATTCTGATGCGTTTGGATGGTAAAGTACACAGTTGGTGGAATCGTGAAAAGAACACGAGGGGATTGTTCACCACACATACTTGGGAGGATCACAAGAAAATTTTCCGTGCTAAATTTTTGGCACAATCTGAGGTGGAAGACAAGGTGGTTCTTCCAGCGGCCCAAGCAAAGGAGGTTATTCTTGAGGACGTTGAACCATTGAGTGGGCTGAATATGCAACTCAAGCGGGTTCATGATGAGGCTTGCAAAACAGTTGACAAGGGTCAGCGATGGAGTTTATTTCAGACTCAGTGCATTATAAAAGGCAAAGCGTGCGAGCTCATGGTTGATGGTGGAAGCTGTACAAATGGCATTAGCAAGGCAATGGTGGCAGCATTGGGATTGTCCACATGGCGTATTTCTGAACCTAAGCGTATACAGTGGTTGAATAGCTGCGGTATGCTGAAGGTAACTCATAAGGTGCGTGTGCCATTTACAGTTGGTGACTATGTTGATGAGATTGAGTGCGATGTGTTGCCATTGGAGGTGTGTGGACTGTTACTTGGCCGTCCGTGGCAGTATGATCGCAATGTTACACATGCCGGGAGAGCAAATACATATTCTTTTGTGCATGATGGTAAGCAGCGGACTTTGAGGCCTATGAGCGATGATCAAATCAAGTCCGATGTGGTGCTGGTGATCCAGAAGGAGAGGTTGCGCAAGGCTAAACCGCTAGGTTAGCTAAGCTGCAGCAAGAGGAGCATGATGCAAGGAGCGTTGATACTGAAACTGATTCAGCCGTGCATGTAGATGACGAGCCAGTTGTTCTTGTTGGTGACAAGCCGGTTGAAGGCAAGCCTCTTATTGATGAGAGGAAGGATATTGCAGCTTGTGTTCCAGTTCGTGTTGACATGGGTGTTCAGACCAATGACGGTGGTGCTGATCGTGTTCCGGTGCATATGGTGCCGCGGGTAGTCAGCCACAGTTTTGTGAGAACATCGGAAACGTTTTGTTGGAGCAGCGGTGCGTGTGCACAAAGGCAAGGATGGACATGTTCGTCAATTGTGTGGCCCAGGCATTACTCATCTTTTGCAGGGTCGTGCAAAGCTTCATGTTCAGCGACACGAGGTTCCAGCAAGAGTTGAGAAGAAGAAGATGGTGGCGCCTAGGTCCAAGCTCATGTGGAGAAGAAAAGAGGTGCAGCTGTCCAAGACGGTATCAGGTCGAGCAGGCCAAGCGGGAGGATGTGGCGAGGAAGGCAAGCAAGACTTGAAGACGCGTGCTGATTTTGTTGACATCACGCCACCTTTTCGAGCAGACCCTCACGCGTTGGGGACAACGCTTTTTGAAGGGGGGAGGATGATACGGGCATGACGGAGGAGGTGAAGCCCAATTTCAGGACTCCACCAAGTTAGATGTATTCGTCGTGTGTTGCTATTTTAAATAATTAGAGTTTTTAATAATTATGAGTTTGGGCTTGGTTTGGGCCTGTCCAACCAAGTCAACGTAGGGCCCATTAGTGGGGGCGGTACTGTAGCGCGGTCCTGTAGCGCGGTACTGTAGCACCCCTCCATATAAGGCTAGGTGCTGCGAGTTAGAAGGGGTTCAGAAAATTAGGTTAAAAACTATCTCGTGTTCGAGGTGTATCATCCCTCCGGGGAAACGGCGCCGCCGTGTTATCGATAAAGATTGCTGCGAGGGTTCTTGCGTCATCAAGGATTATCGAGCTCAGGTTTGAGGCGTGTAGTTCATCTCCACGTTGCTTGCTGGATTTATTTCCCTTCTCCAGTTTGCGTTCATCGTGTAATTGGGAGAATTATTACCTTGGTTGTCTCGCTGTGAAAGATCGGGCAAAACTCTAGGATCAACGGGGTTGATCCTTATCACCTTCGTGAGGGGAAGGTCGATCTGGAGGCGGCCATGCGTCCGCTAATGATGCGGCAGCGCCACCATCTAACGCCCTCCTCCTCCGGTGATGCCCGGCTTCTTCTGAGCCAGGCCGATGTGGAGGAGGTCATTCATGAGGTGGTGGTGCAGCACCTCCGGCGGATCTACCAGCAGAAACCCATCTGGAGGAGGAAGTGGCCGATCTGGAGGAGGAAGTGGCCGATCTGGAGGTGGTGGAGGATCTGTAGGTGGTGTCTGATCTGGAGAAGAAGGAGGAGGTGGATGTCGACGAAGGAGAAGGAGGAGGAGGTGATTGCGTCGCAGCGCGCTGGTAGCATCTCAGCGCATCTGGCAGAGGCCTGCACCTCCTCTCCGCCGGGTGAAAGGTATAAATCTTTCTGTGACCGGCTGTGATGCCGATGAACTAGGTTGTACGTATGAGCATTTCATCACATAAACAAATTCCTAGTGCAAATTCACACATATATGTTCTGATAATTACAAACACTTATTGTTAAAGCACTAACTGTACAAACTAGTTAAACACCCACATCCAAAGCCTATTGCAATTCACCTAGGGCATTCTTGCACCTAGGGCAGAGCATTTCCTGCCATGTTAGACGTAGCCTGTCCTTCAAGGTTAGGATCTTGCGATACAACTCGTAGGTCACGTACCCAACTATTGCTGCATAGTCGAGGTTTACTTTGTGCAGCGGCATCCACTCCCAAAAATCGTGCTGGTTGGATGGGAACTCCTTCTTCATGTTGGCGTATGATTTGTCGATGAGGTCTGACGCTAGATCACCCATTCCGTCCCTCTCGTCTCCACCCTTGATTTTGGATACGAGTTGGATGTCCACGTAGTACTCCGGTGGAATGTGGAAGCCGACAGAAGAAAGCACCTTGCTGTCGTTGGTGATGTCCACGCTTGCGAAGGTGATATTCCTGCGTTCAAAGAATTTGCCCAACTCTGGACAATTCTTCTTGGACTTGCACCAGTGGAACACGAGGACATGCTGGCGCATGGCGAGTTGCAGGACAGACATGTGCCGACGATTACGGGTGTACTCGATGTCAAGGCCGATGAACCGATGCTTCTCCTCTGCTAGCCATTCCTCGTACTTGTCGAGGATCCGCTCCACGGTATGCTCCTCGTTCGTGTACACCACCTCCAGAACGGTGCCGTGGGTACGGACGGTAGTTGTCTCTGTTATTCTGTTGCGGTCGTCCATGGCGGGTGGGGATTGGGGTAGAACGAGGAAGAAGAGAAGGAAGGAATGCGAACTGTCTGCCACCAAACAGAGCAGTTCCTGGATATTTGCCGTCGATCTTAGCAGTTTCTCGAAAATGGCAACCAAACAAAGCAGTTGCTGGAAAATAGCCACTGATTTTTTTAATATCCAGATGTATTTTGTACATTTCGCTAATAGTTTTTTTTCTTTCACGCAGGAGTTTATTCCGGCAACACTGCATAAAAGTACCAATGTATCATTCCGAGAACCAGAAACCTTAAGGCAAGGAAATTTCGTGGATACTGGTCTTGGAGTGGGTACAGCAACGACCGAGAGCTCATAGAAGGTGAGCTCCAAGTCAAAGATGGAACGCTGGCTTCATTAAGCCAGCCTTCCATCTTGGTAGGTTAGTTGCTTATAGGTTTAGAGTTCATGATTGTAGTCAAAGTGTAATAGGTGATATTACATTATGCCAATGTGTGATAGATATGATTGTAGTCAAATTGTAAAAAAACGGTGATATTATTGTATACCAATGTAATGATGGCATTTGTTCTATGTTATGAATTGAATAACGTTTTAGTGCATTGTGCAATTAGCCTTTCATGTATTATGGCATATAACCGAAATATGAGAAATGCTCAGTGCAAACGGGTGGATGGCAAACTCCGTATCTGATGAAGGAAAACTAAGGAAACGGAGGTCTGCGCACAACCGTTGCCAAATGGAGACCTCATCGGAAACGGTTTTTGGCCTCCGTTACCGATGAAGGCCTTCACATCAGTGACAGAGGCGGGGACACGGACCCTTTCTCCGTTGCCGAAGGGGTTTTTGGCCCGTTTCCGATGTGTCGTTCTGTACTAGTGAGTTTTGAATTAAAACCTTTGCCTAAAAATCTTAAATATGCATACTTGGATGAGAAGAGCATATATCCTGTCATTATTAGTGCTAACCTTTCAGCTGAAGAAGAAGAAAAATTACTTGATGTGCTTAAAGCTCACCGACCAGCCATTGGATACTCTCTTGATGATCTTAAAGGTATAAGCCCAGCTCTATGTATGCATAAAATTAATTTGGAGGAGGATGCAAAACCTGTTGCTGATTATCAACGCCGTCTCCATCCAAAAATGAAAGAAGTGGTAAGAAAAGAGGTAATAAGACTTATTGAAGCTGGTATCATTTATCCCATAGCTGATAGTAAGTGGGTTAGTCCTGTTCATTGTGTTCCTAAAAGGGTGGAATGACTGTTGTTCCAAATGATGAGGATGAACTTGTGGCTGAACGTACTGTTGTTGGTTATAGTATGTGTATTGTTTTCAGGAAGTTAAATAAAGCAACTCGTAAAGATCATTACCCATTGCCATTTATTGATCAAATGTTAGAAAGGTTGTCTAAACACTCTCACTTTTGCTATTTAGATGGTTATTCAGGTTTCTCACAAATTCCTGTCCATAAGGATGATCAAGAAAAGACCACTTTTACTTGCCCATATGGTACATTTGCTTATAGGAGAATGCCATTCGGTTTGTGCAATGCTCCTGCTACTTTTCAAAGATGCATGAATGCTATATTTGCTGATTATATTGAAAAGATAATGGAAGTTTTTATGGATGATTTTTCTGTGTGTGGTACTTCCTTCGATAATTGCTTGTTCAACCTTAACAAAGTTTTGCAGCGATGTGAAGACCAACATTTAGTTCTTAATTGGGAGAAGTGTCACTTCATGGTTACTAAAGGTATCGTACTTGGGCATCGGATTTCTGGAAGAGGAATAGAATTTGACCCAGCAAAGATAGAAGCTATTGAAAAGCTGCCATATCCAAGGGACATCAAGGTATAAGAAGTTTTCTTGGGCATGCAGGTTTTTACCGTAGGTTTATTAAAGATTTCTCCAAAATATCAAAACCTCTAACCAATCTTTTGCAAAAGGATGTTCCTTTCTCTTTTAATGATGATTGTATTGAGTCCTTTAATATTTTGAAGAATGCTTTAATAAGTGCTCCTATTATTCAACCTCCTGATTGGAAATTGCCTTTTGAAATTATGTGTGATGCTAGTGATTATGCAGTTGGGGCTGTTTTGGGCCAACGTGTTGATAAGAAACTGAATGTTATTTATTATGCTAGTAGAACACTTGATGCTGCTCAAAGGAATTATGCTACAACTGAAAAAGAATTTTTAGCAGTGCTATTTGCTTGTGACAAATTTAGACCTTATATTACTGATTCCAAAGTCACAATACATACTGATCATTCTGCTATTAAATATTTAATGAATAAGACAGATGCTAAGCCTAGACTAATAAGATGGGTACTTTTATTGCAAGAATTTGATTTACACATTGTTGATAGGAAAGGGGAAGATAATCAAGTAGTTCATCATCTTTCTAGAATGGAAAATATACCTGATGATCCTATTCCTATTAATGATAGTTTTGTTAATGAACAACTTGCAAATATTAATGTTTCTAGTCCTAAAGTTGCATCTCCATGGTTTGCCAACTATGCAAATTTTATTGTTGGTAAAGTTTTACCACCACACTTCACTTTTCAACAAAGAAAGAAATTCTTTTATGATCTTAGACATTATTTTTGGGATGATCATTTCCTTTATACGAAAAGTGTGGATGGTATTATTAGACGTTGTGTACCTGAGCATGAACAACATGCTATTATAAGAGATTGTCATGACAGTCCCTATGGAGGGCATCATGCAGGAGATCGTACAGGTGCAAAGGTATTACAATCTGGTTTTTATTGGCCTACTTTATTTAAGGATTGTGCTGAATATGTTAAATCTTGTGATAAATGTCAAAGAGTAGGAAATATTGGTAGGAGAAATGAAATGCCTATGAATTATTATTTACCACTTGAGCCATTTGATGTGTGGGGTTTTGACTTTATGGGACCTTTCCCAGCATCAAAGACAAAGCATACTCATATTTTGGTTGCAGTGGATTATGTTACAAAGTGGGTGGAAGCAATTCCAACCAAAAGTGCAGATCATGCCACAGCAATGACGATGCTTCAAGACATCATTTTCCCCAGGTTTGGTGTTCCTAGGTTTTTAATTACTGATGGTGGTTCTCATTTCTTACATGGTATTCTTAGGAAAACATTGGCAAAACATAATGTTAACCATAGAGTGGTGATACGTCTCAAACGTATCTATAATTTTTGATGTTCCATGCTTGTTTTATACCAATTGCTACATGTTTTGCATCTATTTTATATCACTTTTATACATTTTCTGGGACTAACCTATTAACAAGATGCCGAAGTGCCAGTTCCTGTTTTCTGCTGTTTTTGTATTCCAGAAAAGCTAGTCTGGAAATATTCTCAGAATTGGACGAAACTACACGGGAGTCCCTATTTTACCAGAACACATCTGACGACCAAAGAGGCGACGGAGAGGCGCCACGTGGGCCCCCCTCTGCCGCGCCCTGGGGTGGTGTGGGCCCCACAGGCCTCTCCAGCCGCCGCCCTTTCGCCTACTTATTCCCGCCGACGCGAAAACCCTAAGTACCTGAGCAAATATCCACGAAAAGTTCCAGAGACGCCGCTGTCGTCAACCCTAGCTCGGGAGGGTTCAGAACCTCTTCCCGGCACCCTGCCGGAGAGGGGAATCATCACCGAAGGCTTCTACATCGCCATGCCTGCCTCCGGAGTGATGCGTGAGTAGTTCATCCTTGGACTACGGGTCCATAGCAGTAGCTAGATGGTTGTCTCTCCACTTTGTGCCATCATGTTTAGATCTTGTGAGCTGCCCTACATGATCAAGATCATATTATTGTAATGCTACATGTTGTGTTTGCTGGGATCCGATGAATATTGAATATTATGTCAAGTTGATTATCAATCTATCTTATATGTTATTTAAGATCTTGCATGCTTTCCGTTGCTCGTAGATGCTTTGGCCAAGTAGATGCTTGTAACTCCAAGAGAGAGTATTTATGCTAGATAGTGGGTTCATGTCTCCGTTTAACCTGGGACAGTGACAGAATGTTCTAAGGTTGTGGATGTGTTGTTGCCACTAGGGATAACCTAACGATGCTATGTCCACGGACATATGTGTTTGTTTACATTACACACTTTACTTAATGCAATTATCCGTTGCTTGCAACTTAATACCAATGGGGAACTCGGATGACAAACCGGCGGTGGATTATTAGTCATAGATGCTGTTGGATAACGATCTATGTATTATGTCGTAATGCCCAATTAAATATCATAGTAGTCAACATGACATGTATATGCATTGTCATGCGCTCACTATTCGTCAATTGCCCAGCTGTAATTTGTTCACCCAACATGTTAGTTATCTTTTATGGAGAGACACCACTGGTGAACTGTGGACCCCGGTCCATTCTTTTACACTGATTAAACAACCACAAACTGCAAACTGTTCCTTTTTCATTCTCTGCAATTTAATACTCATTTTCCACACCATACGTTTAATCCTTTGTTATCAGCAAGCCAGTGAGATTGACAACCTCACTGTTTCGTTGGGGCAAAATAGTTTGATTGTGTTGTGTGCAGATTCCACGTCAACAGTCCAGACTCCCATCAACAACACTATTTTTCTGGCGCCGTTGACAACCTTCTGAAGAGTTGCTGCTCCTACTGGTTCGATAACCTTGGTTTCTTTCTGAGGGAAAACTTGCTGCTGACTACATCATACCTTCCTCTTGGGGTCTCCCAACGAACGTGTGTTTCACGTCATCAAGCTATTTTTCTGGCGCCGTTGCCGGGGAAGTACTCATCATCACCATCATCATCATCCTCAAATACTCTCCCGTCAACAGGCGCCAGCATATTTTTCTGGCGCCGTTGCCGGGAGACAGCAGTCTTCTGCAAGGGGAGTTTCACGCTTCCAATCTCTTTACTTTGTTTTTGTCTTGCTTAGTTTATTTTATTTTATCTTGTTTGCTTTCAATTATCAAAAACACAAAAAAATTAGTTACTTGCATCTAGTTTACTTTCAATTTATTTTCTGTACTGTTTTTATTTCTGCTAAAATGAGTACTCCTGAGAACACTAAGTTGTGTGATTTCACTAGCACGAACAACAATGATTTCATATGCACACCTATTGCTCCACCTGCTGCTTCAGCAGAATTTTATGAAATTAAACCTGCACTTTTAAATCTTGTTATGGAAGAGCAATTTTCTGGTGTTAGTACTGATGATGCTGCTGTTCAACTTAATAACTTTGTTGAACTTTGTGAAATGCAAAAGCTCAAGGAAGTAGATGGTGATATTATTAAACTGAAATTTTTTCCTTTCTCCTTGAGAGGACGTGCTAAAGAATGGTTGCTATCTTTGCCTAGAAATAGTATTGATTCATGGACTAAATGCAAAGATGCTTTTATTGGAAAATATTATCCTCCTGCTAAGATTATTTCTTTGAGAAGTAGCATAATGAATTTTAAGCAATTTGATAATGAACATGTTGCTCAAGCATGGGAGAGAATGAAATCATTGGTTAAAAATTGTCCCACTCATGGACTGACTACTTGGATGATCGTCCAAACCTTCTATGCAGGATTAAATTTTTCTTCGAGGAATTTATTGGATTCGGCCGCTGGAGGTACCTTTATGTCCATCACTTTGGGTGCTGCAACAAAGCTTCTAGATGATATGATGATTAATTATTCTGAGTGGCACACCGAGAGAGCTCCAACAGGTAAGAAGGTAAATTCTGTTGAGGAAACCTCCTCCTTGAGTGCCAAAATTGATACTATTATGTCTATGCTTGCAAATGGTCAAACACATGTTGATCCAAATAATGTTCCTTTGGCTTCCTTGGTTGCTCAAGAAGAGCATGTTGATGTGAACTTCATTAAAAATAATAATTTCAACAACAATGCTTATAGGAATAATTTTGGTAATAGCAATTATAGGCCCTATCCTTCTAATAGTGGCAATGGTTATGGAAATTCCTATAGTAACTCCTACAATAATAATAAGAGTGTACCCTCTGATCTTGAAGTTATGCTTAAGGATTTTATTAGTGCACAAACTGCTTTCAATAAAACTGTTGAGGAGAAATTTGGGAAAATTGATGTGCTTTCCTCTAAAGTTGATAGTCTTGCCCTTGATGTTGACTTATTGAAACTAAAGAACATGCCTCATGATGTTAAAGAGAGCAAAACTCTCAATGCTATACAAGTTAAAATTGATAATAATGTGAGGATGCTAGCTGAATTGCATGCTAGATGGGAAAGAGAGGATGAAATTGCTAGAAAGAACAATATTGCTAGAGTTTATACTATTACTACTGTCGGAGAATGACTCCCACGAAACAGGGATAGTCAAGCTCACGAAGAGAGTTCGTATAAGGGCTGAACACGCTGGTCAAGCAACCCTCAACGTGCACGGCGACGGTGCTCGTCGAGCAAGTGGAGGGACATCACGACAGAGATGAACACCAGCCCGTACCCAGGTTCACGGCCCTCGTGTGGAGGTAACACCGCTACTCCTGCTTGTCTGTATTGCACTGCTTGTAGAGGTTACAGTACAATGAGCTTGCCGAGAGCTCTCTTTTGGCAATGGTGTACACGAGGAAGGGAATCAGTGGTCTTCTTCTTCCTTGCGCGTAAGTGGCTATCCTGGAATGAGAATGCGATCCCTTGCTACGGTGCTGCTCGTCCTCCTTTTATAGGCACCCCGTGCTCCCTCCCTGCGCTTGCACTATGGTAGGGCTGTCACGTGGCGCAGAAGGTCGAGCGCGGTGCACCGCAGCCCGGTTGTCCATGGACGCGGTCCATGGGCGTAAAGCTGACGCCTGTAGCAGAGTAACCACCGTCCATGCAGGACGGCCAGCTGGGGCCGCAGAGGAACGTGGGGGTGCCCACGGTGACGTTGGCCGTGGAGTGTAGCGCCGGCCGGTCCCCTTATCACCAAAGAGGAAACCCTTGTAGTCCGGTGCGGATGGCACAGCTTTGTTGACCCCTTTAATCACCAAAATGGCAACTGCGGCGTCGTCGTCACCGCGCGCAGGGGCGCGCGTCACTCTGCGGCCGCTGCAGAGCCCATGTGCGCTCTGCAGAGGTTGCTTTGCAGCGAAGTGATCTCCACGAGGGCTTGGATGCCCTGTAGAGAATTCGGCGTTGACCTCTCTCCAGGGGAGATTTCGTTGAAGAGGGGGCAGCAGTGGAGAGGGCCTCCGCAGGCCTCTGCTGCCTCAAAAGCCCTAGCGAGGCAATTCGCCTCGCGAGGCTCTCCAAGCCGTAGGCTTGGTCCTTAGCGAAAATTTGCCATCAAGTGTCGAGGGCCGTAGAGGACAGGCCCAGCACACCCTGGATTTCACTGGGCCGACAGTAGCCCCCGGGCCCATGATGGGCACGATGTAGTCCAATGGACGCAGGCGAATCGTCATGGGCCCAAAGTGTCCGGCCGGCCTGAGACACGTGTAGGGCAGTTACGCCGCGACGACACATTCTCCTCGGAGATGACGGGCGTAGTGGGGGGACCCACCACGTCTCGGTAACTGCTCTGAGGGGAATAAAGCCTGCGGCGCCGGTTCAGGCAGCAGTTACTGCATCATTTGCGCGCCCGTCTCTTCGCTCTTGACTTCTGCGCTCCCGTGTCTCCGGCGCTCCTCCCCCTTCACCGAGCTTCTCCGCCGCCCTTCTTTCTTCGACCATGGGCCCCAAGAAGGACAAGGCAGCAATGGCGAACGTTCCGGCCGAGGCACAGCAGGAGGACGAGTTCGCGCCGGCGCTGGTGGGGACTCGCATCCACATGGCGGAGGTGCTGGACAAGATCCGGCTGATGACCGCGGGCAAGAACAACGGGCACGGCGCCACTGTTCTCAAGGCGGCGCGCTTCGGCAAGCTCGCGGCGGGGCTGTATCCCATTTTCTTCCAGACCATTTTCGCTGGTTTGGTGCCGCCATTTTCCCCCTTCCTGGAGGAGGTTCTGGCCTTCTATCAGATCCAACTTCTGCATCTGCACCCCAACTCCATCTTGATCCTCGCCGTCTTCGCGTATCTTTGCGAGGCGTATTTGGGGGTGATGCCTTCCGTGGCCTTCTTCCGGAGCTTCTACGCACTCCGCTCCACGGCGCCTGGCGAGCGGTCTGGTTGTGTGTCCTTCCGCATCGCGGATGGGATGGGAGGCATCTACATCCCCATGTCCTGGGACGGCGACAAACCCGTCACACGGGTGACGAAGAAGGTGGACGATTTCTGCCAGCGGTGGTTCCTCGTGGACGCCAAGACGCAGAATTCCTTCTTCGACGTCCCTGAGGCGCCGCCGCTGAAGAAGTCGAACTGGTCGAGCGCAACCTTTCAGAGCCCGAAGATTGCTGACTTGGTCGCACGCATGAAACTCGTCCGCGAGGCTGGCCTCACGGGGCAGATGGTTGCTGAAGACTTCGTGAGGCGCCGTATTGCTCCTCTCCAGAAGCACACGAAGCCGATGTGGATGTATTCAGGCCCGGCGGACCCGATGCGGCTGCATTGCAGCTCCCACACCCGCGACGTCATAGCTTCTATTATGGGCATCCTCTTCACCGCCCCGGAGGTTCCTGTGCCGCGCAGTGAGCTCGCGAGGCCCCTCCATCAGATTACTCCGAAGAAGCGTGACATGGGTATGCCTATCGGGTACCCTACCATGAGGGTACCTGGTGCACGTATCGACTAGGCCCAACTATCAGAGCCTATGTGAAGCCCATGAAGGGAGGCCCACGAAGATGGAGTATCCTCCAAGTTTGGCGAAGCAATAGTCGGTTTAGAGTTTCCTTACTTGTAAATCGAGTTGGTTACGAACACCCGAGACCCAGCCTATTATTTAAGGACTGGGAGGGCCATCGAACCAGAGAACGTACTTTCAGAGCCACCAAAACCCTAGCGAGATCGACATCTCGCCGGGACCCTTGTAACCATCATATTCACAAAGCAATAACAGACAGGCAGGACGTAGGGGTGTTACCTCCACACGAGGGCCCTGAACCTGGGTAAAATCTTTGCCCTGCTTGTCAGCCGACGATACTTCCAGCTCTACCACGTTCTCTCCCTCATATTCATAACCTAGGGACCTCGACTATGGGTCTTGATGAGTCTACCCCTCGTCAAAGCGCCTCGCGATCCTGGAGCTGATGCCGGAGTTCACCCCTCAGGGCCTGGCAGGGGAGGAGAAGAAGGAGGCCGTGGCGCCCGTGGTGGAAGAGGACTGGGCCTCGGAGTCACCCGCCGCATCAGATGCCGATCTGGGCGTCACCTGCGGAGGGGCGAATCCCTCGGCAGGGGAGGCGAGCTCTTTGAGACCTGCTCCTCCCGAGGGAGAAGTTCTGGAGATTTCGTCCAGCGGGGACGAGGATTTCCTTGTGGCCCCTTCGCGCCAGGTCGCGGAGTGGGAGGAAGACAGCGATGAGGAGGCCGCAGCGGGACGCTGCGATCCCCGCTCCAAGGCTTTTCACGACAGGGCCGCCAAGAGCCCAGTGGGCACCCCTCTCAAGAGGAAAGCTGAGACTGCTCCTGAGGGGCCCGGCTCTGGAGCTGCTTCGTCGAGGTCGTGGCGGTCGTCCACCACGATGTGGGTTGACTCACGCGCCAAGACATCTGGGTAAGCATTGGTCCCTGTTTTCACATCTTTCGAGAATTCTCTTGCTCCCCTCTTGAAGGCCTTTCTTGCTTGTTTGCTAGGGATTTGGTGCGGCAAAACGCGGAGGCTCCACAAGGCCGCGGAGGTGCGGGGCCTTGCCTCGGCAACCGTCGAGGGGCCTGTGGAGCCCTTAGCTGAAGAGGCTGCCAGGCCCGTGGAGACCGAGGCCACGGGGCCGGTCGTGGAGGAGGCCACGAAGCCTGTGTCGGAAGAGGCTACCGGGCCCGTGGTGGAAGAGGCTACAGGGCCTGTGGTGGTTGCGCCTCTGGCCGGGCGGCTGCTTCGTCTTCTGCCGCGGAGGTGCGCCCCGAGGAGGAGGCGGTGGTGCGGACGCCAACACCGCCACGCCCCGTCACTCCACCTGAGCAGCAAGAGGAGGTCACCACGGAGGAGGCGGGGAGCGGCTCGCCGGCGAGGAGAGGCGCCGACGTCGAGATGGGGGAGAGCGTTCCTCCTCCGCCCCAAGGCACTGACGCTGAGGCGGAGAAAGACGTTCCTCCGCCGCCCCCGCCTAACGCAGATATTGAGGGGGCGGCGGCTTCTTCTGAGGCCGCAGCGGGCACGGCGGCGGCGGACCTCACGGTGGCTGGGCAGTCATCCCCAGCCCCTGAAGCTCGAGAGGAGGCGCCGATGGAAGACGACGGTGCTGGAGCCCATGGCCCCAACGACGGAGAGGGCTCGCTTCACAGCCCCCAGGCCAGGGTCGACCCGGGCCCAAGCTCGGGGACCCCCACCCTTGAAACTAGTGCGCACGAGGGGCCTCCATGTCTCGTGGGAGTTCGCGGGCTCTGGTCCTGGGCGGCAGGAGCTGGAGCGGCGCCCGCCGCAGCTCTACCTTCCGCCTGGCGAGGGGTGCACTGGACGGGCTGGAGGCCCAACTCGCTCTTGAGGAGGCCGAGCTCGCCAGAGAGTATGATGAACTGGAGAAGGCCTGGACCCGCTTCTTCGAGATCGTGGAGCACCGTCGCCACGACAACGAGGCCATGCAGGCGCAGCGAGAGGAGGCGCTGCGCTTCGCCAAGGAAGTCCGCGAGAGCGCGGTGCGCGAGGCTCAAGAGACCCTGGAGCCACTCCAGGCCGAACGGCAGGCCGCTGCAGAAGATCGCGAGGCGGCCGTAGCGGAGCGCCAAGCCGCAGCCTCAGAGCGCGCGGCCCTCGAGACCACGCTGGCCGCTCAGCGCCAAGAGCTTGCTGAACGCGAGGGGAAATTTGCTGCGGAGTCGGAGGCCACGCGAAAATCTTTGGACCAACACCGCGTGTCTTTGGACGCCCGGGAGCAAACACTGGCGGCGCGCGAGGCGGAGGTGCTCAAGCGCGAGGAGCAGCAACTGCAGGCTGACAGGGAGCTGTCCACGCAGCGCGCAGATCTTGAGGCGCGGGAGGGCAATCTGGCCGAGGCCATAGGCAAGCATGGTGAGGAGGTGGCCAGGCACAAGAAGCTTGTGGAGAAGTCCAACCGAAAGCTCGCCGCGAGGAAGGAAGAGGCTGAAAAGGATGTTGCCGCCAAGCAGAAAGAATACCGCTCTGCCGTCGCCGAAGAATATGCCGGGAAGTTCAGAAGCAGAGGACCGCTTCAAGAAGAAACGCGCGGATGACAATGCCCGCATCATTCAGCTGGAGCACCAGAACGCCAACCTAAACTCCCAGCTGAGGCGCGCCAGAGACGGTCGTCGCCGCGCGGAAGAGGCTCGCGAACGTGCAGATCAAGACCTCGCCTCCCTGATGGCTGATATGAGGGAGTTGACCGCTCAGGTGGGCCCCTGTGGAGCGCGCTGAGGAGACAGAGCATCGCGTGCAGGCGACCAGGTCTTGACGCAGCAGCGGGAGCGCATGTTCCAATCCTTGGTGACCCGGGGGAACACTCTCGCGGGGCAGCTAGGAGTGGATGCCCTGCTGTTCCCGTTCATGGGAACGCTGACGCCGCCACATACCTCGCCTACTTCGATCAGCTCTTCACTGCGCTCGAGGGCCCTGTGGCGGAACTTGGCGATGTTGTTGATGAGGAGTGCCGCAAGCTCTTGACCGTGGCGATCGATCGCGTCTTCGCCAACCTCCAGCGCCTTCAACCCGGCTTCGACTACGAGTCAGTGACCGAGCCCGTCGAGGAGGACCAAGCCTTGGAGCTCTCCAACTCGGTTCGAGAAGAAGTCAACGATTACGTCGACCGCTTCAAGAGGGTTGAGGCGGAGCAGGCCGCTGAGGAGGATGAAGGCGCCGAAGAAGAAAAGGCTGAAGAGGACGGCGATGGTGAACCCTCTGCCTAGGCCACTCCTGCAACAAGATGCGCTTGACGCGCAACTATCTTTGTTTTAAGACTTGTTTTAATTCATGCTGGCTTGTAAGATACTTTGATCGTATGCAACATGTGTGTGTGCCCCTCGATGGGCCTTTTATCCCTGTTCCATGTCTTTCTTCGCTCTACGTCGTCAGGACCCATCTCTTTGCGCTATGACACCGCCGCTGCGGTATGCCGGAGCGTGACTCGGCAAGGCCGGGGGGTGTTTAAGGCTTGGAGAGGTAAGGGCTCTCGAGTCGCGGTGCTCGAGGGCCCCCTTTGACGCACAAGCAGTCCATGGAGTGTGAGAGAGAAAAAACCCGCTCGAGGGACGACAGGTGCTCGTGAGAGGGAGAAAAACTCCTGAGGGGCGCGAGCGCTAGACTTAGCTTGGCGAGACTTTGGCCTCGTAGAGGGCGTTGGCTTCCCTGATGGTGCGCTCCCTCTAGGGGTCGGAGCGTGACTTCTCGACCTTGGGGAGGACTCTTGTTCCCTGTATTGGTTAGAGAGGCAAACCCAAAGCAGGCACATGGTAGTAAACACTCATGCGCGCTTATAGGCTTCCTCATGGGTATCTCGCGAGGAGAGTAAGTACCAAGGTCCTTTGGTGAGGTGGCGTGTTTGGGAGCAAGCCCATGGGCCAGAGCTCTTTGGAGGTAACAGGCGTGAGAGCGTGCTCACGTGTTAGAGCTCGGATCCTTTGGATTTTGCGGTGCTGTTGGGGTGCTCTTGAGGCACAGTCACCGTACTCAGCCCCCGCTCGCGAGGTGCGCATGGGGAAGAATATGAGCGCGAAATGAACTAAGATGATGAAAAGTAAAAACTCACCACCAAAATATTACATAGCGGCGCCTCAGCGCAATGTTTCATTGAGAAACGAATTGGTTCATTACACTTGGTGTTACCAAGATAAAGTTTTCCATGTCGAGGCATGGGGACCACATTCAGTGGCTGAGACTCTTCACGGCCTGCGGCGGCACGTTATCAGGAGAGCTCAGAGGGGCTGGCCCTCGGGAGGAGAAGCTTTTGTGAAGCTTGGAGGTGAAGTTGTGTGCTTCCCTCTAGAGACAAAAAATGTCTGGCGTGACTATGATCACGGGTAGAACTTGCGTAGATGCGCGATGTTCCATGGATTCTTGACCGGGATGCCGTCCTCCGTTTCGAGGCGTACCGCGCCAGGCCTGGCGATGTGTGAGACCCTGTAGGGGCCTTCCCACATTGGCGAGAGCTTGTGGAGACCTTCCCTGGAGAGGATTCTCCTGAGGACGAGGTCGCCTGTCTCGAGAGTGCGCGGACGTATGTGGCGGCTGTGGTAGCGTCGCAGGTCTTGCTGGTACTTGGCTGCCCTGAGGGCGGCACGGCGGCGCAACCCGTCAAGGAGCAGCAGGTCGTCGCTGTGGAGGTCTGCTTGATCGTCCTCGTTGAAGGCAAGGACCCGTGCGGATCCATGCTTGATCTCTGTGGGGAGGACTGCTTCAGCTCCATACACGAGGGCAAATGGCGTCTCACCAGTGGGCTTCGTGGGGTTCGTGCGGATGGACCAGAGCACGGACGGGAGTTCGTCTATCCAGCCCTTGCCGTAGCCCTTCAGGCGATTGAAGCTTCTTGTCTTGAGGCCCTTGAGGACCTCAGCATTTGCTCGCTCGGCTTGGCCGTTGCTCTGTGGGTGAGCCACCGAGGCGAAGCAGAGCTTGGTGCCGAGGCTCTCGCAGTAGGCCCTGAAGATGCCGCTGGTGAATTGTGAGCCATTGTCGGTGATGATGCGATTAGGCACACCAAAGCGGCAGACCAGGCCTCTGATGAATTTTACTGCTGCCCTGGCCGGTATGCTGCGCACTGCTTCAACCTCTGCCCACTTGGTGAACTTGTCGACTGCCACGAAGAGGAAGCGGTAGCCCCCTTGTGATCTCGGGAAGGGTCCCAAGATGTCTAGCCCCAGACCGCGAAAGGCCACGAGAGCGGGATGGTTTGGAGTCCCAGTGCAGGCTGATGGACTTGCTTGGCGTGGAATGGCACGCATCGCAAGACTGGACGATGGTGGTGGCATCTTGAAGCACTTGGGGCCAGTAGAAACCGCTCCTGAAGACCTTGCCTGCCAGGGTGCGTGCAGAGGAATGGTGGCCACACTCTCCACTGTGAATGTCTCTGATCAGCATGCGGCCTTCCTCGGGGGGGACGCACTTGAGTGCAATTCCATTTGGGCGCTTGCGGTACAGGTCTCCCTCGAGGATGTAGTATGACTTGGCTTGTCGAGCCACTCGTTCCGCCTCCGCGTCTTCTTCAGGGAGGACTCCCTTCAGCAGGTAGTCTTTGAGTTCGTCAACCCAGCCTGTCTCTTGATGCACCATAGCCAGCAGCAGACGCTCCCCTGAGGATGGACCGCAGTTGGGTGCCCCACCTACAGGAGGTGGTGGGAGTACTTCGTCTGTGCTTGTGGCTGCTGCTTCTTGTGGCTGCTTTATGGACGCCTTGGAGAGTCTCTCTTCAAAGACGCCGGCCGGCTGGGCCTGCCTTCGTGATGCTCGCTTGGCGATGTCATCTGCCTCCTGGTTCTCCTTTCGCGGGATGTGCATGAGCTCCATGCCCTGAAGTGCTTCTCGAGCTTGCGGACCTCTTCAAGGTAGGCGGCCATGTGGTCGTCTTTAGGCGTGTAGCTCTTGTTGGAGAAGTTAACCAGGAGCTGGGAATCACCCTTTATGAGTAAGTGCTTGACGCCAAGGGCGATTGCGGCTCTGAGCCCGGCGAGGAGGCCCTCGTACTCGGCGATGTTGTTGGAGATCTTGTCTATTGTGAAGCACAGCTGGATGGCGTAGTAGAGCTTGTCACCTTTTGGTGAGGTTAAGACAACGCCAGCCCCACCATTGCGGCAGGCGAAAGCTCCATCGAAGTGCATGGTCCAGTGGCTTGGCATTGTATCTCCCGATGACGCGGTTTCTTCTTCGCGAGGCTCTTCAGGAGTTGGGTCTGTCCACTCGGCGACGAAATCCGCCAGCGCTCTCCCTTTTATGACTCTTGTGGTGTCGAAGCGCAAGTTGAATGGTTGCAGCTCAATGTTCCATCCTGCGACGCGGTCAGTGGCGTTGGGGTTGCGCAGGATCTGCTCCAGGGGGAAGGACGTGACCACCGTGATGGGGTGGCCCTGGAAGTAGTGGCGCAGCTTCCTGGAGGCGATGAGTAGCGCGAGGAGGAGCTTCTGCTGCACTGGGTACCGCTCGCGAGCATCTCGCAGTACAGTACTGACGAAGTAGACTGGATGCTCGACGAGGGTCGTTGATGGTGCGGCAGCGTCGGCTCCCTCGAGAGGCTCCTCAGGACCTTTGGCGAGGTTTGCCTGTGGAGGAGCCTCGGCAGGGTGCTCGTGGGGACTCGACTTGAGGCTGTGGGTCTGGCACTGGGTCTGGAGAGACTGTTCCCTCGTCGGGAGGTTCTGGACTTGGTGTGGCAGTGCTTTTCTTGGGGAGAACTGGCTCTTCTCTTTCCACCACCAGGACGGCGCTTGCAGTTTGTGGAGTGGCTGCTAGGTACAGCTTCAGATGCTCGCCGCCCTGGGGGCTACCATGACTGGTGAGCTAGCCAAGTATTTCTTCAAGTCCTCAAATGCTTTCGCCTCTGGAGTCCACTTGAAGGTGCCGGATTTCTTCATGATCTTGAAAAATGGCAAGGCTCTCTCGCCGAACTTGGAGATGAAGCGGCCTAAGCTGGCCATGCATCCTGCTAGGCGCTGCATGTCCTTGAGGCGGCGAGGTGGCTGCATGTCTTCTATAGCCTTGATCTTGTCAGGGTTTGCTTCTATGCCGCGGTGGGACACGAGGAACCCGAGGAGCTTGCCTGAAGGCACCCCGAAGACGCACTTGGCGGGGTTTAACTTGATGTTCACCTTGCGCAGGCTGGCAAGGTTTCCTCGAGATCCTTCAAGAGAGTGTCTCCCTCGCGAGACTTGACCACGATGTCGTCGACATAAGCTTCTGCATTTCTTCCCATCTGAGCCCCCAAGGCGATCCTCATGAGCCTCTGGAAGGTGGCGCCGGCATTTTTCAGGCCAAAGGGCATGCAAGTGTAGCAATACACACCACAAGGGGTGAGAAATGCTGTTTTCTCCTCGTCTTCCTTGGCCATTTTGATCTGGTGGTAGCCTGAGAAGGCATCCAGGAAACAGAGGAGATCACAGCCGGCGGTGGAGTCCACAATCTGGTCTATCCTTGGCATGGGGTATGGATCCTTGGGGCAGGCCTTGTTTACGTCTGTGTAGTCGATGCAGAGCCGGCCTCCTCCATTGGGTTTTGGGACACCACACCGTTGGAGAGCCAAGTGGGGTGGGCAACTTCTCGAATGATGTCTGCTGCTTTCAGCTTCTCTACTTCTTTGATGATGAACGCTTGCTTCTCGGGGGCTTGTTTCCGCGCTTTTGCTTTACAGGGCGTGCGTCTGGACACACGGCTAAGTGGTGCTCGATCACCTCCCTTGGTACACCGGACATTTCTGACGGAGTCCATGCGAACATGTCAGAATTTGCCCGAAGGAAGGCGACGAGCGCGCTTTCCTATTTGGGAGGCAAGCCAGCGCCTATGGTGACGCTAGCCCCCGAGCCTCAGCCCCCGAGCCGCTGGTGCTCAGCGACACCTTCTTTGTAGATGCTTGCTCTTGAGTGAACACTGTTTCTTCTTCTTGGGCCTCTCGAGAGGCTCCATGTCCTCGTCAGCGGGGAATGCCATGGCAGCGGCCTTGTAGGCGATCTCGACAGCGCGCGTGGCGTCCTGTACGTGACCACGTATGGTGATGGTGCCACCGCTGCCAGGGATCTTGACCATGTTGTAGGCGTGGTGCGTGACGGCCATGAACTTCGCGAGGGCGGGGTAGCCGAGGATGGCGTTGTAGGGCAGGCCAATGTGCGCGACGTCGAAGTCAATTAGCTCGGTGCGGTAGTTCTCCTGCGTGCCAAAGTGACCGCGAGCCTCACTTGCCCCAGAGGCGAGATTGAGCCGCTGGTGACCCCGGTGAAGGGCCTGGAGGGCATGAGCCACTCGTAGGGCACTTGAAGCGTCTCGAAGGTCTCGACAGAGATGACGTTCAGGCCTGCACCCCCATCAATGAGCGTCTTGCCGACGGCGATGTTGTTGATGGTGGGGGTGCACACCAACGGGAGGTGCCCACAGTCTTGTAGACTTGGGGTGATCTTGGCGTCGAAGGCGATGGTGTACTGGGACCACTTGAGGGGGCGGGACGTCTCGACCCCGGGAAGCGCTGCGTTGAGCTCGCGAGCGAACTGCTGAACTGGTTGTTCGACTTGGGCGCCTGGGATCCGCCGAGGATGCATGCCATGGCACCCTTGGGGGCCTGGTAGCCTCCAGGCTCTTCGTCGGGAAGATTGTTGTTTTTCTCGGCGGCATTCGCCTGAGTTCCCTGGGCCTCTGGAAGTTGCCCTTGCGTCCACCTTTGCGGTAACCACGGCCTCTGCCGCGGCCACCGCTGCCTTCTTCTTGCTCACGCTTCTTGCTCAGCTGCTTGAGGTCATAGCAGTTCTCTGTCGCATGGCCGCGCCTGTTGTGGTAGATGCAGAACGGGCGGTTGTCCACCTTTTTCTCGCCAGCCTCTGGGGAGTCCTCGCGAACATGCTTGGCGTCGGGTTCAGCTGCCAGGACTGCGGTAGGCTTGCGCTTTGTCTCGTCACGCCTCTTCTGGGTCTTGGATCCCTCGACAGGGTCGTCTGTCGAGCCCACCTTGACGAAGAGGAGCCCTTCTTCTGCCTTGGCGCATTTGTCTGCGATGTCGAAGAGCTTCACCACGGAGGAGAGGGTATCATGGATGCCAAGCTTCTCGAGCATCCTATGGTTGGTGACGCCCTCTCTGAAGGCCGCAATGACGTGCGAGTCCGGAATGTTCGGGATTTTGTTGCGGACTAGGCTGAAGCGCTGGATGTACCTGCGGAGGGTCTCGCCAGGCTTCTGGCGCACAGCTCGCAGGTCGTTGTAGGTGAGGGCGCGCTCGTACGTGCCCTTGAAGTTTGCAACGAACTGCTTTCAATAAAACTGTTGAGGAGAAATTTGGGAAAATTGATGTGCTTTCCTCTAAAGTTGATAGTCTTGCCCTTGATGTTGACTTATTGAAACTAAAGAACATGCCTCATGATGTTAAAGAGAGCAAAACTCTCAATGCTATACAAGTTAAAATTGATAATAATGTGAGGATGTTAGCTGAATTGCATGCTAGATGGGAAAGAGAGGATGAAATTGCTAGAAAGAACAATATTGCTAGAGTTTATACTATTACTACTGTCGGAGAATGACTCCCACGAAACAGGGATAGTCAAGCTCACGAAGAGAGTTCGTGTAAGGGGCTGAACACGCTGGTCAAGCAACCCTCAACCTGCACGGCGACGGTGCTCGTCGAGCAAGTGGAGGGACATCACGACAGAGATGAACACCAGCCTGTACCCAGGTTCACGGCCCTCGTGTGGAGGTAACACCGCTACTCCTGCTTGTCTGTATTGCACTACTTGTAGAGGTTACAGTACAATGAGCTTGCGAGTGCTCTCTTTTGGCAATGGTGTACACGAGGAAGGGAATCAGTGGTCTTCTTCTTCCTTGCGCGTAAGTGGCTATCCTGGAATGAGAATGTGATCCCTTGCTACGGTGCTGCTCGTCCTCCTTTTATAGGCGCCCCGTGCTCCCTCCCTACGCTTGCACTATGGTAGGGCTGTCACGTGGCGCAGAAGGTAGAGCGCGGTGCACCGCAGCCCGGTTGTCCATGGACGCGGTCCATGGGCGTAAAGCTGACGCCTGTAGCAGAGTAACCACCGTCCATGCAGGACGGCCAGCTGGGCCGCAGAGGAACGTGGGGGTGCCCACGGTGACGTTGGCCGTGGAGTGTAGCGCCGGCCGGTCCCCTTATCACGAAAGAGGAAACCCTTGTAGTCCGGTGCGGATGGCACATCTTTGTTGACCCCTTTAATCACCAAAATGGCAACTGCGGCGTCGCCGTCACCGCGCGCAGGGGCGCGCGTCACTCTGCGGCCGCTGCAGAGCCCATGTGCGCTCTGCAGAGTTTGCTTTGCAGCGAAGTGATCTCCACGAGGGCTTGGATGCCCTGTAGAGAATTCGGCGTTGACCTCTCTCCAGGGGAGATTTCCTTGAAGAGGGGGCAACAGTGGAGAGGGCCTCCGCAGGCCTCTGCTGCCTCAAAAGCCCTCGCGAGGCAATTCGCCTCGCGAGGCTCTCCAAGCCGTAGGCTTGGTCCTTAGCGAAAATTTGCCATCAAGTGTCGAGGGCCGTAGAGGACAGGCCCAGCACACCCTGGATTTCACTGGGCCGACAACTACTTCTGAAAAGGCTTCAAACTCAAGTGTTAACAAACCTCCTACCATTAATGGCAAGATAGTTGGTGTTGGTAATGTTTCCACTTCTATTGCAAAATGTCCTAAATTGCCTGATAACTCCGAAACTGTCCTTGATAAAGATGCTGAAATTTCTAGCAATAAGGAAGAGAATAA
Organism: Poa pratensis; assembly: GCA_947311845.1. Taxonomy (NCBI): domain Eukaryota; kingdom Viridiplantae; phylum Streptophyta; class Magnoliopsida; order Poales; family Poaceae; genus Poa; species Poa pratensis. The sequence goes on from CAMZMU010000073.1 coordinate 35,408,641, forward strand.
TTCCATTACTTTTGATGGTAATGACTTTGATTTTGATGGTTGCAATATTTCTGAAGTAATTAAGTTCTTGCAAAAGCTAGCTAGAAGTCCTAATGCTAGTGCTATAAACATGGCTTTTACTAAACATATTACTAATGCTCTCATACAAGTTAGGGAAGAGAAATTAAAGCATGAAGCTTCTATCCCTAGGAAGTTAGAAGATGGTTGGGAGCCCATCATTAAATTGAAATTGAATGACTTTGATTGCAATGCTTTGTGTGACCTTGGTGCTAGTATTTCTGTTATGCCTAAAAGATTATATGATATGCTTGATTTAGCACCTTTGGAAAATTGTTATTTGGATGTTCACCTGGTTGATTCTACTATTAAAAAACCTTTGGGAAGAATTGATGATGTTCTTATCATGGTTAACAACAATTATGTCCCCGTTGATTTTATTGTCTTGGATATTGAGTGCAATCCATCATGCCCTATTGTGTTGGGAAGACCTTTTCTTAGGACTGTAGGTGCTATTATTGATATGAAAGAAGGGAATATAAAATATCAATTTCCTCTCAAGAAAGGTATGGAACACTTTCCTAGGAAGAAGATTAAGCCACCTTATGATTCTATTGTTCGAACAAACTATAATGTTGATGCTTCTTCACTTGGTAATACTTGATGCATGCTTTGTGCCTAGCTAAAAGGCGTTAAAGAAAAGCGCTTATGGGAGGCAACCCATTTTATTTTTCTGCAATTTTTCTTTTATTGAGTCAAGGAGTTTGTTTACTTCTGTAGCAACTCCTTTGTATCTTTATTTTCTCGCATTGTTGTGCCAAGAGTAGCCTCTAATGATAAGATGATGCTTAATTTTGATTGCTGCGCAGAAACAGATTTTTGCTGTTCACTGTACGAAATTCCTAAAATCACCAGATTGTTAAAAAAATCTGAAATTTTTGTGCGTAATCTTTATGAATGTCTGAAACTTTCATTAGTTCAGAGTTTCTCGATCTGAGCGTCGTAAGTGCCTCGAAAAAATTCGTCTTTGCGGACTGTTCTGTTTTAGACAGATTATGCCTTTTTATTTTTCGCATTCTCTCTTTTACTAGTGTTGAGTGAAATTCTTTTTTGGGTGGAAGAGCTTCACATAACATCAGTGGCTGTAGCTAATGTTTAAAGTAACAAATCATATTGCGTCTTTACAGAACATGTGAATTTTTTATGCACTAACCCTCTAATGAGATCTACTTTGAGTTTGGTGTGACGGAAGTTTTCAAGGGTCAAGAGAGAAGGATGATATAATAGGATCAAGAAGAGTGAAGAGCTTAAGCTTGGGGAGGCTCCCATGGATCTCCCCAGCATATTTCAAGAAGACTCAAGCGTCTAAGCTTGGGGATGCCCAAGGCATCCCCTTCTTCATCGTCAAAATTATCAGGTCATCTCTAGTGAAACTATATTTTAATTCTTTCACATCATATGTGCTTTTCTTGGAGCGTCTGTGTGCTTTTTATTTTCAGTATTGCACTTTTATTTTCAATAAAGCTTGACTGGACCCTAGCATTCTTGATTGGGAGAGAGACACGCTCCGCTTTTTCATGAGAATACTCCTATTCTTCACTTATATTTGTTGAGTATTCATATCTAGCGATGTTCAGCTTTTAGCTCTTGTTTTCATGTATCTCTTGTCAGAGCTATTAGCTTTCTTTTGTAGAAAGTACTCTCTTGCTTCACTTATATTTGTTTGGAGAGTTGATGAAATAAATTGATTGGTGTTTGGTTGGTTCAGAAAATGTTGCATGTGGTAATTGGTATAAGGAAAAACTTGCTTAATCTTGTAGATCACTAAAATGGATAACTTGATGCTTGTCAATTGTTTTGAGTTAACAAGTAGATCATGATTAAATTGTGCATCACATGAGTTAAGCCTATTAGTGAAGAACTACCGTAAAGCTTGTTGAAAATTTGGTTTGCATCAGTGGTACCTCTAAGGTCTAGATATTTTCTAATAACAGGGTTTGGTTAACAAGGAAGACGGTATGAAGTCTTATAACGTTTGCAATATGTTTGTCATATAAAACTTGGTGTACGGGTTGATATTCTTGTTTGCTTACATAACCTTGCTAGCCTAAACTCTGTACTGAGAGGGAATGCTTCTCGTGCATCCAAATCCTTGAGCCAAAATCCATGCCATTTGTGTCCACCATAACTACCTATATGTGGTATTTCCTTGCCACTCCAAGTAAATTTTTCATGTGCTACCTTTAAATTATTCAAAATGTTATTATTCCCTTTTTGTGTCAATGTTTACTAGCTCATGAGGAATTAGTGTGGTTATTCTTTATTCTATTTGTCGAGTGGACTTTTACACCTGGACTAGTGGCATATACATCCGCTTATCCAATAACTTGCAAAAAGAGCTGGCAACGGGGTGCCCAGTCCCAATTAATTACAACTTTAACCAATTAATTCTCTTCACACTTTTGCCCTGATTCATCAGTAAGCAATGACAAACAGTGAAATACCTGAATGTGTGTAAACCAAAGAGAAAGAGGGATGATCTGCCTTGCTGGTAGAAATAACGTCCTTCATGGGAGCCGCTCTTAAAAGTCCGTTCGACAGGTAGAATACTGTTCTCACCCGCTACCATTCGTTGACAATTAACAAACACCTCTCAAAAATAGATACTCCTCCATGGTATGTGATTGATGGAAGGCACCCGAGGATTCGGTTAGCCATGGCTTGTGTTAGCAAGGTTGGGAGGAGTATCAAATATTTTATGCAATCTCTATATGCTTTCAAAAACCTAAAAGCTCTAGCACATGATTTAATCCCTGCTTCCCTCTGCGAAGGGCCTTTCTTTTACTTTTATGTTGAGTCAGTTTTCCTATTCTTTCTGTCTTCCACAAGCAAACACTAGTGTCAACTTTGTTACAACATGCGTTATATGCAATGTATTGGACTTGTTATACTACTTTGTGTTGACAATATCCATGAGATAAATATGTTGAAAGTTGAAGCAAATGCTGAAACTAAATTCTTCCTTTGTGTTGATTAAATACCTTTTATTAGAAACTATTGCTTTATGAGTTAACACTTATGCAAAACTGTTTGATGCTTGTCTCGAAAGTACTATTCATGAAAACGTTTAGCTTGTGTGATTCATTGTTTACTCATTATCTATTTGATAGCAAATTATAGACCATTGACTTGGATCACTTCATTCGTTTACATGTGCCTTGCAATATTATATGATCAAGATTATGATAGTAGCATGTCACCTCAAAAATTATCTTGTTTTTATCGTTTACCTACTCGAGGACGAGTAGGAACTAAGCTTGGGGATGCTGATACGTCTCAAACGTATCTATAATTTTTGATGTTCCATGCTTGTTTTATACCAATTGCTACATGTTTTGCATCTACTTTATATCACTTTTATACATTTTCTGGGACTAACCTATTAACAAGATGCCGAAGTGCCAGTTCCCGTTTTCTGCTGTTTTTGTATTCCAGAAAAGCTAGTCTGGAAATATTCTCGGAATTGGACGAAACTACACGGGAGTCCCTATTTTACCAGAACACATCTGACGGACCAAAGAGGCGACGGAGAGGGCCACGTGGGCCCCACGCGTGGCCAGGGCGCGGGGCCCCCCTCTATCGTGCCCTGGGTTGGTGTGGGCCCCACGGGCCTCTCCAGCCGCCGCCCTTTCGCCTACTTATTCCCCCCGACGCGAAAACCCTAAGTACCTGAGCAAATATCCACGAAAAGTTCCAGAGACGCCGCCGTCGTCAACCCTAGCTCGGGAGGGTTCAGAACCTCTTCCCGGCACCCTGCCGGAGAGGGGAATCGTCACCGGAGGCTTCTACATCGCCATGCCTGCCTCCGGAGTGATGCGTGAGTAGTTCATCCTTGGACTACGGGTCCATAGCAGTAGCTAGATGGTTGTCTCTCCACTTTGTGCCATCATGTTTAGATCTTGTGAGCTGCCCTACATGATCAAGATCATATTATTGTAATGCTACATGTTGTGTCTGCTGGGATCCGATGAATATTGAATATTATGTCAAGTTGATTATCAATCTATCTTATATGTTATTTAAGATCTTGCATGCTTTCCGTTACTTATAGATGCTTTGGCCAAGTAGATGCTTGTAACTCCAAGAGAGAGTATTTATGCTAGATAGTGGGTTCATGTCTCCGTTTAACCTGGGACAGTGACAGAAAGTTCTAAGGTTGTGGATGTGCTGTTGCCACTAGGGATAACCTAACGATGCTATGTCCACGGACATATGTGTTTGTTTACATTACGCACTTTACTTAATGCAATTATCCGTTGCTTGCAACTTAATACCAATGGGGAACTCAGATGACAACCCGGCGGTGGATTATTAGTCATAGATGCTGTTGGATAACGATCTATGTATTATGTCGTAATGCCCAATTAAATATCATAGTAGTCAACATGACATGTATATGCATTGTCATGCGCTCACTATTCGTCAATTGCCCAGCTGTAATTTGTTCACCCAACATGTTAGTTATCTTTTATGGAGAGACACCACTAGTGAACTGTGGACCCTGGTCCATTCTTTTACACTGATTAAACAACCACAAACTGCAAACTGTTCCTTTTTCATTCTCTGCAATTTAATACTCATTTTCCACACCATACGTTTAATCCTTTGTTTTCAGCAAGCCAATGAGATTGACAACCTCACTGTTTCGTTGGGCAAAGTAGTTTGATTGTGTTGTGTGCAGATTCCACGTCAACAGTCCAGACTCCCATCAACAACACTATTTTTCTGGCGCCGTTGACAACCTTCTGAAGAGTTGCTGCTCCTACTGGTTCGATAACCTTGGTTTCTTTCTAAGGGAAAACTTGCTGCTGACTACATCATACCTTCCTCTTGGGGTCTCCCAACGAACGTGTGTTTCACGTCATCAAGCTATTTTTCTGGCGCTGTTGCCGGGGAAGTACTCATCATCACCATCATCATCATCCTCAAATACTCTCCCGTCAACCAGGCGCCAGCAAGTGGCATCTCCTTATCATCCCCAAACAAGTGGACAAGTTGAATTAAGTAATAGGGAAATTAAACTCATTTTGGAAAAGACAGTGAATAAGTCTAGGTCTGACTGGCCACTTAAAATTAATGATGCATTGTGGGCTTATAGAACTGCTTTTAAAAATCCTATGGGAATGTCTCCTTATAAAATGGTTTATGGAAAAGCTTGTCATTTACCTGTGGAATTAGAACATAAAGCTAGATGGGCTATTAAACAATTGAACTTTGATTTTAAAACTGCGGGAGAGAAGAGAATTCTTGATTTAAACCTACTAGATGAATGGAGAAATGAAGCTTATGAAAGTGCCATAATGTTTAAAGAGAAAGTTAATATTTGGCATGACAAGAAAATTAAGAGAAAAGAATTCAAAGTAGGTGATCAAGTTTTATTATACAACTCTCGTTTCAAGTTTTCTGCAGGGAAGTTGGCTTTAAAGTGGCAGGGACCATTAGTGATACATGAGGTGTACCGTTCAGGAGCTATCCGTCTTCACGGTGATATGAAAGGTAAACCTCATGTAGTCAATGGACAACGCCTTAAACATTATATTGCAGGAAGGAGCTTCATCGGAAAGGTGGAGGAGTTGAATTTAAAGACACCGGAGGAGGTAATTGCGAAGAATTTTGCAGTTTCAGAAACCCAAAATCAATAATAGGTAACTTTTGTGTTGGAAAGTTTCTCGGAATTGCGTAAATTTTTACGGGAGTCATTTTTTATGGAAATTAACGTGTGGGACAAGAAACCTGGAAGGAACGGAGCCCCGAGGAAGGAAAGAGGGGTCCCACGCGGCCAGATTCTTTGGCCGCGTGGGCCCACTCCTTTCACTACTCGGAGTCCCGTTTCGTCTCATTTTCGTCTCCGACGCTTCGTCTTGACCTAAAAACCGTCAATATATACCCCTTTTCGTTGATCTAATCTCGCACCGAGCGTTCTCGAGCGATCTTTGCTTTTGCTGTTTCTGCCTGTCAGGTTTTTAGCTATGTGTTCGGGAGACTCCTTCCAATGCCCCTCCATGGACGATGATGATGAACTCGAGGGCAACGGCCCCACGTCCATATGGAGGAGGAATAGGAAGAGGAAGGACTACTCGGATGATGAAGACTACAAGCCCGACGAGGAGGAGATGGAGAAGGAGGAAGCGGAAGAGAAAGAATACAAGCCCTTCGTCGACATCGCACCTATTACAACAGCACCACCTTCTCCTATCTCCGTTGCTGGTGTGAGGATGAACGTGTCTCTTGGAAACAAGAGGCAGACGACGCGCATGAGCACAGGAGGGAAGGCTCCTAGGCACGCACTTGCTAGCAAAAACGTGGTTTCTGCTCTTATTGACAGGGAATTCCTGCGTGCCACCCAAGAGAACTATCCTGGTGAATGGGATCGTAAGATCCCGAATGTAAAAGTACCAAGCCTGGAGTGGAAGCCTAGCAAGAAGACGGTGGAGAAGAATCTCATGGAGAAACTCGGAAAAGCTGCAAGCAAGTTTGAGGAAGCCTACAATCTTATGATGAGCAACGCTGGAGAACTTGAAGATAATTATTATGAGATCAAGAAGGAAGAGAAATAAAGAGCCTCTAGCAAAATGTCAAGCTTGGGGGAGTTCGACCTAGTCTTTATCTTTACTCGTTTATCATATCTATCTAGTCATGGTGTGTTTTGCTTTTATCGTTTAGTTATCAATCTCTCTTAGGCGTGTGTCGTCGTATCGGCATCTTGGATTGGAGACGGGGTCCTGCTAGCCGAGGGTGAACGTAGGGCAAGAAGGTGAACGTCGTGGAGGTCGGGATTGTACACGGTAGTTTACCCAGCTTCAGGCTCCACGGCGGTGGCGGAGCCCTACGTGCTGCTATAACTCACTATAAGGCAATAGCCGTGAAACAGGTTACAATGAGTTGGTTGTATGTTGATTGGATGCCCTAAAGGCGTCCCGAGGTCCAGCTTATATAGGCGGCTGGACCTAGGGTTACAAGGAGATTACGTATCCGGCAAGCATACAGAGTCCTAAACCTAGCCGGCAAGTCTGCCGCCTTCCGTCTTGGTCTTGGTGGCTTCGTGGGCTTCAGTCTTGGGCCTCCTCCTTGCCGGCATCCGCCTTCCTTGGTCGTCAGCTATCTGGGCCGCCCGGCAGGCAAAGCCTTCACCACCACTGCGGGCCACCCTGGACTAGCCGGATTGATCCATGCTGGTGATACCCCTAGTAGGTATATCCCCAACATTAGCCCCTGGAAGGGTTCGAGTTCTTCAGGCGCCGTCTTCTTTTGTCGGCAACGTCCGTCTTGTCTTGTAAGCGGCTGAAGAGCTTGAAGCATTCCAAAGTTGAAAGTAAGCGGCGATCCGCCTAACGTAGTCGATGATTTGCCGCCATCATGGGAAAGACGGCCTGACCGTTGTCAGGAATCTTCCCGGCACCAGTCTTGTCATTTGACCAGTCCCGTCAAATGTTGACGGATGACGTCATGCAGTCCACGACAGTTTGGACTTGGGCATGTGTCATGATTATTTCTCCACTACGCACAAGAATCGGGGAGAAGGCCGCAGACACCGTTGCCACGACGTGCAAATCGTGGGCACGTGGCGGAAATCGTGCGTCCCCCCAATCTCGCACGATCTTGGCGCGTGGAGATAAATACCCAAAGGGCGCCTCGGGGTGAGCTTCTTCCCCATTCGCATCCACCACGGCCTCCTCATCTTCCCGAGCTCCTCCTCCCCGCACTCAACTCCGGCGAGCACGAGCAGAGCCTCCACGGCAAATGGCGAGCACTCAGCAAGATTCGCGGCGCGGCGGCGCTGGCTGCGGCCTCGGCGACCATGGCTGGATCTGGATCTGCGCCAGCGGCGCGGCGGTTCCCGCGAGCGCGCCGGAGACCTTCCTCCCCACCGTGGCTGCGGGTGAGGTTTCCTCTTCTTCCCCAACTCCGGTGGCACCTGCAACGTCCACCCCACCTTCCCGCTCCCATCCCTAGCGGCGACCAGCATGAGGCCACGGCGGAAGCTGCCGCCGATGACGACGACGACGCCGAGGATGAAGAGAGACGGCGGACCTTGGCTCCAGGTATTGGCTGCCGTCAGTTATGACGTCAGCTTATCTGAAGGAGCTGGAGGAAGGCGGCTACATACCGCCAAGACGGAATGCTCCTGGAGGGTTCCAGGCGACGAGGCAGTCCCTGACCCGCAAGACGGCGAGCGCGTCATGTTGGCGTCGCACAGCCTCCGCGGTATGTCCTTGCCGCTTTCCGCCTTCTTCTGGCGGTGCTTAGTTTTATGGGCTGCAGCCGCACAACATAGCGCCCAACAGTATTCTAGTGCTAGCCGGCTTCCAGGCTTTGTGCGAAGGGTACTTAGGCATAGCTGCGTCCATAGAGCTATTCAAGTACTGCTTCCTATGCCGCCGGCAAACCATACCAGGCGGCCATCTGGCAACTTGCGGTAGCGTAACCTTCAACTGCCGCCAACCCGACTGGTACCCAAAGATACCATACATCGAGTCGGTGAAGCACTGGACCAGCACCTTTTTCTACTGCAAGGACATCCCGACACCCGGCACAACACAGGGGATGCCTGTTTTTGTCAACGGTCCGCCAACCCACAAGGCCTGTTGGACGGCAAAGGTGCCGCTTAGCAGCTTGTCGGCTGAGCTTCGAATTGCCGTCAGGCGGATCGAGTTCTTGACGAAGACGATGAAGGCTCCGCAACTTGACGGAGTTGACACCGTCATCTGCTGGGTGTCGAGGAAGATAATGCCACTCCGCCATCGCCCACTGAAGATGTGAGTACAAGGCGGATGACGCCGGCAACAGCACCCTTGACCAAGATGCACTAGAGTACCGGCTCAGAGAGCTTGTGAAGCCTCTGTCGGTGAAGGCGGCTGAAGGCGTCGCCATGTTCACCCATGACAACCCAGCCCCAGTGGTAAGCCAGAGACATCTTTGTCCACTGGGTACTGAATTAACGTTCTGTCTTTTTCCTTTTCAGCTGCAAACCTTGGGGGATGAAGACTTGGCTCCTAACTGGTACGACACCGGTGCCAGCAAGTCGAAGAAGCGCAAATAGGCGGCTCCACCAAGGATTTGGAGAAGAGGAAGAAAGCGGCCACCTCTGTTGATGCAGAGGATGAGACCTTGGGAGAATGTCCCATTCAAGCGGTAGGCAACTTTTGCTTTCCCTGACTTAGCCATTTTGATATAAGTTTGTACTGACAAACTTGCACTTTTCTGCTTACAGGGGCAAGCCTGCCATGCCCAAGCTCCGCGCCAACCTGAAGATTTCTGCCGGTAGGGGCAAGCCACCACGTTCTTCTCCAGCCGCTGCGCCGACAACGCCCACAGTTGGCGTTCCCGTGGTTGTATGCCAGGGAACGTACACAGCTGCTGGTACCGCAGAGGCGGCTACGGAGAAGATGGCGGGCAAAAAGTCAGTTGCCGGACCTACTTTTTCCAAGACGGCTGAAGCTTCGGCTAATGATGCCGCTCGATTTATTGCCATGAAGCAAGAGATGGACGAGGATGGCGGCTGACCAAGGCGGATCATCCTCCCATCCTGGCTCTCAATCTGGCAAAGGGTTGCAAGACCCCGGCAAACGCTAAGGACCATGCGTGAAGGTACCCAAATGGTACGCGCACATGGATGATCTCCACGAGACCCTGCATGGACAACTTGAGGTAATGTAGCCTATAGTCCCAGCCCCCGAGCACTTTGGCGGCTGAAAAAATTTAGCCGGCAAAGTGGTCTCGTTGACTAATAGTGCTAACCGCAACGTTGTTTTCGTGCATGCAGGCCGTTCTTGCTTCCAATCTTGAGCTGTTCCGTGCTCAAGAGAAGAAAAACAAAGAATGCCAGCAACTGCAGCAGGACGTGGAGATGAAGGACGCCCAGATTGCGAGCTTGGAAGAGGCTCGCAAAAAGGATGAAGGTGACAAAGTTTTCTTTGCCTTCTTTTCGTCCGACTTCTTTTTCTTTTCCGACAAGTATTTTAGTCGTCTTTTTTTTATTTGTAGAATTACTAAACACTGCGCAAGATATTCTCAAGAACTCCACTGACATGCAAGCTTTGATGAACGAAGCTGCAGATCTTGCTGGTTGGTGGCAAAGCTGAAGGCGGATCATGCCAAGGAGCTGGATGAGCGGGAGCTGGCCCATGCCGCCGAGGTTAGCAAGTTGACGGGACAACTTGAAGCCATGAGCAACAACCTCGACCAGGTGAACAAGAATGCCAAAGCGCAGCAGGAACAACTGTCACAGGCAGTCCAGCTAGCTCAGGAAACACTTGAGAACCATCTGGACGAGGTCAACGCCATCCACGAGCATGTCTTGGGTACGTCTCTAACCTTCATCCTTCTTTGATACTTTGCACTCTTGAAATTTCAAGCTGCAGTGTGTAACTTTGTATTTGTGCAGTGCCGGCTAACTGGGTGATGACATGGCTACGACGCCGCGCCTTGCCCGTATCTTGAAGTTGGCGAAATCGTCAACCAGATTGTCGGTGCGGGCAAAGCGTTTGCCGCCAAGTTCTACCCTGGGAGGACGGCGATCCCGTCAACTTCGATGCCTGCCGGACTGCTGGAGAAGGCGGCAACCGAACATGACAGCACGCTACGCTCAGCAGCACGAGGCGGCGCCAAGTTGGCATTGGCGATGACGGCGGCGTGGTACCCGGAGGCTGATATTCATCAAGTCACCGAGTACTTCCCCACCGAAGACGAAAACAACCAAGCCATCGTGATGCAGGACGTGCTGCGGTCTGTTCGGGCTATGCGACCCGGGTTGCCAACATGGTTGACATCCGCAAGTTCTACAAGGAACACCCGGATCCATGTTGCCATAGCCGATCCCTCCTTGGCGGATCCTGAAGCTGCCGTAGGCGGAGAAGGCGAAGCCGGAGCTGACGAGCGCAGCCCCCAGGATGGCGGAGCCAGCCCCAAGAATGCCGGCGTCAGCCCCCAGGATCTCTCCACCACCTCCACCAAGGCGGCAACTCCTTGACTGTCCTCTCCTGCAATGGCAGCACAAAACACTGCGTTAATCTGTTAACGCAAAAAACTTTATATTTTGGGTTTGTAAATATTTGGGCCAACTTTTATGCTACACTTGGCGGTAGGCTTATTTAAGTGGCCCGCCTTAATATGTATCTCGTTGCATGTTTAGCTTTTTCATATGTTGGCGGAACCTCATCTTAGTTACTTTAGCTGAGCCAACCAGGTGCAATACCAACTAATTTAGACTCAGAGACCAAAGCCAGCATGTTGGTGCCAACGACATACTACTAGGCGACCCACACACAAACAGACAGATAAGCATATTAGGCGGTGCAAAGATTGTTTGCTTTTTTAGCCGGCAGACGGCAAATGTCAAAAAGTTTGAACCTTAGCACGGAGCAAAAACTTATTTTGTTTGGTAACTTTTATGACAACAGATATATGATTGCGAGAAAAGACAAAAGATGGCATGATCCCAAAACTGAATGAGCAAACCACAGACTTTTATTTCATAATCATATAGTACTTATTACAATGTGGAAATTGCTAAGTGTAAAAAGGACGTAGCTGCTCAATGTTCCAGGTCGCTTGGTTTCTTCATACTTGTCGTCAACCTTCCTTTTGCGCTTGCGACCTCGCTTCTTCTTGTATCCGTCTCGCGCGTCTACCAAGTAATAAGAACCATTGAGCAACACCTTACTGACCACAAAAGGTCCTTCCCAAGGCGGGGATAACTTATGCAAGCCCTTCCTGTCTTGGATTAGGCGGAGGACCAGGTCACCAACTCTAAAACTTCGTTGCCGCACTCTTCTGCTGTGATAACGCCTCAAACTTTGCTGATAGATGGCGGATCGTGCAAGAGCAACGTCTCGTTCTTCATCAAGTAGGTCAAGGCCATCCTGTCTTGCATCTTCTGCGTCTTCCTGGACGTAGGCTTGAATTCTGGGAGAATCGTACATCATGTCGGTTGGCAACACTGCTTCTGCGCCATAGACTAAGAAGAAAGGAGTAAACTTGGTTGATCTGTTTGGAGTTGTGCGTAAACTCCAAAGGACAGATTGCAATTCATCCACCCAAGCCCCAGCCGCTCTGTGCAATGGTACTTCGAGACGTGGTTTGATTCCTTGTAGGACTAAACCATTTGTACGCTCTACTTGACCGTTTGCCTGCGGATGTGCTACTGAGGCAAGATCTAGGCGGATGCCATGCTTATAACAGTATTCCTCGACTTCGCCTTGCGACAAGTTAGTGCCGTTATCGGTGATAATGCTATGAGGCACCCCGAACCGAGAGATTATTCCCCACAGAAAATTTGCGGCTGTGGCGCCGTCTAGCTTTTTGATAGGCTTAGCTTCAACCCATTTGGTGAACTTGTCTACAGCCACAAGTAAATGTGTGTAGCCACCAGGCGCCGTTTTAAACGGACCAACCATGTCCAAGCCCCAGACTGCGAAAGGCCATGTGATGGGTATTGTTTTAAGCTCTTGAGCCGGCATGTGTGATTGTCTGGCATAAAGTTGGCAGCCCCTGCATCTTTTGACAATGTCTCTGCATCTTGCTTGGCTGTCAACCAGTAGAAACCTTGTCGGAAGGCTTTTGAAACAAGGGCGCGTGAGGAAGCGTGATGTCCACATACGCCAGCATGTATCTCATCCAACAGTTCTCTGCCTTCTTCGGGCGAAATGCAACGTTGGTAAACACCAGTGGTGCTACGCTTGTACAATTCGCCTTTGATTATTGTGAATGCCTTGGCTCTTCTTATTATTTGCCTTTTCAAAACCTCATCATCCGGTAACTCCTGATTGATCAGGAAGTCCAAATATGGCGTCGTCCAATCCGGCTTTACCAGTAGACGGCATAGCTAGCATGTCAACTGGTTCTGCCGATTCTGGGTCAAGGAGGTCTGCTCCTTTTATTGACGGCTTGTGTAGGTGTTCCAGGAAAACATCTTTTGGTACCTTTTTGCGTTCAGACCCCATTCTGGCAAGTGTATCTGCCGCCTCATTTTGAGCTCTTGGGATGTGGCGGACCTCGTAGCCTAGAAAACACTTGGCGAATTCGTCAACGGTAGCTCGATATGCCGCCATTGTCTCGCTCTTTGTGTCCCAAGTACCACGTATCTGTTGCGCCACCAAGTCTGAATCTCCGTAGCAGAGGACACGCTGGACGCCAAGTTCCTTGGCAATGTGTAAACCATGAAGGAGAGCTTCGTATTCAGCAACATTATTAGTTGCCTTGAAGTGAATTTGTAACACATAACTAAGCTTGTCTCCTTGAGGGTTTCTTAAAACAATGCCAGCCCCCGAGCCCTGAAGCATTTTTGATCCATCAAAGTGCATGATCCATATGCATCTTCAGGGAGAGGTACTTCGTCCATGGCCTCCGTCCAATCTGCTACAAATCTGCTAAGGCTTGAGACTTAATGGCCGTTCTGGGTTTATACATGATGTCGAAGGCGGCAAGTTCATGCCCCATTTGGCAACGCGGCCTGTTGCATCTGTATTATTGATGATATCCCCCAGAGGTGCCTTGCTCACACCGTTATTGAATGCTCCTGGAAATAGTGCCTTAACTTCCTGGCGGCGTAGAAAACACCGTAGACCAGCTTCTGGTAATGCGGATAACGCTGTTTTGAGGCGGAAAATACTTCACTGATGAAGTAAACCGGACGTTGTTCCGGCAAGTCTGAATTTTCCGTCTTGCGTTCCACAACCAGACCACGCTAACAACCAAGTTAGTTGCCGCGATGTAAAGCAGCATTGGTTCCTGCGAACGAGGAGCTGCCAAATTGGAGCAGACGTTAACGCGTCCTTGAGTTGCTGCAAGGCGGCGTCTGCTTCGTCTGTCCACTCAAAGTTGTCGGATTTCTTCAGAAGCCGGTAGAGAGGCAGTGCCTTCTCACCAAGACGGCTAATGAAACGACTGACGGCAGCCGCCGAGCCGGCAAGTCGCTGCACGTCCTTCAGGTCCTTGGGCCTGGATATGTTGAGGATCGCTTTGATTTTTTCTGGATTCACTCTATCCTCGTTCGGAAACGATAAAGCCAAGCAATTTGCCGGCAGGAACCCCGAAGACGCATTTTTTCGGGTTGAGCTTCATCCTATATACCCGGAGGCTATCAAAGGTTTCTCTCAAATCGTCAAGCAAATCTGCCTTCTTTCTTGACATGACGGCAATGTCGTCAACATAGACGTGAACATTGCGGCCAATTTGCTCGTGAAGGCATCTTTGCATACACCGCTGATACGTTGCGCCGGCATTTTTTAGACCGAAGGGCATCGTGATGTAGCAGAAGGTCCCGTAGGGCGTAGTGAACGCGTTTTGATTTGGTCGGATTCTCGCATTTTGATTTGGTGGTACCCGGAGTACGCATCCAAAAAGCACAGCAGCTCGGAGCCGGCTGTGGAGTCTATGACCTGATCTATACGAGGCAAAGCAAAGTGGTCCTTAGGACAGCACTTGTTCAAACCGGTATAATCAATGCACATTCTCATTTCCTTATTAGGTTTTGGAACCATTACAGGATTTGCCAACCAATCAGTGTGTACTACCTCCCTAATGAACTTGGCTTCTTGCAACTTGATGATCTCCTTCCCTATTGCTGTCCGCTTCTTCTCACCGTAGCGCCTTATTCCTTGCTTCACTGGTTTGGCTCCTTCGTAGACGTTAAGAGAGTGCTCGGCAAGTTCCCTCGGGACACCTGGCATGTCGGCTGATGACCATGCAAAGATGTCCTGATTCTCACGGAGGAACCTGACGAGCGCGCTTTCCTATTTGTCGTCCAGCCAGCCCCTATGGTGACTTGCTTGGAGCTGTCACCTGGGACCAGATCCGCCTTCTTTGTGTCTTCGGACGCCTTGAAAGTGTTCTTTTGCTCAGCGGTCTTTACATGCTCCGGCAACTGCGACGTATCGAGCTCTTTTTCAACATGGCTAACTCCTCTGCGTGGAGGACTGCCTCAGCGAAGGCGGCGTTGCCACGCTCGCACTCCTTTGCTTTCTTGAAGTTGCCATTGACGGTGATTGTACCGTTGGGTCCCGGCATCTTCACTTGCTGTAGATGTAACACGGCGAGCCATGAACTTGGCGAAAGCTGGCCGTCCAAAATGGCGTGGTAGGCACTTTTGAAGGGGACTACTTCGAACCTGAGATACTCCGAGCGGTAGTTTGTCTCAGGCCCAAAAGTAACCTCCAATTTGATGCTTCCCATTGACTTGGCTTGCTTTCCCGGAACGATGCCATGAAACTTGACTTTGCTGTAGTCAAGCTGGCTTTCCGACAAGTTCATGCGCTTCAGTGTCCGCGTAGATGATGTTGAGGCTGCTGCCGCCATCCATCAACACCTTGGTGAGCCTGAAGTTATCGACAATTGGGTCGACGACAAGGGCGTATTTGCCGGGGTGAGGTACGTGATCTGGGTGATCATCTCTATCCCAAGTTATTGGCTCCTCTGACCAGTCTAGATACTGGGGAACGTCTGGTACTGTGGCGTTTAGCTCGCGCATCTCCGCCTTTTCTTCTTTGCCGAAGGAGTGCCCAGAAGCACACCAATTGGCCATGTACCTTGGGATATTTCCTTTCTTTGCGCACCAGCTTGGGTTCCTCATCCTCGGACATGGAAACTGCCCCATCATCTTCCTTCTTTGTCTTCTCAGCCTTTTTGCTCTTTTTTGACTTCCAGCCAACCTCGGGGTCCTTCTTGAAGTCCTCCATGAACCGGCATTCCCCTAATGTGTGGTTAACTTTGCCTAAGGACGCGTGGATTGGGCAGGGCAAGGCTTTTGCCTGATCGTATGTCAGGCGTGCTTGCTGGAGCCGCCATCTTTACCCTTTCCTTTCCACTTGCGGTTGCCGCCTTTGCCTTCGAAGGCGGCGGCGACCTCGTTTGACGGTCCGGCTTTGTCATCCTGGGGAGCCTTGCGTTTGTGACTTGCTCGCCTGTTTGGCGCCATGTCATGTGCGCCATCTCCATCGCGTGCATCATCATCCGCCTGTGCGTACATGGCTGCTACTTCGAGCATGACTCCGAGATCCTTGACTTGCATGCGTACGAGCTTATGTCTGAGACTTGAGCCCTTCAGGAGGCCTGTGGTGAAGGCATGGATTGCTTGATTGTCGTCTACGTTCTCGCAGCTTGCCTTTGTTTGAATCCACCTTGCCAAGAAGCTTGTAGCTGTTTCATCTGGCTTTTGCACGCAACGAACCAAATCTGTGTATGTATTGGGTCGCTTGTACGTGCCTTGGAAGTGCTGTGTGAACACCTTTTCCATGTCATGCCAACTATGAATGCTTTTCTCCGGCAAGTTTTCGATCCAGCTTCGGGCTGTCCCCTCCAGCATGAGGGGAAGGAAGCGTGCGGCGACGAGGCCATTGCCTCCGGCAATTTCAACTGCCAGCGCGTAGTCCGACAACCATGAGTTTGGCTTGTCCGCTCCATTGTACCTTTGATGAGTTTTTGACACTGATGTCATGTCTCGGGTACTTGAACGTTGCGGATGGCTGGGCCAAAGCACTCAGGTCCTAGATAGGCATCTTGCTTTCCAGCCTTGATGTCATTGAGACGATGTCTGCGTCTTGCGGACTGAGCTGTTTGCCAGATCTGTCGGCGTTAGGCTCGTCCTGCGCTGCCCGGCTGTGCCTAGGCTCGTTGTTGTGTCCCCGGCTTCCGCCTTCGTGCCTGGGCACTGGTGGTGGGGACTGTGTGCGGTCCCTGCTTCTTCTTGGCGGCGGGGCGTTGTCGCGATTGCCGCCACTCCTTGGCGGCTGCTTGCTGCCCCTGCTTCCGCCTTCATCCCGCCTAGGCGGAGGGGTGAGGCCTTGCGCCTGTTGCCGGTTCTGGACGCCTCGTCACGCTGCCTTTTGGGAGGTGGTGACTTGCGTGGGTCTTTCCTTGTCCTTCCCTTTTCCGTGGCTACTGGAGCCGGACGGATCTTCGGGTTGCCACCGGCCGCAGCTTTGCAAGCGTTGGATTTGGATTCCAACTTTCCTCCCCTTGCGTCCGCCATGTCGGCGCGAGAATCAGCACGGGCCTGCTGCTCTAGAGCTTTGTGAGCAAGGATCGATGCGTAGTAATCTTCTCG
The DNA here is from genome assembly GCA_947311845.1 of Poa pratensis. Lineage (NCBI taxonomy): Eukaryota > Viridiplantae > Streptophyta > Magnoliopsida > Poales > Poaceae > Poa > Poa pratensis. The sequence continues at coordinate 35,425,739 of CAMZMU010000073.1, forward strand.
TCCTTGTCATAGTCATCATTGTTGAGGATGTCTAAGGCGGCTGCAGTGTTGAGGACAGGGTGTGCGAGGATGACGTCCCCGTTCTTGTCCTTACGCTGCGGCGCTGTAGCCCACTCGAAACCAAGCTTTTGGGCAGGGGATTTGAAGTGTCAGGATCCCTGCCTTTCTTGCTTTTCTTCTCCCCAGGTCCTGCCGGCTTGGGCAATGGGTGGTGGTGAAAAGATTGCGCTTGGGGTCACTTGGCGGTTATCTTGGCGTTTTCCTCCTTGGCTTCGTCGAGGAGGCTCTGGACCTCTGCTTGCTTGCTTTTGAGGTACTCAGTTTGCTCCACCAAGGTGTTTCGAAGTTTCTCCAAATCAGCCGGGTTGGTTTTGTCGGTCACCGGCGTGTGCAGAACTTCGCCAGGGCCGCCATGTTCCCTATCTTGCTGGGCTCGCCTTTTCTAGAATCCTCTTCTTCGGAGCCCCAGGAGGCTCTGGAAACAGTGGATCGGTTGCCGGGGTCCCCAGGTTGGCGGCGTCAGTTGCCGCCGCCTGCTCTGAGGCTGCACCGGTGACATCCGCCACAAAAACCTGCTGCATGTTGACGGAGGAGCCCGTAGCCGCCTCAGAAGGCGGAGGATCAGGTGTAACAAAACACTGCTTGACCCGTTGCTCAAACATGCTGGCAGAATCTTCTTCGGAATCAGAATCTACGTTGACGTGAACGGTAGATCTGGATCCGGCATCCGACATCGCATCATCCTGGAGCGCAGGAAGAATAGATTCGGGATCTTGACTGTTGGGCTGGGAGTCTGATCCCAGTCCCGTCATGCCGACAAAGTGTAGATCTGAATCTGCGGACTCCTCAGGGGAGGCAAACTCAGATCCGTCTTGATTGTAGGGCGGGTGGGATGGCGAATAAATTCGCGGCAACCCATACGCCTCAGAAGTGTAGCCGATGAACACATCGACGCCGCCAAACGGCACAACTCCGCATCCGACAATGTAGTCGTCTGCGGGGATGTAGGACTCGTCGCAGCTGATGTAGTGGTTGTCGCCATAGCGAACAGCGCGGCCGACGGCGATTGTTTCGCCGATGCCGCCTAGGGTTCCCGCCTGGAACGTGACGCCTGACGCCTTAGGCCCCACGGTGGGCGCCAACTGTCGTCGTATCGGCATCTTGGATAGGAGACGGGGTCCTGCTAGCCGAGGGTGAACGTAGGGCAAGAAGGTGGACGTCGTCGAGGTCGGGATTGTACACGGCAGTTTACCCAGCTTCAGGCTCCACGGCGGTGGCGGAGCCCTACGTGCTGCTATAACTCACTATAAGGCAATAGCCGTGAAACAGGTTACAATGAGTTGGTTGTATGTTGATTGGATGCCCTAAAGGCGTCCCGAGGTCCAGCTTATATAGGCGGCTGGACCTAGGGTTACAAGGAGATTATGTATCCGGCAAGCATACATAGTCCTAAACCTAGCCGGCAAGTCTGCCGCCTTCCGTCTTGGTCTTGGTGGTTTCGTGGGCTTCAATCTTGGGCCTCCTCCTTGCCGGCATCCGCCTTCCTTGGTCGTCAGCTATCTGGGCCGCCCGGCAGGCAAAACCTTCACCACCACTGCGGGCCACCCTGGACTAGCCGGATTGATCCATGCTGGTGATACCCCTAGTAGGTATATCCCCAACAGCGTGTGTGAGCTCATGGAGCATTATCATGTATCCCTATCTTGTGGTTTATCAATTAATATTAAAGTATGGTGTCATCCATGATTCTCTTGTTTGGAGATTTATGGGTAACACTCATGCAAATGAGCGTGGCATATTTAGAGGTTTCAGTCACATCTTGCCTTGAATTTAATTAACTTGAGTGTGTTGGACAATTGTAGAATTACCTCATTATAAAATAAGTAAAGAGAAGGAGTCATATGACTTGAAAATTAATAGTTTAAGGTTGAGATATAGTCTTGTAGGATAAAAAGTTAGGAAGGGTTAATGAAAAGGATATGAAACACTCTTGTTAGAATCTAGTATCTTTTGAGCAAATTAATGAATCATGGATATTCCAATACTTATGCTCTTGGAAAGTGAATGAAAAGGAAGGCACCTGAAAATTCAGTTAGCCATGGAAAGTGTAAGATAAAGGTTGTATAGAGCATAGGAACTTGATTGAAATATCCATGACTAAAGTTTGCACTAGTTACTAGTGAAGCAAGATTGTAAACAATCTTATATCTATCTTTTCATTTGTCTTCTTTAAACTTGTTATCCAATGAGAGTTTATCTTGTCTTTAAATTTCAGCAAAGTGTAAAATATTATAATGCTTACCATAAGGAGCAAAAGCATGTGAAAAAGAGTATGATTCAATTGTCCAACATACAATGGTTATTTGCCTTCAAAAGTAAGGGGTGATTGCTAGAGCTTGTACTTATGTTGCCCTCATGTGTATGAGTTTTAGTTCATTAATCTTTCATTGCAATTGAATATGATGATGATACAATGCTCGTATTTATTTATCAACCATAAGTCCATTGATGCATGTAATGATCTATGTCCTTACTTACTCGAGGACAAGTAAAGGTTTAAGCTTGGGGGAGTTGATACGTGTATTTTATATCATCATTTATACAATTTATACTATCATATTAGAATGTTATTGGCATTGTTATATCATTGTTTTTACATGTTTTAGATGATTTATGGAACTTATATTATCAGATTCTTTGGCCGCGTGGGGCCCACCATCTGGAGCCTCGGGCACTTCCTCGCCTGGGGCTTTTTAACGAGGTCTCCGTCTCGCCCGAAAAGTAACGCCCTAATTTTTACGAGACTATCCGAGGTCGCGGCGGCGGCGAAACTCCTGATTCCCTCCGAGGGGGATCAGATCCTGCTGCTCCGGAGCTCCGGAGAAGGGGGAAATCATCGTCATCGTCATCACCTCTCCTCCTTGGCGTGGGAGGAGGCCTCTACATCATCACCATCACCAAGACCAGCACCATCTCCATCATCATCTCCGTGATCCACTCCGTTCCCCTCGTAGTTTGAGAGTTGCTATACACTAGATACTTGTCTTGTGCTACTATTCATGTTTGTGATTGAGTACTTGTCATTATTTGGAGGTGAAGTTATATTTTCAGATTGTGTTGTACCACTTATGCCACTGAATATCATTATGTTTGCACGTTGTGAGTAGTTCCCGTATGTTCCTGAGAGCATAGGATGAATTGACAATGATTTATATATGACATGTGTTGGTATTTTGTCTAGTGTTTATCTTTTTATGTGATTCTATGATGGTGTTGTGCGAATGTCGACTGCACAACACTTCACCTATATGGGCTCATAGGAGAACACCGTAGTGTAATGAATTGAGGGAGACTTGGGGGGACATGTAAACCTGAGACCGAGTCATGAAGTTGCATTATGAGGGTATTAGTATCGGGGACCTTAGAGTGTAATGCTATGGTGGGACTTTATGTCTTAATAATTCTTGTGCAGTCATTTACTTGGCCACATGATCCATCATAAGGGGTTTAGTTTATTTATTTAGCTATACCTAACAATGGCTCCGTCCAAAGAAGATTAAAACTTGACAAGATATTCAACGTGTTGTTTAATAAATCTCTATGCCTAGCAGTATCCATGCCGCCCTCGGGAACGTTTTCCACATATAAGTTACACATCACTTGAGCTTGTCCTCTTGCCACATAGAGGATTGGGCTTTCTCTCTTTGAGAGCTTTTTACTTGCTATCATTTATATTCAGCATTTTTACTTTCTTGCAACTATACAACCAAAAATCCCAAAAACACTTGCATCTTTCATTGTTTTATTTATCATTCTTGCTAACCAATACCTTCAGCTCCTCGTGGGTTCGACAACCTTTTCTAATCGAAAGGTACTACAATTGATCTCCTGCACTTGGGAGTCATCATACACCCCCTATACTTGTGGGTCATCATCGGCGTCCAAAGAAAACTCATCGGGGTCGTTGAGATCAAGATCGAACCGCGGCAGAAAGTCGCGTTCCATGGTGTCTTCCTTCCTACCAGGACAGTTGTCTCAACGATCGGAGTTCGGCTTTGGCACTAGTTAGTGTAAGGGGATTTCACGAGGAGTTTAATCTAGAAATGCAACAACTCCATTCAAGCGATATTTGTTTCTTATTTGCATCCCGCAATGGCCGCACAATGCAGCGAGAATCTCTTTAAAAACTTTGTTGTGTAAATGGAAGGGAATAAGACGTTTGAATACGTTAGCTGATCATAATAGTCGAGGGACGTGAAATTGTTGTGTATTTGATGACTAAAAATTGATGGCGTGTAAAGATGAACTACTATTAATAAATCTTAGTGTGGCCGCATCGACAATTGGTTCAGCTGAAATATTAGATGATGTCGATACCTTACACGTTAAAATAGACTATCATAAAATGTTAATAGAGTTTTGCTATATAAGATACTAAAAGGTACCCGCGCGTTCTAAGGAGATCCATTTAGCAACTATATTGTGTAAACTAATAGTTATGATACATTAGGTTGTTGTTTAAAGAAATATTTAAAATTTAATTCGTCATAGTCGGGATATTAAGTTTAACAGACATGAAATAAATGTATTATGTATGTATAGATTAATAAATAATAATGGAAATAATATGGACAAATGACTAACTAAAAGAATGGATGATGTGGACATGTTGCCTATTAAAATAGACAATCATTAATACTAATATTGTGTAAACTAATAGTTATGATACATTAGGTTGTTGTTTAAAGAAATATTTAAAATTTAATTCGTCATAGTCGGGATATTAAGTTTAACAGACATGAAATAAGTGTATTATGTATGTATAGATTAATAAATAATAATGGAAATAATATGGACAAATGACTAACTAAAAGAATGGATGATGTGGATATGTTGCCTATTAAAATAGACAATCATTAATACATGTTACTATGTTAGTGATATTTTACTTTATTATTTATAAGTCGGCACAAGTCACACAGGAGTCGGGGGTTGCTATTCTTCAATTGCATTAGCGCTCGCGGTTTTTCGACAAGCAAAACTACAAAGACGAGAGAGGGAGCCCTCGGCAGTCGGCATCCATTGGGAGCCAAACCACTTATCACCGCCGCTCGCAGCCAGTGGCGCTCGTGCGTCCGCCTCGCCGTCCACCCTGCTCAAATTGTGGCATTCGTCGGTTAGCCGCTACCCCCGATCAGCCCTCTAAACTCCCCCACACCCCCTTCTTTTCCGGCTCCTGCGCCACACCCCGCACCCCCACAGTTAAGTGCATTGCTTGGTGGTTGCACCTTCATGACGTCAGCTCGGAGTGTGCGAGAGAGAAGAGAGGAAGAACTCGGGTTCGCGCGGGGAAGAGAAGGTAGGGCAAGAGGGGAGCTCTCCATGCTCGATCCATTTAAATAAAGCGATTTGTGACATTTTGCTTTGTTCATAGGCATCAAGCTCCTTGACGTCAGCTCTCGTCGTTCTTTAGATCTGGCAAGATTAGTTTCTTCGTGTCTCGCGAGTGTTTGTCGTTACTCGCGGCAGCGCTGGCGGTCAGGACGAGGTAGATGCTCTCGAGCGAGGATCGTCGTCTGAAGATGGTGGATATGTCGTTCTTCCTCGACTTTGTGGATGGGATGCAGCCGATCTAGGTCCAAGGTGAACAGGGTCATCGCCCGATCTACGTGCAACACCGACATGTGGCTCGCTACTTGCGGTGGGCATGTTCATTGACTCACAAAGCTTCGTTGACAATTATGCTTTTTTGGATCTTGCAATGGTGGAGGTTCGACGTCTCTTCCAGCGTGAGTCTTGGTGGCGCTGGAGTTGGGCGGCGTCTAGTATTTTGAAGTGGCATGGCGCCTTCACCCGAAGCGCCATGGCAAGGAGCACGACAACCCTTGCCAGGGGCGCCTACTAGCCGGGTGAGGGCCGGATTGGGCTGACGTAGCCTGTACACGACGTCTTTGACCGGGGTGTCACGATGTCTAGCATGGCACCCAGAGTTGGGCGTTGGGGGCATCTCCAATAGCTCCTCCACCCCCCCCCCCCCCCCCGCGCAAACAGACCGAACACATCCGTTTCTGTCCATGCAGACATGGGGCATGTTCCAATGGCCAACCGCAAATGGACATGCGATGGAGGACATGTCCGGTTCGCCCAGATCTGGCCCTAGTTTGGTCTGGGTTTGGGGCGAAACAAACAGTGTCCACGCCCGACCTTTGTCCTCCTGTGTCTGCCCCAGGCTCGGTCGACAGATACACAAACCACCACCCCCAACCCCTCTCCCAAACCCGAGCACTCCCTCCTCCTTGTCGGTGCCACCGCCCGGACCATTCTCGCCATCGTCCCATGTGGACCCGTAGTGGCCGTAGCTAGTCTCCATGCCGGCGCCCCGGATTTGTCGGCCGGCCAGTGCTAGGGCGCAGTTGGAGCCGTGGAGGTCCCGAAGAAGCTCTAGACTCACCACCATCCTCATGTCCTCCGGCCGCGGTCGCGGCAGCGGCTAGACTACCACGTCGCCACCCACGCCGACGCTTGGGAAGGCGGGAAAACTACCTTCTTGCCGGGAAAAGTCCATTCTCGCCACCTTGGGCTCGGCCTCGCCGGCGAACTCTAACGCACGCAAGCCGTTCGACGGTTTGCCTAGGCTGGCCAGGAATGAGGACCCTTCTTTTCTTCGGTTTCAAAGGCGAGTAGATTGTTCCCTGCATGTATTTTATTGTCGATTATTGTGTAGATGGATGGCGGGGACAAGTTCTTCTACTCTCATTTCAACGATACTTCAAATCAATCGTCCGACAATGATACCGACATTTGGGTGGCCGCAACAACTCTCATCCATAACTACAATAAGAGAGAACTTCCAAGACATGTAGGATGGTTGTTGGGCATGCGGCGGCGTTCGACCGTGACAGAGAAAACGACCATTTCCAACTTTGCAATGACTACTTCCATCCCATCAAGACAACATATCTCACGCCTATTTCTCGTCTCCGTTTTTGGATGGCAAAACATGTGTTCACGCGTATTCAAGAAAGGGGTTGATTACTTCGAGGCGAGCCCGATACCGTCGATGTTTCAACAATATCTCCACGTTCATCATGAGATGCGGGATCGAACTACCCACAATCAACTTTAGAAGGATTTGGTTAAACATATGTGGACTCACTTGGGAAACCACTAGTGCCTCCTCTCCATTTTATTTCATTGTGCAAACTATGTTTTGTTATTTTTATTCAGTTTTTATTGTATAAACTATGTTATAAAATTATGAACCATGTTCTTTTTCTATTTGGACTATTTATTTGCTACTTATTTATATTTCTTTATAAATTTGTGTGAAACTAGGATAAAATAGCAAAACAATTGGCTAGGCCTGGACCAGGGGCAAAACTATGCGTGAGCCGTTGGATTCCCCCACCTAAACGGATTAGTTTTTTTGTTTGTCCGCGGATCGATCTAAACGACGGGTCAGAACGGACACATGCGGGCGTTGGAGTTGCGCTTAGATTATGATTTCTTGAGGACGCGCCTCTGGCGCGATGGTTGGCAGTGCCGTTGTGCACTCCACCCGGCCGGGTTCGACTCCGGAAGGGAGCGAATTTCTGGGTGCCTCACCAGCGCGTCACTGTTCACATGAACAGTGTCTAGCGCTGTAGCAAATTTGTGTAGGGTCTTTGGGCTGCGTTTACGCAGAAGACTGAGCCTTTAATCAGTCTGCCCCAGTTCCAGCTTCTGGGCCGATTCCACCGTGGTTCAGTTAGTGGTATTGTGGTGTGCCCACCACCGCAGGGATTTCCCAGTAGGTCTAGGCTCACGGAGGCTCAGAAGCTTAGTATAGTCTGGTTAGGTCTAGCTTGCGCACAGGTGGCGTGCGTGTGGTGTTGAGTGTGTGTGGAGTGAGTTGTGCGTGAATTCAGATACTACAGCTGTACTGTAAAAGACCAGGAATTCTAAAAAAAAAAAAAAGATTATGATTTCTTAAAAATTCGGGTTCATTTTGTGTTCAAAGTTCAAAAAGGTCAGCATTACGCCGGGCGCATGCACGAGGCCGACCCACCCACACCGAAAGAATAATCGACGCTCGTCCGGTCGCCCACGTGAGCGCTCACAGCACATGCTAGATGCTACACCCATTCCTCCTTCCTCCATCCCACAGTCCCAGATCCCACTCCACCCCACCTCTCTTAAAAACCAAACCAAACCCGGAAGCTACAGGATTAACACAGGCTGCAGCAGCGGCAGCGTCCTATCTACAGCTCCTCCTCCTCCACTCCCCGGCCCGACCACCCGCGCGCGCAGGCTCGGCTCGCGCAATGCAGCAGCCCAAGCCCGCCGATCCGCCGGGCAGGCCCTTCCCGCCGCCTTCCCCAGCCATGGCGGCGGCCATGCGCGGCGCGCACCACCGCCGCGCCAGATCTGAGGTCGCCTTCCGCCTCCCGGACGATCTCGACCTCGGCAGCGGCGGCGACGGCGACGGCTCCGCGGGCTTCGACGAGATCGGCTCCGAGGACGACCTCTTCTCCACGTTCATGGACATCGAGAAGATCTCCTCCGGCCCCGCCGCGGCGGCCGCCGCCGCCGAGACCTCGTCCCCGCCGCGGCCCAAGCACCGCTACAGCAGCTCCGTCGACGGCTCCGGCCTCTTCTCCGCTGCCGCCAGCGCCGCAAGGAAGGACGCCGCCGCCGCCCAGGCGCTGGCCGATGTCCTCGAGGCCAAGAAGGCCATGTCCCCCGAGCAGCTCGCCGAGCTCGCGGCCATTGACCCCAAGCGCGCCAAAAGGTGCTGCCTTCCTCATCTCTCCCAAGCTCCTCTAATCCTCGTATGTGTGCTTGTCATTGCGAGGCGTGCGCTTTCACGCGTGCGCTAGTGTCTGGTTGGTAGGGATTTGGCCGTACACTATAGATCAGTTCTTTCGTTCCTCCGAGGCGGCGGTGATGACGTGAGGAACTCGAGGGCAATTGTCGTGTTTTTTTTAGAGAAATGCCTTCAGCTTACAAAAAATATGCACATTCTGGCCTTGTGTACGTACGTACGTACGTGCTGTGGGTAGATGGTGTTGGATGGTTGGTTGGCAGGTTGGAAGTTAAGGTAATGGTTTTGCGCTTGGTTGGTGGGATTACGGATAGCTGCTTGTTTCCGTCAGATAGCGCATGCTTTTCTACGCCTACTGCTCTGTGCTGGGCAGTTGGATGGTTAACGAATATTTCCAGTAAATGGGAAGCTGTGATTCGCTTAGTTTCTTACGTGCAGTGTGCTAAGTTGTGAATTTGTTTGTTATGGGCTTAGTTCCCATACTTATAAGGGTAGCAAATCTGTTAGAAGGGTAGGAGACCAATGATAGCTAATGCTACATGTCATTTTCTTTCCCTTTCGCACCTACATTTCTCTGCTGGAATCATTCCTCCAAGTCAGTGATAGCCAATCAAGTTAGAGAAAGTGACATCGCATTGTAGAAAAGCTATTTGCTAGCTGTAAACAGTTGGATTTTGCATTTCCAAAGATCTCACTTTCGTCTAGAAGTTGTGAGGCATCAGTTAGCATCTTCAGTATGCTGGAGAACTTTTGATGCCTCTTGCAAGGCTGAAAGCCTGCAACATAGGCATGTCTCCAAACTTAGGTGTTTAAATTGTTTAGCATGATGGAGATATTAACTGTGATAATCTGTCATAGTATCATATTTCACAGCTCAACAAACTTCTGTTTTTATATCCATCCAAACTTCGAAGTTGCACTGTATATTTTACAGTAACATGCTGGGTGCCTCAAAATTAAACTGCATTTCAAAAAAAAAAACTCACCTTGGTATTATATAACAAGATTTTTAAGTGTCAGCCATATAATATTCTAAGTACAATTGTTTGTGCCCTTATGTTATAGTCCATTTTTTGTAGAATCCTGATCCATGAGTGTTTTGAATTTCTGCATCCTGTTTTTCTTGAAAAAAAGATTGAAGGTGCACTTACAATAGAAATACTTTGGCATTGGCAAGTTATGATGCATGAGTTGTGCTATGCTGTCCAAGATGTTTTTCCTAAAAAAAATCAGAACACTTTTAAGCTTGTGTTAACTCTGTGAGTTTGCTGTCATGCAGAATTCTAGCGAACAGACAATCTGCGGCTCGATCAAAAGAAAGAAAGGCTCGTTATATGACAGAACTCGAAAGGAAGGTTCAAACTCTTCAGACTGAAGCGACCACTCTCTCAGCTCAGCTCACACTATTTCAGGTACCTTTTCCTGTTTTTCGTCTAAATGTTGTCTCATGGGTAAAAGCCACGGTATACATGTAGTTTATTGTAGCATAACTCTGCAGTGGCCAAATAACAGATTTCCTTTAAGCAAGCTGGTTGTATCTCCTAATTACTGGTCAACTACCAGATTAGAGCTTCTTGTAGATTGCATCTAGCTTCTTTGGATGTATGGACTAGGGCTATTCCACATGCTGTGATAAATTTATACGCCCATTGGATTATTATATATGGTTGTGGGAACAGTTTGGAGAGTTAATCCCGATTCTCTGCATGTGCATGTGAGAATAAATAATCGTGTTGATTATTGACTTTGACTGTCTCGTTCTAGGGGTTGCTATATTTTTATGTTGTTGACTTTGAAGGAGCATCAAGCTTCTAGGATTGCTGCGCTGCTGAGTTGAATAACTCGATGCCCATTAAATGTTGTTTTTTATTATCTTGCAGAGAGATACAACTGGGCTTTCTTCAGAAAATGCAGAGCTCAAGATAAGGTTGCAGGCCATGGAGCAGCAGGCTCAATTGCGTGATGGTAAAGCATTTTCCCCTTGATTCAATAAATCATGGTTCTGTAGTTTGCAATTTAATATTTTTTTAGTAACATAACTAATTATAAAACTGGCATGTCTTGGAAGTGATATCAGATATGCCATCCAAAGCAATAATCATTTTCTTGTTTGCTCACTCTGTCTCATGTTATAAGTCAGTCTAAGCTTATAGTTTTTCCATTGCTTCAGTCATTGTTCCTGGTGAAAGTAAACTTGACATTATGCTTATTGCAATATTATGCATGTACTTTATCTTTTCTTTTGTGCGAAGATACATGGAATAGGGTTACATTTGATTTTATCAAATTACCACTTATTTTGCATTTGTTGGAATACCTATAATATGCGCAACAGAGTTGTTTAGACTTTATCCTGGACCAGTGTAGAACAAAGTGGTGACTGTAATTTGCATTTGTTAGAATACCTATGCCGTATGTTGTAACAAAACCTGGTATTTTTTGCAGCTCTGAATGATGCGCTGAAGCAGGAAGTGGAGAGGCTTAAGATGGCTACTGGTGAGATGTCAAATTCCAGTGACGCATATAGCATGGGATTGCAGCATGTCCTATACAACTCTTCCTTCCCGCAATCCCAGCAAAACACAGCCCAGCACCAGGGTGGTGCCCGGTTTCCACCCCCATTCCACCCACCTCATCCTAATGTACCAAACCATCAGATGCTATCCCATCCAAACACGCTCTCAGATATGATGCAGCAAGACCATCTTGCGCGGCTCCAGGGTTTGGACATCAGCAAAGGGCATCCAGTTGTGAAGTCAGAGAGCAGCTCGATCTCTGCCAGCGAAAGCAGCAGCACATTCTAACATGGCCTATCCTGATTGAGTTCTCAGTTTCATTAGGTTCCTTTTGTTCATAGCCTGACATCCTTGTGCTGTTTCCAGTTCTGTAAGATCAATTTTTCATTCATTCGTTTGATTTAGTTGATATTCGTTGTAATCTCAGTTGCTGATTTTGTAGACACAAACCCCGTGTTCCTCCCGTATGTATCGGGTTCATTTCCTGCGTGGATGTAGTCTGGGATTATATTGGGAAAATGGGAGTGGCTTTCTCCCAAATACTGTGTTCGTTTTCCTTGTTGGGACTGACTATTTTTACTCAGGAGAACAGAGTGATTGTGTGATGCTTATCACTATATTCGTGTGGAGCTTGTATTTCTTGCAATGCATATTATTGCAAGCATTTAGAATCTGTGCGTGCTAAAATGACTGGCATTTTAAAGACCACCTTTTATGTTCGAGAAATTGAAAAGCAAATGTTTGTTTTTTGAGGTTTTCAAAAGGAGAAATGCTTATACTTATGTATTGCATCAATTTGCTCTACTGTGTCAATCTAGGGTAGAAAGATTGTTGTATTGCATCAATTTTCTCCACGTTAAGCTGGGATATAAAGATAGACGCAGATATATGTGCATCACACAGTGGCTAGAACGTAGGAGCACCGAAAGGCTAAAATATGCGATAATACATACCAAGGTAAAGAAATCGCACATTGCTAAGCTAAATTAATTTCTTTTGATCAGATTAAGTATATCGAATTTTCTTCAAATGATTCTTTTTAAAAGCTTAAAAAGATGAATGGATATGCACATGTCCAGTTTAGGAAGATGTATCAAACATTGCAAATTACATCAAGAGCTTCATGGTACACCAGTTACATTGGTAGCATCGAGAATTTGTGTGAAGTGTCCTAAAATAAACATTGTCACATATAATATAGCTAAGCAAAAGTATCTTTCTCTAATGAACATATGAAGTAGATGCTTTACCTTAGGTTTACGCAAGTTACCTGGAAGGCATCATAAGGCTGGTTCGCTAATGATCACGACGGTCTTATGTGTGATTTTTTTATACAAATACATATAACTTGTAATGCATTATTAGATGAGTAATGTCATCTTTAGAATTCATGACTTGCACTACACAAGAACAAGAAAATATGGCAGGATGTCATGGCTTGTTGACTCCTCGGGGAAACAAAACGGGAAAAATTGTTAACGAATAACTTTCGTATATGCCATGGAGATGTATCAAATATTGCAGGTAACATCACAAGTTACCATTTTGAGTTTCGATATCATGTTCAAGTATGGCTAGTCTGAATGTTCGCCTAAGATACATGGGTTACATAAATAGTTCGATAATCTGTGAGAAGTGTTCTTAACATAAATATTGTCATAAACAATGTACCGAAGCTAAAAAAATACCTTTCTCTAATGAATATATGAAGGAGTTGCTTCAACCTATGTTTGCGCAACTTACGCGAAAGGTATCATAAGGCTGATTTTCTAATAGTCTAGACCAAACCATTGGGAGGTCCCATGAGTGAAAGTTGTATACAAAATACATATAATTTGTAACATATGTATTATTTGAAATATTTAATATGTCATCCTTAAAGGCATGGCTTGGAATACACAAGAACCTAGAAATTGTGAATTAGATTTCAAGTCTTGTTGACTCCACGAGGCAACAAAAATTGTTGACAATAAACTTTTGAGCTTCTGCGATCTGAAAGATATATCAAACATTGCAAGTAACATCACGAGCTTATGTTTTTGAGCTTCTACATCATCTTAAGTTCGACTGGTTATAGCCCGAATGTTTTTTGTGATACATGAGTTATACTGATAATATTGATAATTTGTGTGAAGTATCCTATTTTTTTTGTCATAAATAATGCAATGAAGCTAAAATACCTTTTCTCTAGTGTACATATGAAGGAGTTGCTTCAACCTCAATTTGAACAAGTTCCCCAAAAGGTATCATAAAGCTGATCCGCTAATGGTCCACAACGAACCATTGGAAGGTCCTATGAGTGACACTTTGTGCACAAATACATATAACTTGTAACACGTGCAATGTTGAACAAATCGAGTAATGTAATGTTTAGAATGCATGACTTGGAATATACAATAACATAGAAAATATGAATTAGATGCCATGGCTTGTTGACTCCTCAAGGAAATAACACACCTAGACTTGCTAACAAAAATCTTCTGAGCTTGGAGATACTTTGAAATATATATCAATAGTTGCAAGTAACATCACGAGCTTACCCTTTAGAGTTTTTGATATCATGTTCAAGTATGTCTGATTATCTTACGTTCGAATGTTTGTGGGATACATGAGTTTCATTATTAGTATTGATGATATGTGTGAATTGTCCTTAAAATAAATAATGTCATTAATAAAGCGAAGTTAAAATATCTCTCTAATGAACACACAAAGGAGTTGTTTCAACCTAGGTTTGCACACCTAGCGGTATGTTTCGTGAATGGTCTAGAACGTACCATTGGAAGGTCCTATGATGGAATTTTTTATTCAAATACGCTTACTCCCTATGTCAAAATGTTGTGCATATCAGTTTTTAACAAAAGTCAAACTTTGTCAACAACATCTAAGATATCAAATACATACATCATAATGACGATTCATGTATTATTCATCTCATGTTGTAGATGTTGATGGATTTTTCTGCATAACTGGTCAAGCATCACAAGCTAATATGCCCTAGATTTTGGCGGGGGAGGCAAGACTTTCTAAGTTTTTTTTGACTTTTTCCTGATTCGTACGTACGTAGACATGTTTTATTATGTTGATTCACCCATTTAGAAATGAATCAGGACAAAGCTAAAAAGTTTAGGATGTCTTACATTTTGATACGGAGGGAGTATCTATTATTGGACAAACTGAGTAATGCCAACTTTAAAATGCATGACTTGGAATACACAAAGATGTAGAAAGTCATGGCTTGTTAAAAAAAGAGAGCCTTTGGGTGTCTTTTTCCAGAAAAAACGGAAATCTTCCGCAGGCAAGAGGCTACTAGTCTCTCTAAGTACTAAGCTCCCAAGGAATAGAGAGCTGTGGTACATTTGGCCATTGGATGGGCCCCACATGGCATGGGTGGTTCATTCACACTTGGCTTCTAGCTGGTTGCCGTTGCCAACAAATAAGATAAGATGATTTTATCTAATCCGTTGTAATTTATATAGTTTTTCGATTTGAAATGTATACGAAATATATGCGCGTCGATAAGTAGGTTCCATTCCCATCACCGCTTTCGAATTTCGTCAAAGATAAGTTATTAATTTTTGACTGAATCCTGACAAAATTTTAGACAAATTTTGTCAAATTCGTTTAACCATTTATAATTTTCTCTGATAAGTAAACCCATCCTGCCGTTTCCAACAACATTTGTGTTGTAAATTTTTCATTTCGGTGGACAAATACATATAGGTTTTATACGATTTTATACTATAAATATGTACGTGTATGTCTGCTCCCACCATAAATTTATCCGGCGCCCGCGCAGCTCTAGCCACTGCACTATCGCCGCGCCATTATGCCTTTCACCGTTTCTCATGTGGCTGTTAGGTAGACGAATTTGCCCCACAACATTTGTGTTGTAACTTTTTCATTTCGGTGGACATATACATATAGATTTTATATGATTTTGTACTGTAAGTATGTACGTTTATGTCCGCTCCCACCGTAAGTTTATCCGGCACCCGTGCAGCTCCAGCCGCTGCACTATCGCCGCGCCGCACCATTATGCCGTTCACCGCTTCTCATGTGGCTGTTAGGTAGACGAATTTGTTCAAAATGTGGTTGTGTAAGATAAGTTCACCACTTAGCCAAGTGATGAGAGTACAAGAAACACAGCAAACAACCAAACGTCCGTGTTTGCGTCTCTCAATATGCAGGCCAAATCAATACAGTTAAGAAAACGTAGTGCAAAATATGCCTCCAAGCCACATTTCTCCTTGGCTAGCCTCTGGTGAACGACATATGCAATACGTACAGTTAGAAAACACGTCCTCTCATGCATATGGTTGTCTCATCTTTGCAGCGATGATTTTGTTAATACTACTGTATAGAGTTTTGCAAAATAGCAACTTCTTTGTATAAAATGGTGAGATTTGTTATAATGAAACATGTTAAAACTGCTTATTTCATGCAACTATAAGAGTTCTTTTGAGGTTGCTTTTTATAATAGAGATTAGCTTTCTGGTGGAAATATATGACATTTCAGTTAAATAGTTAATCTTCAAAGGATAGCAAGGGTTATAACGAAAACAAATATATTAATTAATCAAATCCATAACGGGTAGCAGGTGGAGATGCACCCACTGCCTAAAAACAAATTTGAAAATGTCAAAAAATTCAAAATAAAAATTTCAGACATACTTCAAGACATTTATGTTAGCACAAAAAGTTACCTGAAGAAAAAACATTTTTGTGACATCTGCAAAAAGAGACAAATCCGGACGCTCCAAAATGATTTTATACGAGACATTTTTTATCTTTTTTCACAGGCCACAAAAAATGTTTTATCTCCACGACATTTTTTATGCTAACACAAAATGTTCTAATGTGTATCCGAATTTTTTTCTATTTTTTTTCTATTTTAAAAAAACATTAGAAATGTTTTACATAATAGGTGCATCTGCACCAGTACCCAAAACACCGCCTCCTTAATTAATGGACTATCCTTATTTAAATGGTCTACTACTTTTGTTGTTGTCACGTGTATTTTACATTTCTCCTTCAAATTCTTTTGATTATGTTCCTAATCCATTCACATGAACTAGATTGTTTCATGTTGCAAAATAATCTGCACCGCTTCGAAAACTAGGAAGGTAGGTAAATAAGATGAGTAGTATTAACAAAATCATCCAAGCTAGGAAGTATGTACGTTTATGTCCGCTTGGATTATGCACCGCTTCGAAATCTGCTTATTTCATGCAACATAATCCAAGCTAGGAAGGTAGGTAAATAAGATGAGTGATTCATGGAGGTGACGATGAAAAATACACTTGTTGTTACAAAACCATTGGTTTTATTATTAGCATTTCAAATACATAGTTTCATGCAAATGTTAGAATATTTCTTGGTGGGCTATACTTTTTATTGTAGTATTCTGATTTGGTTTGGAAAAATTACTGCAAATGAATATGTAAATATTTCATGATATTGTACTACCATTTTTGAGAATTTATTGTTCTTTACTATGACTTGTGGATTTCATATTTTTTTCATAAGATTTGTGCCAAACTTTTGTCTCATAGAAGTCACAAGTTTTTTTATAATGAAGAGAAATAATATACTATATCTATATGTGAAACTGAAGAACACAAAAAAATGTTAAAACGCCTCATCAAACCCAGAACAACAACAGAGTAAAAATAAGAAACAAACCAATTAAACCAAAAATAATAATACGAAAACGGCTAAAACAGGCGCAGCAAAGCGCGCCATTACCTTCTACAAGTCCATATGAGTAGAACTCTACAAGCTGCCTATGCAACCCTAAAATAAAGAAACCAGAATATAAACTGACGCCGCAGGACTATCTCCCACCACCTCCCTCTCTCGTATCTACAGGCGGCGGCGAACGGCCGAGATGGCGGCGGCTGTGTCGCGCGACGACGACCTGGTGGTCAAGTCTCCCAGCGACAAGCGCTCCTACCGCCTCCTCCGCCTCGCCAACGGCCTGTGCGCCCTCCTCGTCCACGACCCCGAGATCTACGCCGACGGCGGCCCTGCCCCCAAGCCCAGCGAAGACGTGGACATGGAGGATGCGGATGATGATGATGATGACGAGGACGACGAAGAAGGTGGTGATGAGTATAGCGACGAGGATGGGGATGACGACGAGGACGAGGACGAGGACGACGAAGAAGAAGGCGAGGATGATGAGGATGGGAGCGAGCCAAAGAGGAAGAAGGAGAAGGGAGGCTCTGAGCCGGTCATTAAGAAGGTAGCGATGGATTTTGCTCTTACATACCTTTACTTACTCTGATTGTGCTAGTACATTAGACCACTCTCGTGTGTGGTGCCCTGTGATGCTGCGTTATGAACAATAGCTGGATCTAGTGTGATAAAAGTAGTATTGGCAGCGATCAGTCAGGTGGATCATAGCCAATGCAATTGTAATTGAACTATTTAGAGTAATTCGTGCATTGAAGTGACTGGTTAGGGATTGTGCCGTACTAGATGTTACACTTTCTTTTTTCTGTATAATTCTGCAAGTTTGGAAGAAGTGGATATTAGATAACTGTGAGTATTACTGTCTTTTGCAAGTGTTGATGTTTGGTTTTGCTTGTGCTTACACGACACATCGGATTTTCAGGCTGCCGCTGCAATGTGTGTTGGAATGGGAAGCTTTACTGACCCTCCAAATGCACAGGGATTGGCTCATTTTTTAGGTATGCGATCATTGTCATCTTTGTCTCACCTATCTCGTATTAGGGCTGATCGTATGCACTAGTTAAAAGATCAAAAGTATAAGCCTTCTGTTTGATGCTACCCAAAAGTTCAATGAACCTAGTGTGTTGATCTATACATGATAGTTTATAGTAATCCCAAAATATGCTAATGTTTTGCAGAGCACATGCTTTTTATGGGGAGCTCTGAATTTCCAGACGAAAACGAGGTTTGTACAATATGCATGCTTTTACGCCCCTTTCTTCTGTTCTGTGAGTCAAACCTGAGATTAGCTGTATCTGGGAAAGTTCTATGCGTTTTAATTGTCGGATTCCCTTATTTCTGTTACCATCACGTGTTCTGTTCGGATCAATGTTTTGACTGGCGTTGGGTGGAAACATACCAGTGAAGTGTTTTTTTTTGGGTGAATAGCATATATGGCGGTGATATAGCATGAAAACACACTCTGAGCTATGTAGTTACTAGACTAGTCAACCGTAAATGGAAATTTTAGATGTCAATACTACTGCATAATAATGATTCTATTAGCAAACCTTTCCGATGGATGTGATGACCGCAACTCCTCTTTGCTCCCTCTTTCCCATTTGAAGAATGTGGGCTTGCAACATACTTGTTCATTCTCTTTTGCTAACTTCATTGCAAGGCATGCTACTCTTTTAATTTAGTTGCAAAAACAAGGTGTGTACATATGCATTTGAACAAATGCTAGTTTACTAGTTTTGTTTCCTCTGTTCCACCCTTATTTTTTTCATTATGTTCATGCATGACTATCCACAGAGGCCATCATTTAATGTCAAGCTCTTTATTTATCAATATTTGTGCCTAGTGAAAATATACCTTGTAGATGGAAATGATGGAGTGACATACTAACGACCCATAAGAATAAAATACAAACTTGCCTCGTGTTAGTGAAAAAACCCAGAAACTGTGAAACATCTTTTTGTTTAGAAGTGCTTGATGCTGCACATTACTGGGCTATAGTGGGCCGCTACATCTGCACAAAAGCGTGATACGGCAACAGCAGCCAGCCGCAATGTAGCAGCCTTTTCTCTACTGTAGCATTCTGTAGTGCTGGGCTGCTGGCACAGTATCCATGTGGCCATGCTATGAACAATTGTTCGAATAGTCCTTGGGCTTTTGCATTCCATTTTTCTCACATGAAAAATTGATTTGTCTCACCTTTAAGATTGTTTTAGGATTCTATTTAGTTGAATTTCTTGACTCTGCGGTGCTGGTTATCGAGTTTATGGCGCCGCCGACCATCCAAAAAGTAAAAGATGGCGGAGAACAATCCGAACTGCGGCAATCTTTACGGATTCGCTCCGCCTTACAGCCTTGCTTCCCATTGCAATATGTTCCATTTCCTAGTAATTTGTTATTGAAGATATTTTGTAGATTTCGTGAAGCTTTATAGCAATTTGATAAATATTCTTATGTAGTATGACAGTTACTTGTCCAAACATGGTGGTTCGTCCAATGCTTTTACTGAAACTGAATACACATGCTACCATTTTGAGGTCAAACGAGAGTATCTAAAGGGAGCATTGGACAGGTAGTTATCATATGTTCTTCTTCATTCTAATGTCTTTACTCTATAACATAAATTCCGAGTTCACGTTTATATTAATACATGGTTTTGCTTCCATTCTTAGATTTTCTCAGTTCTTTGTATCACCTCTTGTTAAGGCTGAAGCCATGGACCGTGAGATATTAGCAGTAGACTCAGGTATGCGTTTTTTCTTTCTTTCTGTTGGAGCTAAATCACTTAGCCCCCCTTCTAATATGGTTGTGCTTCACACACACTAACACATATGCATATATGACACTCACATATATGCTCTATCTATTTCATACATATGCTTGAGGCTACATCTTGGCTTTCAAGCTTCTCAGCTTGGTTACATGGGAGGGTGGTACCCCTATTTATACTTGTACATGACCCTTAATATTGTTGCCATGTGGCACAATCCAAACCCTACACCGTACTTCTAGAATACTCTACAAACTTTAGATATTTCATACTACTCCTAAATATCTTACTCTAGAACATTCCTTCTAAAGTTCTCCTACATACCCTGAATACTTCATGATTAAGCTAGAAAGTTCATGTATATAGATATGACAAGATTATTTCTAACAATCTCCCCCTTAATCTTGTCATATCAGCTAGATCCTCTCATCCAGATCACCTGGACCATGCGCTTCATCTTGTGATGGCCTCGCACCGCCTCATGTGCAGCAACAGCATCACACCGTTCTTGTCAGCTTCACGCTGACTCCATATAAGATGGCATCACACCACCGATTCGGTTTCACACCGAGCTTGCATGCGCCTGTGGCATCACACCACAGTCGTCGGCCTCACACCGACTCTTCTACTTGACGATGGCATCACACCAGCATCGTTGGCTTCACACCAACCTTTCCATAGACTATGGCATCACACCATAGTGGTCAGCCTCACGCCGAGCTTTCTATGACGATGGTATCACACCACCGCCGTGGCGCGCAGCGACATCGCACCACTCACGCCTCGTAACGGCATCACGCCGTCGTCTTTCTTGGCAGCATCACACCGCCTTCTCCTCCTAGCAGCATCACGCTACAAGCAGCTAGCGGCATCGCACCGCCAACAGCCTCCACCTCACGTTGTCGTCCTCCACATCGCATGGAGTCCATCGCCGTCGCCCTCAGATCTTGAGGCTCTGATACCAATTGTTGAAACCTAAATCACTTAGCCCCCCTTCTAATATGGTTGTGCTTCACACACACTAACACATATGCATATATGACACTCACATATATGCTCTATCTATTTCATACATATGCTTGAGGCTACATCTTGGCTTTCAAGCTTCTCAGCTTGGTTACATGGGAGGGTGGTACCCCTATTTATACTTGTACATGACCCTTAATATTGTTGCCATGTGGCACAATCCAAACCCTACACCATACTTCTAGAATACTCTACAAACTTTAGATATTTCATACTACTCCTAAATATCTTACTCTAGAACATTCCTTCTAGAGTTCTCCTACATACCCTGAATACTTCATGATTAAGCTAGAAAGTTCACGTATATAGATATGACAAGATTATTTCTAACACTTTCTTACCGGTAATCGCTGCTAGTTGTTGTTTTTCTGTCTAAATTATGCATTGTAATTTTGTTGCTTCAACTATTATGTTTTGTTAGAGTTCAACCAAGTTCTGCAAAGTGACAGCTGCCGTCTTTACCAACTGCAGTCCCATACTTGTTCTAAAGGGCACCCATTGAATAGATTCACCTGGGGTATGATTATCATTTCGTTCTTTTTATGTAGTGCTATCCATTGAATTGTACTGGGGCTGAACTTTTGAAATTATTTGTAGGAAACAAGAAAAGCTTGGCGGATGCAATGGGCAGTGGAATCAATCTAAGGGAAGAGATTTTGCAGATGTACACAAATAACTATCACGGCGGGATGATGAAGCTAGTTATCATTGGGGGAGGTGAGGCTTGTTAACTATTTTAAATTTTGTGTTTACTAACCCTCAATAAAATGAATTGATGCTCTTGCTCTCTAGCTATTCAATATCTGCATGGTTCATTTGTTTCAGAACCCCTTGACACTCTAGAAGCCTGGACCATGGAGCTATTCAGTAAGGTTAAAGCTGGTCCTCTGTTAGATATAAGTCCAAAGACTGATATGCCTTTCTGGAAATCTGGTAAACTTTATAAGCTAGAGGCTGTCAGAGATATTCATAGTGTTTTCCTGTCATGGACACTTCCTTGTCTGCACAAGGAATACATGAAGAAACCAGAAGATTACTTGGCACATCTCCTTGGTCATGGTAAATAATTCCCGCCTACAGGTTTTCTCTTCGGTGCAGGTGCTGTAGCTTTTATTATAGGTTGAATACTAAACATGCAGTTGATTTCCTCTTCAAATATTTGTTTCATTAGGTTTTCCTCTTTTTAGGGTTTTCAGGTTGCTTAGTAGTAGCCGTTCTTCGCTGTAGGTTCAAATCCTGACAATATATCCACCTTCATTTATTATGATAGTATCAGTTGGATTACAGATTACCCGTTTAAATAGACATTCTTATGCATTATGTCCTTGATTGGGCCGAGCTGTTTATGCCCCATCTGCAGCGATTTGCCAAATGTCCTTCTATTTTTTGCTCATGGTTATCTCATTCTGTATCAACCTCTGGAAATTTTATACCCTTTGCAGCACTCTTTAAGGAACTTTTTTGCATTGTAAAGATAATTTGGATAATTTATTTTTGAATAAAAATCCCAATGTTGGTTACTATCCTACTTTACTGTGGATTTGGAGCATGCAGAGGTCTGATCTCATGTCAGTACGCCCTGCCATTCAGCAACTGACCATTTTGCTTTTATTTTCAGAGGGTAAGGGAAGCTTACTTTATTATTTAAAAGCTAAAGGCTTGGCTAGCTCATTGAGTGCTGGCGTTGGCAGTGGAGGAGCACAACGATCCTCGTATGCCTATATCTTTGAAATGTCCATCCGCCTTACTGATTCAGGACTTAAAAATGTATGCAGGTTCAAACGATGTTTACCTTTCTAATTCTATATGCATATCTTTGTCGCTTGAAACTTCTTTTCTTCTCACATCGAAGTACTTTAGTATTTACATTATTTTTCCATTACTGTTGCAATTAAGTAATTAACAACTCCCAGCAAATGTCTCTGCTAAGGAACATGTGATTGACATTTTGTTGGGATCAGTTTCCACCTCCAATCTTTAACTGCCATTCACATGTATAACTATTTTCTTGCTAGAGAAGCACATTAATAATTTATAACATTGTCTGATATGGAATGCTTTTGCAGCTCTTCGAGGTCATTACAGCTGTGTACCAATATATAAATTTACTTAAGCAGTCTGAGCCGCAAGAATGGATATTTAAGGAACTCCAGGACATTGGGTACATGGAGTTCAGATTTGCAGAAGAGCAACCTCCAGATGATTATGTAGTAGATCTTTCAGGTCATCACCGTCTCCATGTTTGTTTCTCTTAATTTGTATATAATAGATGCAGGGTTTACTTATACTCTACTTTGCAGAAAACATGTTATTTTATTCTGAAAAGCACATCATTTCTGGAGAATATATTTATGAGGGATGGGAGCCGGAGTTAGTGAAGCATGTTTTGAGCTTCTTCCATCCAGACAACATGAGAGTTGACGTACTTAGCAAATCATTTGATAAACAGTCCCAAGGTAAGCAGTCCATCTTGCCAGTTTTTTCTCTTATGCTAGGCTCGTGAACACTAGACTCGTGCAACATGATGCAAGCTGTTTGAAGTTTCAAGTCAACATTGTTATTCCAACATTTGATGCTCCTGTGTTATATCATGATTCTTGATCACCATATTGCCATACCTTACTATAGTACTAATCCAATGAGATGCCTCATGTCGTGTTCATTATACTTGATTTTCTCCTTGTAGTGCATAAAGCATGGAACTGATTATTTTACATTCTATATCCATTATTCTGGTATTGATTTGTATCAATAATAATAATGCTATTTCACGCTTTGACCTAGACATACAACTTTCCATAAATGAAAGTCACCCTGTTTGTAGAATTTTATCAAGCAACAGCTTGTTCGGTTTGTGAGTTCTTACTTGACATTATGTTTACCCCAAATGCCGTGGACAGTTAGGCTAATTATAGACCAAGTCACAGTTTGCTCAACTGCATATTATGCCTGATTGTCATATGGTGTTGACTGTTGCATTTCTAATGCAGTCTGTTTCCTGCAGATATTAGATGTGAACCTTGGTTTGGTTCACAGTACATTGAAGAGGATATTCCGTCATCTTTCATTGAAAGCTGGAGAAATCCCACGCAGATAGATGCTAATTTTCATTTACCTCGGAAGAATGAATTTATCCCAGGGGACTTCAATCTGCGGAATGCTAACATTCCTAAATTGTCAGAGGATGATAATCCTCAGTGTATTGTGGATGAACCATTCATAAAGCTCTGGTACAAGATGGATAATGCATTTAATGTTCCTCGTGCCAATGCATACTTTTTGATTTCTGTCAAGGATGGTTGTAGCAGCCTTAGAAACTCTGTCCTGACAGATCTGTTTGCAAACCTTCTTAAGGATGAGCTAAATGAGGTCCTCTATCAGGTGGGTGCTATTGGATTTATTGCAATGTTTGTGTGATGAACTTACAATAGAATTATGTTCTTGGGCATAAATTGCACATAAATTGCACATGAGGCTTTTCTAGACTACTATAAACAAGTTTTATCATCAGTAGTTATGTGGTTGTGGTAGCTTTCATGGTGCTTTTAATGTTTGTCACTATTCAACTTAATTAAGAGTGACTGACATTTACATCTGATACGGTGTAAATGGGAAGGCTTGACATTAGTTGGATAGCTGGTGTTCACAACGGATCCATATAAATTAAGGATCATCTCTGACTACTGAATTTTATTTGTCCAATATAGTTTTAGGAGGTTTTTTGTTCTACCTACTATCAAATATTTTGATTTTCTGTCTTGCTTTCCAGATTAGATATCAGCCAACCAACTTTCGTCTCTGTTCCCATCTTTTTCGTATTTGCAATTTTATTTGCTTTGAAATCAGAGTATATGCAATCTTATCGACTGTTGTTAATTGGTTATACCTATCTGAATTATATCTTACAATTGGTTTATGACTCGCAGGCTTATGTGGCTAAACTTGAGACATCTTTATCTGTTGTTGGTGGCAACCTTGAGTTAAAGCTTTATGGATACAATGACAAGCTGGCCGTCCTGCTTTCTCACATCTTGGCTGCTTCTCAATCCTTTTCTCCAAAGATGGATAGGTTTGAGGTAATGTATCTTTATGTTGAATGCATGATAGATTATTTTAGAATATAAATACGGGAATGTAATTTTTTTTCTTATTTTTGCCTGTAGTTGAAATCTTGTGCTATGTGTACCTTTTCCTTAACGTCCACAACAAAAGTGGATAACTTAAATTGATGATTGTTCTTGTAATTATCGATATGATCAGATTAGGCAAACAATGCATTCATGTGGTCCAACTTTATGTTTTTCTGTCTTAGTAATCACATAGTTATCTCCCAGTGAGAGAATCTTGTCAACTGAGTGCAGCCTAACCGCTTGTTTGACTGGCTTATACAGTTCTTTTCATATTCACCTTGCTAGTTTTTAACATATACTAGATAAGAGAATTCAAGAAAGCACAAAACCATCTGTAGACTTATTAATATTTATATACAGTCTTGTTGTGCACTCACCAGGTTATCAAGGAGGATTTGGAAAGAGCTTACAAAAACACGAATATGAAGCCTATGAGCCATTCCACCTACTTGAGGCTACAATTCTTACGTAAAATATTCTGGGATGTCGATGAAAAACTTAAAGTTCTTGCAACGTTAACATTTTCCGACCTGGCAGAATTTGTTCCAAAGCTTCTTTCTCAGGTAAGTACGACAATGATGTTTATTTCTCCAATATTTCTGGCGCTACCTGTTCTTACATGTATCAAATGGTACCTAAGAATGAAGAATGCTTGTTGACCGTATGGTTCTGATAAGAAAAAAAATGATTGGGATGTTTTTTGTATCATGTATACATTTGCTAGATTGTGTAAACCACTTTCTTTGGACACATGCAGTTGCACATCGAGGGCCTATGTCATGGTAACCTATCAGGAGAGGAAGCGGAAAATATATCGAAAATATTCCAAAATACTTTGTCGGGTCAGACACTGCCAGTGGAGGCAAGGCATAGGGAAAGTGTTTTTTGCATTCCTCATGGTTCAAATTTTATTAGAAGCGTACGGTGGGGAATGATCTTGAAGAGAATTCTGTGGTTGAGGTGGGTTATATGCTGGCGTCTTGTTAATTACTGTATATACTAGAGCATAACTCTTTTGCATGTTTCTTGAGATGCAGTTTGAAATTATAATTATATTTTAAGTATCATCTGTGCCCTTTCACTGTAATAGTATCCTGCTATATGTAATGCAACCACTTTGATATAGCGCACGGGCATCTGACCTGGAACCTCAAGAAACTCGCACAAGTGTACCCTCAAGAGGCTGTTTTTTTTTTTGCTTTAGGTTAATGGGCCAGCCTTCTAATACACCTTTTCTTGTCAGGTTTATTTTCCAGTTGAGCAAGACACTGGAAAGGAGTCAACAAGACTCAGAGCTATTACAGATCTTTTCAGCAATATCATCGAAGAACCTTGCTTTAATCAGCTGAGGTATAATGTATTTTCTTGTTTTTTAGATGAAGTCCAGTACACGATACATCACTCACAGTATTTTATTAAGACCCTTTTGTGCACAAACCAAGAAGATACCAAATATAAGAAGCAGTTAATTACAGTGGGCCAGGCATACCCTATTAAATGACATACTACAGCCACTAATCTCTCTTTTACAATACTTCAGTACAGGTAGAATGTAGAAATGTTGCACCGTGAACTTACTAATCCTGGTTAATATTAACCTTAGACTTGTTTTTCGCAACCGGGAAAAGGGCGATCCCGACTGGCCTAACTCCCTACTCTCAGTGACATTCCTGACCCACATATCATATCCATCTTCAAGCCTCTATCCCCAATATCTCTTGGTCTCCCTTCCTCCGTGCCAACCACAACCGTGCTTTCCGTGCGCCGCTCCCTGCTCAACTTTTTTCGCCGCTCCATCCCACTGTGAAGATCTTGACCTGCTCAAATCCACTAACCTCGAGCTCTACGACTACACAAGCCGCCCCAACAACTTCGAGGGTGCTATCGTGGCGGCACCAAGGTCAGCACAGGCAGTCCAGCGTACCCTCAATCACCCCAAACCCGGCGCCGTCGAATCCTCGCGAAGCGCAGGCAGGCGCATCATAGGCACGAAGAACGCAACGGTGGCGAAGAAAAAGTAGACATACACCAGCACAATGAGCATGCGACCGTGTCATTCGACACGTGAAGAGGTCGACCACGGTTGTGGGCACGATGACGACTATCTTGCACTCTGCAGCTTGACGTAGAGCGTGACATGTGGCATGCGAAGGTGAGCGTACCGGGAGTTGTGGTGCTCGGGGAGCTTGAGGAAGCGGATTGTGATTAAGGCCTGAAGCCGCCGGCCCTGGACCTGCCTATGACGCCTTCACTTGCACGTGCAGTGCATAGGTGGTCAGAGGAGGACGAACTGTCGGTGCATGCGGCAGCATACAAAGGGGAGCCCTCAATTGAGATCGAGCTGGCCACCGTTGTCTGGGTGCACACATATGAGACGTAGGTGGCTTCCGGGGCGGATATGCACGCCAGAGAGTTGGACAATATGCGTGCGGGGGAGGGAAGGGACAGGCAAGTTTGGCCTGGGCTTCAGCATGCGAGTGGGTCCGCCGGAGCACGACGACTAACATGAGGAAGCTTGAGCGTGCGAGTGCATCCGTGAACGCCGGTCGGAGCACAAGGATTAATGTGAGGAAGCAGGTGAAAAGAGGATGGCCGCTCTAGCCCCTAAGTCCGCCCAGTTCTTCAGAATCGCAGGACTGCACCGTCAAGGAGCTGTCCATGCCCATTTCAATCGAATTCTGGCCATCTTCATTGACTCCGTTGAGATCCTCTCCGTGTACGGCGAGTTTTCATCAGATTCTTTTGACTGAAGCATCTTCCATACCTCTTGACTAGTTACCCTGGATGAATTTTGATCTTCTCGGCCCGGAGTGTCGTTAACGTAAACCACCGACGCCACCTTCAGCCGACTTCCGGTGATCCCCCACCACATCCAAGCAGACCATCGGTTACCCCTTTGATTTCGTGGTTCTGTTTATCTCCCGACGTCTTCCACTTCCATGGCTCCAGTGAGTCAACTCCTAGATCAGGGCCATTGCCACATGCTCTGTTTTCTTTATTCTGTATGTACTGAAGCAACAAAGAGCCCTTTGCTGCAGGCCACATTAGCAATCCTAGGATCAATTATGCCAACGTCAGCAATTCCAAACCCCAAACAAGATTCCGACTTCTATCAACAGGGAATGACCGGGATCTGTAAGTCCAGGGGGCCGATTTCTGGGATTAAAAGTTTAAGGTTTAATTCAGACTAATATAAGTTCAAGGTTTAAAACTGACTTTACTCTTTGTTATATTTATATTCTGTGACAACCTTGCTAATTGATTTTCTTGGTATTCCAATGATAGAACAAAGGAGCAGCTTGGTTATACTGTGGACTCTAGTCCACGGATGACATACCGTCTGTTGGCGTATTGTTTCCGAGTTATGTCTTCCAAGTATAGCCCTGTTTACCTGCAGAGTCGGATTGATAACTTCATTGATGGTGTGTCTGCTTTGCTGGTATGCTTCTATACTACTTCACATTTCTGCGTTAACCCTTCATTGTTTTAGTACCTATAGTTTTGCACCTGATAGAAAATGTAGGTTAATTAACATATTTATCTAACTACTAAGATTCTAGAGGACATTGCAATATGTTAGTGACATGCCACATGCATCAGTTCTATTCTTATAACAGCATAATGATGATTATCTCTGACCCATGGAAATCGTGCCCCGTGGTTTCATTAGTATTTTTTGACATTTTACATTCACTATAAGCAAAAACGCCTAGTCAAATAGGCTTTGAGATGTTTCTTCATCATATATTTCAAAATGAACTTTGCTTGACTTTAGGCAATCTTAACAAATTATGATTTTTTGGTGTATCCTTTTTTATAATCATGTATCCATGTCTTCACTGAAATGAAATGTCTTATATAATCATGTAAGCTTGTGGAATGCTATTTTTTCCTTGATTTTGTCTTATTTGAATCCTCAGAACATTTAGTTGTAGAATGTTGTATTCACCTGTCGCTGTATCTTTTATTGTGTTTTGAGGATTTTGTTTTCTAATTTGTGTAAGCTGAAAAGTCAATTAATTGTAGTTCTTACTTTTGGTCAATACCTGTGCTGTTTGAAGGATGGGCTTGAGGAGGAGACTTTTGAGCATCACAAGAGTGGACTAATAGCTGATAAACTCGAAAAGGATCCTTCCCTTAGCTATCAAACTGGTGATTACTGGTCGCAGATTGTCGACAAAAGGTATAACTTCTTTCTTGCTTCAAGTGCAGCTATGGATCATTTGGAACTCGTGTGCAACAAAGTACCCCTTCCGTTCCAAATTATAAAATGTTTTGAGTACTATTTCAATGTGGAATACATACGTAGTAAAATGAGGTAGTAAATAGTAGTCCCTCCGTTGCTAAATATAAGATATTTTTAGCTTTTCCCAGTTTTCTCAGATTTCGCATCTAGACATGTTTTAGTGTGTATATTCATTCATTTTAATCCGTATGTAGTCCACATTGTAATATCTAAAACATCTTATAATTAGGAACTGAGGGAGTATGTACCCAAGGCTAAATCATTTAAGATCAAGACTAGGGGTGTTCGCTGGTTGGGTCTGACCGCTCAACCTTAACACAGCTAAACCTGTTCTACGTATGTCTGATTATGTATAAACTGTGGAATCCGTCCTCTTTCACTTTCACCGCGCCAATAGTACGTAGAGCGCTCCATAACGAGCACCTCTTCACCATCCTACGTGCCATGAGCGTTGTGGTACGTGGTCGTGAAGTAAGTCATGTATCCCGCCGCACCATGGATGATCCCAATCCAAGCTTGGGGGCACCAAATCGAAGCTTGCAGTTTCAGTCAATCCCTGGCATAGAGGCCTGACATGGCGGTGCAGCTGGGGCTCCGGGATGACTGGATGCGGCAGAGCACGGCTAGGGGGCTGCACACAGGGGCTGGCGAATTGAGGTATGGTTAGAAAAGGCACACCTAGGCTGTTATAAGACGTGTAGCACTTACGTGTACCTAGGCGTGCGCTTAGGCGAGATGAGCACTAGGCAGAGGCAATACTAGGAATTAACGCCTAGCGCTTTCTTGAACGTTGAGGTCAACCCACCCATGACCAGCTTGCGTTTGCCTTCATCTCTGGTGTCAGGACCTTGATCTGCTGCTACCTCCTTGCCAGCCCTGCTTATTTGTGGAGGTTGCTTGGTTGCTTTTCGCCGTCGTGGGATGCTATTGTAGAGTGGGTGTGTACCTCTGTCACGGGTTGGGGGTGGATTAGATCGTAGATTGTAGTTGTGATCGGTGGGAGGCTTGGGACGATAGTTCTGTCGGCCTATGGCTGGAGAAGAGGATGAGGGAGGGCGCCTAGGCGCAGGAGCAAGGGTGAGAAGTTTGGATTAATTCTGCTTGTTCCATTGCGTTGCATAGGGGTGGCTTTATATAACAGCCAATTACAGAATTTGCACCTAACTCTAACTCTAGTTTAGGTAATTGGCAGGGTAACCTCCTACGGGACTAAAACTTTCCAATTACAACCAAACTCTTTTTAACCTAAAAGCAAAGGGACTCTAGGCAGGCGCAGGGTCCTTACCCTTGCGTCGCCTATATGTCTGGCCCCACATGACATCTCCCCCTCCATTCTGAAACAGCTTGTCCTCAAGCTGGAATTCTGGATAGCGCTCCCGGAATGTTGTGACATCCTCCCAAGAGGCCGCAGACGCTGGCTGATCCTCCCAATGAACGAGGACCTGTTGAACTCCCCGAGCAATCCGCGCCCGCAATGCGTGGACTGGAGTCGGATGAACACGTCCCTGGAATAGTGGTGGAAGCCGTGGAGGACCTTCTGGAGGAGGACCATGGTACTTCTTGAGGACCCCAACATGGAACACATTATGAATACGGGCACGAGGTGGTAACTCCAGACGATACGCCACCGAGTCAATCTGCGCGAGAATCTTGAAAGGACCAAAATACTTTGGTGCCAACTTTCCTTTTGCTCCTGCTCCCAAAAATGCCGCTGGCCTGTGCTGCAGACGTAGCCACACCCACTCGCCCAGCTCAAATGCAATAGCCCGATGCTTGACATCATAAAAGTGTTTGTACTGCTGAGAAGCCTGAAGGAGACGGTCACGGACGTCCAACAAAAACTGGTCGCGGTCCAGAATCTGACGCTCCACCGCCTGATTACGAATCTCGCCTGGAGTGTAATCTCGGAGAGACGGAGGATCACGACCATAGACAACCCTAAAAGGTGTATCCTTCAGTGCCGTGTGATATGAAGTATTGTAGCAGTATTCAGCCCACGGTAACCACTGGAGCCATTGGCGCGGCCGATCTCCCGTAATGCATCGGAGGTACATAGTGATGACCTTATTCACTGCTTCCGATTGACCATCGGACTGGGGATGGAATGCTGAACTCATGTGTAGGCGTGTACCCGCAGCTGCAAACAAGGCTTTCCAAAATCCTGAAGTGAAAACCACATCTCTGTCCGACACAATGGATGCAGGAAATCCGTGAAGGCGAACAATATGGGAGAAGAACGCCTTGGCAACGGTCTCAGCTGTATATGGATGCGCCAAAGGGATAAAATGAGCATACTTGGAGAAACGATCTACCACCGTCAGGATGACGCTCTTACCGCCCACCTTAGGCAACGCCTCAATAAAATCCATGGAGATGTCCTCCCAGACGCGAGAGGGTACTGTCAATGGCTGTAATAATCCTGCCGGATGGAGCTGCTCCGTCTTATTGCGCTGGCAAACTGTACAAGCACGAATATACTGCTGAAGCGCAGACCGTGCTTGCGGCAAGTGAAAATCCCGGCGTAGGCGATGCAAAGACTTTTGGATGCCTTCATGACCATCATCGTGAGCTGCTGCCAAGACCTCCCCAACCAGTGTGGACGATGGTGGCACATACGCTCGCTGCTGAAAAGTAACAATGCCATCCACCAACGCCCAAGGCTGGCCCAATGCACCAGACTCCAGCTGTTCCCGAAACGCGACTAGTGCCGGGTCTGTGTGTGCAGCCTGTCGAAGAGCCTCAAAGAGATCAAAAGAAGTCCCTGTGATAGCGCAAGTATGTCCTGGAGCAACTTCTTTTCGAGAAAGCGCATCGGCGACAATGTTCTGACGTCCAGGCTTATATTCGACGGTAAAGTCAAAGCCCAAAAGCTTTCCTACCCAATGGTGCTGCGGAAGTGTGGCCAGGCGCTGGTCAAGCAAAAACTTGAGGCTGTAATGATCAGTTTTTACAATGAAAGCACGGCCCCATAGGTATGGGCGCCAATGACGGACGGCTTGCACAAGCCCTATTAGTTCCCTCTCATACGCAGCTAGAGAAACATGTCGAGGGGCGACGGTTTTGCTGAAGTAGGCAATTGGTCCTTCTCCCTGATGCATAACAGCTCCGAAACCCGAACCAGAAGCGTCACACTCCACAATGAATGGAGCTGTAAAATCAGGCAACTGTAAAACAGGGGCAGTAGTGAGGGCAACCTTAAGGGCCTCAAAGGCGGTTGCCGCCTGTTCAGTCCAGAGAAACCCATCCTTCTTGAGCAACGCAGTGAGAGGTGCCGCAATGGTGCCGAACCCCTTAATGAATTTACGGTAGTAACCTGCCAAACCCAAGAATCCTCTCACAGCTCTGACTGTACGAGGTACCGGCCAATCCATCACAGCAAGGATCTTGTCGCTGTCCATGGCCACTCCGTCCGCAGAGATGACGTGTCCAAGATAGGCCATAGATTCTTCGCCAAAGGAGCACTTGGAGCGCTTGAGATAGAGCTGATGTGTGCGCATAGTCTCTAAGACAATCTTGACATGGCGAAGGTGGTCTGACCAAGAGGAGCTATAGATCAGAATGTCATCAAAAAAGACCAGGACAAATCGACGAAGGAACGGTCCAAGTATATCGTTCATCAAGGCTTGAAAGGTTGCGGGGGCATTGGTTAACCCAAATGCCATCACCACAAACTCGAAAAGGCCCTCATGTGTGCGGAATGCCGTTTTGTGGATATCTTCCGGAGCCATGCGAACTTGATGGTATCCAGAACGGAGGTCCAGCTTGGTAAAAAATCGGGCGCCTTTCAACTCATCTAGCAGCTCATCCACTACAGGAATAGGAAATTTGTCCTTGATGGTGACCAAATTAAGGCCACGAAAATCAATACAGAAGCGCCATGTGCCATCATGCTTGCGGACCAGGAGCACCGGTGAAGAAAACGCCGACGAGCTACGGCGGATAATGCCTCGAGCAAGCATCTCGGCACATTGCCGTTCCAGCTCATCTTTCTGAATAGTCGGGTAGCGGTAAGGTCTGATGGCGACCGGCTGCGTCCCGGGCATAAGATGAATATGATGATCATGAGAGCGAGGCGGCGGAAGACCCTGGGGCTCGGCAAAGACGTCCGAGAACGCGGCCAGGAGGCTGTCGAGGAGATCGCGGCCCTCGCAACTGTGCACATGTGCAGGCCGGCCTGAAGACCCAAGACCTGTCCACTCCACCCGATGGTCCGTGCGCCAAAACGACATCCACTGGGTGGTGAAATCCCACACAATGGGTCCGAGCGTTTTGAGGAAACGTGTTCCGAGAACAACATCAAACCCGCCCAATGGAATAGCATGCAAGTCGACCAGGAAGTTCTCCGTGCCAATGGTGAGTGCTGCCTGCTTGAGTAATCCACGGCAAGTAACCCGGTCGCCATTAGCAACTGTGACTCCAAGGCGGCGGTCCGAGGAGAAGGGCAATCCCACGGTGGTAGCCAACTCCTCATGGATGAAGTTATGCGTACTGCCAGAATCGAGCAGGGCAACAAGGTCGCGGTCCCCTATACGAAGGGCAACCTGCATGGTGTCGCTGGTGGGTATGCCGGTGACAGCGAGCAAAGAAATTTTGGCCTCTTCCTGGGTGTCCGCTACGGGCTCCTCCTCGTCGTCAGCAGACTGGATATAGAACAGCCGTTTGCAGCGATGTCCCCGCACAAACTTCTCGTCGCAATTGAAACACAGTCCCTTGGCACGGCGGTCGTCCATCTCCGTAGGGGTGAGCTTTTTGAACACGAGTGATGGTGTTGACCCTGCTGGTTCCTGGGCTGCCGGAGTGGAGCTGGCTGTGGACCTTGACGGCCGGATGGCCCGAGCAGCAGATGTGGCGGCGCCCGTCACAATGTTCAGGTGCTCAAAGGATATGGCCAAGTCCATTGCAGCGTCGAGTGTAGCAGGTTTCAGCATCTCCACCTGCGTCTTCATGGGCTCCCCCAAATTATTGGTGAAGATATCCCGCTCCTCGGTGTCAGCGATGGGCTGGATCCGTGAAAGATTTTCGAGGAAGCGCTTGGAGTATTCCGCGACGGTGCCCGTACGGCGTGTCGATATCAGCTCGCCAAAGGGGTTGGCGCGTGTCGGCGGTCCGAAGTGATTGGAGATGAGAGTCTGGAACTCTCCCCAGGACGGCCGCTGGCCCAACTTTGCCTCGAGGTGCCCGTACCACAGGGCTGCGACGTCGGTGAGGTGGTAAGAGGCCAACCATGTCTTGTCGGATTCCTGCGTTCGCTGACCTAGGAAAAAGAGGTTGCAGCGCGTCAACCATGGCCGCGGATCGCTCGACCCATCGAATAGAGGAAAATCGATCTTGTAGAGCCGTGGCGCACGGTCAGCTGGATCTGACAGGAGCGTCTCAGCGGCTTTGGACGAGGCCGCCGGCGGCTGCAGGAGACCGCGGCCACCCAGCTGAGGCTGGCCCTTCCCTTCGAGTCGAAGGATGGCCAAGTTCTGCGCACGCAGTTGTTGCGATTGGTCGGCGAATTCGACCTGGAGCTTCTGGAGCGTCGCGGCGATGGACTGGAGGGTGGTGCTGTCCTCCGTACGGGCGTCCCGCGAGGCCTGATTTTCATCGGCGAGGCTGGTGAGGGTCGCGAGCACGGACTCATGATCCTCCTGCTGTTTGGTAATGAGGTCGGCTAGGGTTTGCGGAGGTTGCGGCGGTGGCGCCATGGCAGCCACCGGGATCGAAGATGAATCTGATACCAAGTTGTCACGGGTTGGGGGTGGATTAGATCGTAGATTGTAGTTGTGATCGGTGGGAGGCTTGGGACGATAGTTCTGTCGGCCTATGGCTGGAGAAGAGGATGAGGGAGGGCGCCTAGGCGCAGGAGCAAGGGTGAGAAGTTTGGATTAATTCTGCTTGTTCCATTGCGTTGCATAGGGGTGGCTTTATATAACAGCCAATTACAGAATTTGCACCTAACTCTAACTCTAGTTTAGGTAATTGGCAGGGTAACCTCCTACGGGACTAAAACTTTCCAATTACAACCAAACTCTTTTTAACCTAAAAGCAAAGGGACTCTAGGCAGGCGCAGGGTCCTTACCCTTGCGTCGCCTATATGTCTGGCCCCACATGACAACCTCCGTCTCCGCCATCAGTTACATGTGGTAACAGCGAGCTCTGCCTCTCTGCCTCGCATATCCAGCTGTGTGGTTTGCTTGGACGTTGAGTGGTATGTGCAGCGAGACGGCCATGGTAGCAGAGATATGCCCGCAGTGGCTGCAGCATGCTGCTGCAGGTTGAGCAGCAAAACATGGCAAACTTCAGGCAGAGTTCCCTGTTGGAGAGACTAAGCACCCCTTGTTGACCAAGAGCAGCGTCATCGAACCTGTATAAACCGTTTAGGTCAAACCATGAACCTGTTTAGTTTTCTGTGTTGGTTTGGATTGAGCCAAATCGGCATACCCCAGGGATGGCACAGGTCTTGGTAGCACCAGAGGCGGAGCTAGCTCCAGATTGGAGCCTGGGCAAGATGTAGTGCAGACATGCTTAGCAGGTTTTGCCCAAACAAATCCCTAGTTGAACTAACGTTTTGTACTAAAACTTCAAGGACATGCAACTTGGGAGCCCGGGCAGCTGCCCAGGCTGGCCGGCTCTGGCTCCGCCACTGGGTAGCACCAAGCTTTGAAAACCGAAAACTTTACAGTTAGGGCTATGTGGACATACTAGTCTTTTAACCAGTTCGGTTCTGAGAAATTGTCCAGGCCGTATGCTTCGTAGCGGGTGTCTATGCTCGCAGTGCAGCGCCGACAAAATTGGCATAAGGCTGCAGGCCAACAACTTACCGTGAAGAAATGACCAGTTCTTGCTAATTTTCTTGTTAAGCTTTGGTAACCCTCGGTAGTATTACGGAGCACTACTTACAGAAAGCAGCGCACACGTCTCATATTCTGCAGAATTCGATTGTAACTTTGGTCACTTGGGCGAAAGTAACCCCATGCGCCTAAATCATCTGGTTTTCAAAGATAAAACCTTACCAGCAGTTTGACCTACATGTAGCTCAAACTAATTGTCTATGTATCACCTGTGTACTTCTGTTCTATATTTATGTATAAGCTACAACTGATGATTTTCATTAGTGATTGATGTATCATTTGGTCCCTAATATAGTCTTGTTATGGAAATTCAATTATAGGTATATGTTTGATATGTCAAAACTGGAAGCTGAAGAGCTAAGGACAGTTCGGAAGGAGGACGTCATCAGTTGGTACAATACCTACATAAGGTCATCATCTCCAAAGCGTAGACGGTTTGCAATCCATGTGTATGGTTGCAACTCGGATATTGCTGAGGCTGCCAAGCTGCAAGAGCAGTCATGGACCGCAGTTGATGACGTTGAATCCTTGAAGGTTTCCTCTCAATTTTATCCAAGCCTCTGTTGAGGGAAGGGGAATTCTACATAGGATCATCTCTGAAGCTCAGATGGCGAGCTGTCATTTGTGGTTGCAGCTTGGACATTTCGGAGGCTGCTACCAAGCTGCAAGCATCCGTCCACCATAGCTGGTTGATACACAAACAATCCTCTATAGAAAAATCCACCACATTGTCAAACATTGCATTAATTGATCTGCACCTTGTGAATTGATGTTATCCATTCGATGTCAAACAGATACAAAATGTATTCTTCTGTTGGTTGGGTGTAGTATAATTGTGTTTTGTGGCGCAGTGTGCGCGTAAAATTTTGAACTAGCAAATGCAACTTCCTTTCAACTTTACTCAGAAAATATATAATTTTCTTCACTTATGCTTGAGTTCATCATATTGATTGTACTTCATTCTATTATATCAATTTTAAGGATATTTTCATGCATGGATTAACTTTCGGCTCTTGTCCAAGATGTGCCCTGTTTTTAATCCTGTCACAAATGGGTTCTTTTCTTGATGCATGCAATGCTGACAATCAACTCAAAGCATGAGTTCAGCTCTTTTCCAAGCTTCGCTTGTATTTTCATCTAGGAACCAATGGTCTCTTTTCCTGATGACAGACGCGATGCTGACAATCAGGTTTCTGGTCGTCTGGACAATTTTTCTCTCGCTAGTTAACACTAACAGCTCCAATTTGACCATATACCTTCTGACGTTCTTTACCCCTACGACGATTTTAAATCAAACGTGATTGTCGCTCTTTATCCAGAGACACACTGGGAATCTGATTATCGTCAGGCTGCATCATCGCCAGACCAAAATGACGATTAGAGCCGCTCACTTGTCATCCTTGCGTCTGCCGCCGGCAAACCTGAAACGGTGGCTGGTAGCCTGGTACCGGCGTACAGCTTGTAGAAGCCGCCTGTAGGAGTCGGATTCTTGGGGGCATATGCTGTGCACTAGCCCCTTGGGGTGTACTAGTGCACTAGGCAAATCTGGACCATCGGATCTAAAACGGACTCTCCGGATCGAATTTCAAAAACAATGCGAAATTTGAAAACTTATCAAAAAATTCCGAAAAAAATCATGCACATGCCTGACCATGGTACGCACCGCCGTGATTTTTTTCGCACCGAAATGTCACCGTATGCGCCCTGGGAAAAAATGACAAATTTATGACAGAAAATTCAAATTTTGGGATCTCAAATTCTGTCAGAAATTTGTCATTTTTTCCCAGGGCGCATACGGTGACATTTCGGTGCGAAAAAAATTACGGCGGTGCGTACCATGGTCAGGCATGTGCATGATTTTTTTCGGAATTTTTTGATAAGTTTTCAAATTTTGAATTTTTTTGCCATGTTGCTTAGTGCACTAGTACACCTCAAGGGGCTAGTGCACAGCATATGCCCCGCGGTTTCTGGCACTTAAACATGATTCAGCTCCGGGGCAAATCGGACGACGACCCTCGCCGTCGCCGGCCGCCGGTCGCTGTGAGCTACGGAGAAACGTCGTACGCGCTGCACAGACCGTCGCAGGTTAGTACTGGTTCCCATGTTTCGCGTCATGATTCATCTCACCTTGCCCAGGAGAGCTCTGAAACAAGCGGTACGACTGTAGGGCATGAAAGCAACCGGAGAATGCAAGTGGCCTAGGAGAGGAGCCAGGAGGCCTCTTCTTAGTTGTGAGTTGTGACCCCAACCGGACGACGCGAAGTTGCATGGAACCTTGTATGCGAAATTATTTCACATTGGATGCTTGCGGCACTCTGCTTGCTTGCAGCACGTGTCAGATCTCAACCTCCTAAATATCATCATCCATTTGTTATCCAAGTAACACCCTCCGAAATTCAAACTCTGCGCTGCGCAAACAATGACAGCATGAAGTTACAGGAGAACATACATCGAGAATACTAGGGTGACGGCGTTGTGGAAGTGACGGTAATCTTGAAAAAACAAGCATACCGAGTAATGCGCGCGCTAGCTGGCGCGACATTCATCTAAAAAACTCTATCTGGTAAAATAAAGGTTGGCATCTTCGCAGCTATATATATAGTACAAAGCAAGATCACAGCATCGGAACTGCTGCAATCATCGTCCATGCAACTTTGCAAATGGGAAGGCCATGATTGGAAGAGGGTCTGATTTTGCAACGGGGTCTCGGGGAGCATGATGCAATGTACTAACTCTACTATTTCCCCTGACACTCCCTCGCCAGCCTCTCATGGTGAAGGCAACCCATGCAAGTTACTCTTATGATGTATGCACAATAAGATATCTCAGGTTTATGCATTCATGGTGTCCTGTCCCGTGGTATTGCATGGTTCCCAAACTGAAACAGCTAAGAAGCAATGACTACCGGCTTGAGATCTCGCAGCATTACCATGTGCACCGAACATGCACGGTTTGGTTTTCCACGGTCTCTTATCATCAGACTTTGTTATGTTTCGTAGTTCGCCCCATAGTTCTTTCTCTGCGTTCACCATTCGACAAGCTTCCGTTCTTTCTCATGAAGGAATATCTACCCATGTTAAAATTCTAACCATGTCCTTGCTTTTCTGGTGATTTTGAAATACAACTCCTTAATTTTATGATTTTATCACTACCATCACATTTTTAGCACGTCAATAAGTGACTTCTATTAGAACTAATTCTCAAAAAGCTTGCTTATAGATAGAGGTATCATAAGAATGTTGTGAGAAGCCAAGATGTGATTTTCATTGAAGATGAAACAACATAGAAGCCGATGACCACCACACCTTAGGTTGACACGGATTCAATTCTTTCTCCCCTCGCACATGAGAATGACAGGGGCGATGATGACGCTGAAGATGCAACTGATGACGTCAGCCAAAAACCATCGAATGACGAGGATAATCCATCTGATTCAGCACCAGTGCAATAGAGAAGTGGAAGAACTCTAGTACCTTTCACCAAGTATCCAACACAAGTATGTGCTGATGACTAATGCATGCGACTATGCGAGACCTCATGCCATGAAGAGGCATTGTCTGATGATCACAAGGATCAATGATGAATGGTAGAAAGCCATACAATAATAGAAGATGAGATGAACTCACTATATGAGAGTGACATATTTGAGATGGTGAGTATTCCAAAACACTCTCAAGAACAAGCGAGTGTGAGAAAATTATGCAAAACCACCACATTTGGGGCGACACTGTTAGCTAACCACCACTTTTAGGAAAAATGACAAAGACCATATGTTGCACGATTTAGCTCACGGCTAGCTGGAGCAGATCAAAGCAAATAGGGATGTAAACGGATCAGAACGGATATTGCTATTTTCATATTCTTTAACATATTTTTTTTGTCGGATTCGGATCGGAACGGATAATTGTCGGATGCGTATTCGAATGCGGATTATATCGGATGTCGAATATGGAGCGGATTCGGAACGGACTCGGGTCGGAAGCGGATAATAAAATAATACACACATAAAAATAGTAATTTGTTTATTTTATGCAAATAACATGACCAGAAAGCATGTAACATTTGAATGTATCCAAAGTTGCACGCTTGTTCGTACAATACATCAGCTTGTGTGCACGATGATCCAAAGGCATCCAAATACATTAACATTAAGCAATAATAAAAATGTAAATATGCAATACCGGCAATAGCATGATATAATGGACTAACTATGTTATCTGGATATTTGTGGCGGGGCTAATTTTATCGGATAATCCTATTAGTGGGTGTCGGATAATCCGCAAAAAATGTCGGACAATCCTAATCCGTCGGATATTATCAATACCATATCCGCTATCATATTCGTCGAATATCCGCTTGTGCAATATCCACATCCACATCCATATCTGGCGGATTTCTAAAACTACATACCATATCCTCAAAAACACCATATTCTCAAATACGGATGTGGATGCGGATTTGGGACGGAAATTATCCGTACCATTTACATCCCTAAAAGCAAAGCACCGGCATTGTGTCTATACTCGATCCGAACCTTTGCAAACAGTGTGACAACTTGTCTTGTCTCTAACCGGCCTGGCCACCGAAAGGCACCTTCTTCGCTCATAAAGGCTAGCTATCTGCCATGCAGGTGCAGGCGTCGGTGGCACCCCATGTATCTACGTACGCATATTGTTATGTATGCCTGTGAAGGCGTCGTCAGTTTTTAATCCATCCAGCTTAACTATTATTACACGATGAAGCACCCTGGTTACACAACGTTGCACGCACGCATGCATGGACCACTCACCGGAGGGTCCGGCCGACGGCCGACGGGTGTGGTTAGCTAGAGATCGCGAGATGGGAGAGGAAGAAGGCAAATTAATGGATCCAACAGCTAGCTAAGCTACTCCAGCTAGGTCGTGTGGGAATGGGGATGACGTTCGATTTGCGTTTCGCCGCCGGCCGGAACAATCGCACGTGCCTCTGATTCCCCGTCGGCGGCAGCATCTTCCGGCGGGGCCATTTTGGTCATCCCTACCTATGTGCTATCGGGGGACCACACGCTTTGTATAAATGATTTGAGTTGATGGAGTGTGAATTTTTCTTCCTCCACAGGCTAAAACTTCAACTGGATTAATCATAGTGCCTCTAAATGAGTGGAGATTTCTTGTACCCGAGCTCCAGTGCTCCTGCCACTTAAAAAAATTCAAAAACTATATTTAAATGTTTCAAAAAAAATCTAAAAATAATCATGCATGTTCTCCATGATCTATCCGATAGACGTGCAAAATTACGGTGCGAAATACTTTATATTTCGACCTACACAAAAATGACAAATTCATAGATCTGATTAAAGTTAACAATGCAAAGTTTCAAATCTACAATTTTTGTCATTTTTCTGTAGACTATAATATAAGGATTTTTGCATTGAGATTTTGCACGCTTCTAGTACGCATCATTGAGAACATGCATGATTTTTTCCAGAGTTTTTTAAAACTTTTAAAATTATTTTTCGAATTTTTTAAAGTGGCAGGAGCATTGGAGCTCGGGAGGCAAAGATGTTTTCCGGCCTCTAGATAAACTATGTAATGTAAAGTATAGGGATGTGCAAGTTTACGGGCACGAAGGCTTATTTGGGCTCTATTTATTGCACAATCGTGGACGTTGTGGAATACCGGTAATTACAAGATTTCTATCAAGCATAAAGTTATCAAACAAATCTATGATTTTCTTGCAGCTGTGGTCCCTAACGCTAAGGTCAAAGGACATGCCAAAACTCGTCTGGATGGTGGGCGATCTAATGGGATTGTATACCGCAAATCGCACTAGAGCCGCTAGCGGTTCTGATTGGTCGATGTGTCGATCCAAATTTTTGTTGCTCTTTATTCTTCTTATGCCTAAGTTGTATGCCGCCACATGTAATTGACCTTGTTATCTCAGTGGGGGGCCTTCGGGCCTTTTATCTAAAAAAGAATGAGAGAAAAATGGTTAGATAGTTTATCGTGTCCTAGATATTGTTGTTACTTTTCTTGAATCACCAACATTACTAGGTCTGAAAGAGAGTCAATTTTGATGGTACAAACCGCTAAGTTATCTTATTTATTTCAATCCTTCACATGTACAGTAAGATGTTTCAGTTAGATTTTATGGTTCATGGGCCATTTCTCTTATGACCACGACTCATTTAATGTATAAAATCCTGATCAATCTCAAATTGACATTTGACTTGCATGGGATGTACATTAGGTTTAGTCATGCACTGCTAGTGGAGTAAGTTTATCACTAACTTATTAGGTGAGATGCTTTACTCTTCTTTGTAGAACCAGAAAAGAGAGCAACGAGGCGTCGCATCACGTGAACCGAGTTCAAATTCGGGAGTGTTTCGGTGCATAGTTAAATTTTTGTGTGTATCAATATGCATTTTCATGCTCGACACGTTCTATATTTCAAGAAACTTTGTCTGTTGCTTGGTAGTTGTGTTCTTGCACTCTCACCAGCTATATACACTAGTACAGAATGACACATCGGATACCCTCTATGGCAACGACAAGAGTTATGCGACGGAAAAATGAGCTCCGCGCGCTTCCGCGAGTGTGCGCGCTAGTCGGTCGATGGGCCCGACACAATGGTAACGGAGGCTGAAAAGATCTCCGTTGCTCATATATAGGCAACGGAGGAAAGAATATCTCCGTTGCTGATATTGCCACATCAGAAACGGAGATCGGTCTATCTCCGTTTCCCATGTGAAGGCACATTAAGCGGTGCCGGTATTAATATCTCCCACTCCAGTACTGTATCTCACTCTCACTCTCAGTCTCACTCTCCGCAGTTCCTAACCCTAGCCGCACACGCTCTCCTCCTACTTCACCCATCGATGGCGAACCCCTCCGACGCCGACGGAAGTCAGGATGGAGCATCTTCCTCCTCCCACCCTCCGAGGCGCAGCCCGGATCTCCCCTACAACTTGGGCGAGATCCCCGGCGACTGCGGTCGCGAGTTCATTCTGAGCCGTCAAATCCCATCCGGATCCACGGCGGCGGCGGCCACCGGCGCCCGGATCTCGTCCTCATCGTCCTCCTCGGACGATGAGGACGAGGATCTGGAGGTCGGTCTCCTCCTCTCTCGCGCCTCCTTTGAGCGCGAGCACGCCGAGGGTGTCATTCGGGTGTCTGCGATGCAGAGAGCTATCCGCATCTCCGCCGCCGAGCACGCGATAGAAGCCGCCGAGGAGGCGTTGTTTCAGACGCGGCTCCGGGCGGCCATAGACCGCTCTCTTCTCCCTGGCCAGGGCCCTGGGCCAGATGCGGCGGCGGTAGCGGTGGCGGCGGCGGAGGAGGAGGATGAGGAGGAGGAGGAGGACGCTCCGGTGTTCGAGCAGGATGAGGTCTCCTCTGGCAGTGGCTCCGGCGCCGACGCCTGGGACGCAATCCGCGACGGAAAGCGACCCCGCCTCGCCTAAGGTAAATGACCGCTCTGTTAGCTACTTATTTAGCTCGGTTTGCTCTGTTAGTTAGCTCTGTTCAGCTATGTATTTGCTATGTTAGCTACTTATTTAACTCGGTTTGCTTTGTTTATCTATGTATTTGCTATGTTAGCTACTTATTTAGCCCGATTTGCTCTGTTAGTTAGCTCTGTTCAGCTATGTATTTGCTATGTTAGCTACTTATTTATCTCGGTTTGCTTTGTTTAGCTATGTATTTGCTATGTTAGCTACTTATTTAGCTCAGTTTGCTCTGTTAGTTAGCTCTGTTCAGCTATGTATTTGCTATGTTAGCTACTTATTTAGCCCGGTTTATTTTGTTTAGCTATGTATTTGCTATGTTAGCTAC
Source organism: Poa pratensis (assembly GCA_947311845.1). NCBI lineage: Eukaryota > Viridiplantae > Streptophyta > Magnoliopsida > Poales > Poaceae > Poa > Poa pratensis. The sequence goes on from CAMZMU010000073.1 coordinate 35,469,568, forward strand.
TTATTTAGCTCAGTTTGCTCTGTTAGTTAGCTCTGTTCAGCTATGTATTTGCTATGTTAGCTACTTATTTAGCTCGGTTTGCTTTGTTTAGCTATGTATTTGCTATGTTAGCTACTTATTTAGCTCAGTTTGCTCTGTTAGTTAGCTCTGTTCAGCTATGTATTTGCTATGTTAGCTACTTATTTAACTCGGTTTGCTTTGTTTAGCTATGTATTTGTTATGTTAGCTACTTATTTAGCTCAGTTTGCTCTGTTAGTTAGCTCTGTTCAGCTATGTATTTGCTATGTTAGCTACTTATTTAGCTCGGTTTGCTTTGTTTAGCTATGTATTTGCTATGTTAGCTACTTATGTAGCTCGGTTTGCTCTGTTAGTTAGCTCTGTTCAGCTATGTATTTGCTATGTTAGCTACTTATTTAGCTCGGTTTGCTCTGTTCAGCTATGTATTTGCTATGTTAGCTACTTATTTAGCTCGGGTTGCTCTGTTAGTTAGCTCTGTTCAGCTATATATTTGCTATGTTAGCTACTTATTTAGCTTGGTTTGCTCTGTTAGTTAGCTCTTCAGCTATGTATTTAGCTCGGTTTGCTTTGTTTACTGCTTATTGGCTCTGTTTATTAGCTTTGTTTGCTGTTTTTAACAAAGAACATTCGTTGTTTCAAGGGCTTGGTGGATGCTTGGTGACGATGCTGCTGCCGTGAAGACCTAGGAGCGGGGCTCCATACACGGTGCCGTCACCAGGAGCAGTACATTTTGCGCAGCAGGAAAGACAGTAGATGTTCATCTGGCGGCCGTGAAGACATAGGAGCAGAGCTCCAGCCACGCGCACTGATGAACTTTTGTAAAGCAGGGCGTACGGTGACGACCGGGCGGCCGTCTAGTCGCATGGAGCGGGGCTCCATCCCGTCACCGTGTTTTTTTTGTTTTCCTGTAACCCTTATCAGAAACGGTTATTAGCAAAACTCCGTGTCTAATGTTAAATACATCAGAAACGGTTTATCGCATCCGTTGCCATTGAGATCTTCACATCAGTGACAGGGTCGGGGACACGGACCCTTTCTCCGTTGCCGATGGGGTTTTTGGCCCGTTTCCGATGTGTCGTTCTGTACTAGTGATAGAGGAGAGTTCGACCAGTGAAGAGAAGAAGCATCTCTCTCTCTCTCCCTCTCTCTCTCTCTCTCTCTCTCTCTCTCTCTCTCTCTCTCTCTCTCTCGCCAAGAGTAGATCTCCGAAAGTTTGTCCCTTGAAAACCTTCACCGGCTGAGGGTGATAAGTTTTTTGGAAGCATCTTGGCAGGATTGCTCGCTTCTGTATGACTACATAGACGACGACATATAGACTACCTTATTGAATTGGTGCACTAGCCATCTAAAACAAAAGTCCGAACTGATGGAAAGAGACTAGGCATTATATTTATATTCAACACTTCCCCTCACGTCTAGGCTATTTTAGTACTTAGCGTGGGTTCGATGTAGTCCGCAGAATATTTTTCCTTTTTTTTAATACTACGTGAGCAGTGTGAAACCATTTGGCTATGATACCATATTGAATTGGTGCACTAGCCATCTAAATCGAAAGTCCGAACTGATGGAAAGAGACTAGGCATTATATTTAAATTCAACATACCTCCTCTTCGATGTACAACTATGTCATCTTTACCACTATGTGTTACAACGACAATGTTGTTGTTGCGATATTCACGACCAACACGTATGCGTTGTCTCGCATTTTGACTTGCATTTGTTCCATAATGCAGATTTATTTCATCCTATTAGATTTGCTAGTGCAAATTTAATAGTGTTGCTTTCGTTAATTAAACCCATCCAAAAAATTCTTAATATTTCAACATTATCCACTTTTTTTTAGCAAACTTGCTTGCGTTCATTCGCTTGAAGAAACTCAAAAGATCATTGGAAATAATAAGAAAGTACAAAGTAGTAACTACTAATGTTCCTGCATAGCCATCTATTACCTCAAAATACACTTTTGAGGTAAAATTACCACACAAAGTGTCCGCGAACCCCAAACCAACCAACCTGGACTACAAATAGACTACCCCCATCGCAGCTCAGCAGCCGGTACACTCATTCGAGTTCAAGCAAACCGGCCGGCGCCACTGTGTGCTGAGCTCAGATGGCAACCCCCTCTTCCTCCGTCGTCCTAATGTTCCTCTTGCCTCTCCTTGCCGTTGCTCCGGGAGCTCTCGGCCAGTGGCGGTCCGGCCATGCCACATTCTATGGTGGCAGCGACGCCTCCGGCACAATGGGTACGTACGTACGTCATTTGATCCGTTCTTGAAACTTCAGTAAGGAACACATTATTGTGAGATTGATCGTGGTGGAATAATTCGAGCTTATGTGTACGTGTGCAGGAGGCGCGTGCGGGTACGGGAACCTGTACAGCCAGGGGTACGGCACGAGCACGGCGGCGCTGAGCACGTCGCTGTTCAACAACGGGCTGAGCTGCGGCTCCTGCTACGAGCTCCGGTGCTCTGGCGAGCGCCGGTGGTGCCATCCGGGCGCCACCATCACGGTGACGGCCACCAACTTCTGCCCTCCAAACTACGGGCTCCCCAACAACGACGGCGGGTGGTGCAACCCGCCGCTGCAGCACTTCGACCTGGCGGAGCCGGCGTTCCTCCGCATCGCCCAGTACCGCGCCGGCATCGTGCCGGTGTCGTTCCGCAGGGTGCGGTGCGCGAGGAGGGGCGGGGTCCGGTTCACGGTGAACGGGCACGCCTACTTCAACCTGGTGCTGGTGACCAACGTGGGCGGCGCCGGCGACGTGCACGCGGTGTCGGTGAAGGGGTCGTCGCGCTCGCGCCCGGGGCGGTGGCGGGCCATGTCGCGCAACTGGGGACAGAACTGGCAGAGCAACGCCTACCTCAACGGCCAGGCGCTCTCCTTCCGCGTCACCACCAGCGACGGCCGGGCGCTCGTCTCCGCCAACGTCGCGCCGAGGGGATGGCAGTTCGGCCAGACCTTCCAGGGCCGCCAGTTCTGAGATCTGCCCGGCCAGATTCAGATCATTCATTCATTTGGATCGAGCTTAATTGGTTTGTCTTGTGCCGGTCGTCTTGCGTTTAGTTTTGTCGGCGGCGAGTGAGTGTGAGTTCACTCCAGCCAGATGCTGAGGTCGCCCCCTGTAAGGAGAAAAAGGATTGGCACCCGCATGTCGGAGGCGGGAGGTGTCTCACGAGTACTCTGAGCCGCTTTGCTGCTCTGCCTTGTTAATTGATAATTGAGATTTGTGTAGGGTTCATATGAGTTAGTTTATGAGATAGAGAGTGTGTGAGCCTGCCTGTCTGCCTCTGAAAAACAGAGACAGAGGAGGTGGGGAGAGTTGCAGTGTGAATGCAAAACCATTAGTTTTGTCAGTCCTACTTGCTTTATTTACATGAATTATTTTGCAACGCATTTCTTGTTTTTAAATCCTTTTGCAATGCATTGTTTTTTTAGGGAATTGCAATGCTTTGCTTGTAATACTAGCTTGCCACTGAAATTTACCTAACACATAAAAGAAGGACAAAAAAATAAAAAACATGTTTTTTTTAGGAAAAAATGTTCTTAGGCGGCCGAGTTAATAAATGGGCCAAAGAATAGGCCCAGAGTATACTTGCACGGACCTGGGCCGTAGCTACTAGCTCCAGCCCTGGGAGAGAAACTACGCCGCTCGCCACGAATGTCGCGTGTAGCCACCAAACTTTTCCTGACGCCGTCGTTGCTCCCACTCTCACTCCCCAAGTGCCTGCGGAGGCGGCGGCCCAGCATCTGCTCACCGAGGAGGGCCTTCGCGATGGCGGCGTCGGGGTTCGGAGGCGGCGAGACGTTCCGGCTGTCTGCGGCGGCGGGGGCCGGCGTGTTGAAGCTGCACAAGGGCGACATCACCCTCTGGTCCGTCGACGGCGCCACCGACGCCATCGTACGTGGTTCCGCTCCATCCATGTTCCCAATCCAACCATATCTCCTCCACGCCACACTGTTTGTGTATGATCTCAGCCTGCTTGCTTGCCCGCGGTTAGTCTCAAATGGGGAAACCAACTCAGCTGCGGTAACATCACATGGGTTTTCTAGTTGGGATTGAGTCTGACACGGAGGAGTGTGTTGACTAGATCTTGGTTTGTGAAAGGGGTCTTCTTATAGCTATACTTATGTTCTGTTTTAATATCCGCATCAGTTGCTTCTACCATCAGAGTGTTTTGGCTTAGGTTGGAGAGGTGAGCAGGATCTTCTTCGCTATACTTGCCTTCGGTTTTAACATCAGTACATCAGAGTGTTTTGGCTTAGGTTGGAGTGGTGAATCCGTGAATAGGATCTTCTTAGCTATACTTGCTTTCGGTTTTAGTATCAGTACATCTGAGTGTTTTGGCTTAGCTTGGAGTGGTGAACATGATCTTCTTAGCTATACATGCTTTCGGTTTTAATATCAGTATTAGTTGCTTCTGCCGTCAAGGGGATTATAATCAACTTGTAGGTCGTACATCTGCCTCCTGATAAATGCTAAACGTACTAACTTGGTGCGTGGATTCTTTGCTACCCCAAGTTCGAAGAAATACTAGGTCGTTAGAAGGTATTATTTCGGTTCAGTCTACTGGATTTGACCATCACCCCTTAAATTGTAGCTGAAGAAGTTTGAATCAAGTTCCCCTGTAACTATGAGCTTCTTCATATGACTATGGAGTGGAATTAAGTTCTGAGTCTCCAAAGCTAAGCTAAACCATCAGGAAAATTGTAGTTCTTTTGCAAAAGTTCCTAAATTCGAGAACAAGACATAAGCTGGTGAAATATCTTGTCATGAGCCCATTAGACCAGTTACACCTTAAGCCTTAGCATGCTTGTATTGTATGCTATGATCTATTATGCGGACAGGTGTTTACTAAAACACTTCCCTTGCTGTGATGCATTTGTGTTGTGCTTTTCTTAAAAGTTAAAAGCAATATTCTTTCTCTATATTCAGCAATGAAGTAGATAATGATCTCTGTATATTTGCATTAAAGAATATAACTGAAGTTTATTTTGGCAGGTTAATGCTGCTAATGAACGAATGCTAGGAGGGGGAGGTGTTGATGGAGGTAATGACAAGCTTTTGAGAACCATAATCATTTCACTTATCATTCCGGACTATCTCATACTGACTTGAAACCCTATGTCAGCTGTACATCGAGCTGCTGGGCCACAACTTGTACAAGCATGCCGTAAAGTTCCTGAGGTTAAACCTGGAATCCGTTGCCCTACTGGAGAAGCCAGAATTGCTCCGTTAGTACCTTTTCTGATTCATTTTGGTAGCTTCAGAATGTCATTTTCCTAAAAATAGATCTGTTTGCATGTATGTTGAATGTGAACAGAGCTTTTGAGCTTCCCGTGTCCCGTGTGATACATACAGTTGGGCCCATATATGATATCGATAGGAAGCCTGAGGTGTCTTTAAGGAATGCCTACAAGTAAGTCTCCCTTGTGAACTTATATGTTAGAAAAGACCATTCTAGTTGCTGATCATGGAAAACTACCTTGAACTGCATCTTTTAATTGCAGAAATAGCTTGAAGCTTGCTAAAGAGAATGGCATTCAGTACATTGCGTTCCCTGCTATATCTTGTGGTGTTTTTCGGTAGGTACTCAGTGCCTGTTTTCATTCATGTATATGCTTTTCGTGCAGCTTATTCTTTGCAGTATGTAATTTGTGAAGTTTAACATGATTTGATCATGCAGTTACCCTCCAAAGGAAGCATCAAACATAGCTATTTCAACTGCTCAACAATTTGCAGGAGATATTAAAGAGGTTAGTCGCAGCTCGTCATCTAAACATTTTGGTATTATACTGCCGTGCCAGTGTGGTATTTTTAACCAAATGTCGTTTCACACTAAAATAATTAAATTGGACACCCATTATGCCGTTTCGCACTAAAATAATTAAACTAGACATCCATATGACAACTAGTTTGCCTTATAGTTTTATTCTGGCCTCACTGGTTAGCCCAGTTAAAAAAATATGAAGTTTGTTTTCATTTATCATGTTCCCGGGGTGTTGTCATCTATGTCGATTAAATTCGTAAAACCACTTTGTAATTGCAGGTGCATTTTATTCTGTTTTTGGATGAGCTCTACGATGTTTGGCGTGAGACTGCACAGGAGATGCTGACCCAATTTGAGAAGTGAATGACCGTGGTGTGAGTGTAGTATGCTCATGTCAGCCAGTATGAAATAAAGGCTAGTGGGGTTAGTTGACTATGATAGTATGTATGGCAAGTTTGAATATGTTTGTCTGAAAGAGAGTTGGATGGATGGATATGCTTGATGAGAGTCCTGAATGAGATTTTAGTTCATCATGCTACATTTTCATATGAATGATAAGATGCTTGACAAGTGATAGTGCTAGCAGTACAAGTACCTTTGTTGCTTGTGCTAATGTACTCCCTCTGTGTCAAAAAGTAAGACGTTTTAGCTACTTACCACACACATGTATCTAGACATGTTTTAGTGCAAGATTCATGTGAATCTTGCACTAAAACATGTCTAGATACATGTGTGTGGTAAGTAGCTAGAGAGTCTTACTTTTTGACACGGAGGGAGTATAATCGTATTCCAGACCCTTTACAGTACGTGTTGCCAGTTCGCATTACACAAACTTGCATAGGTATAGACGCCAGGAAACAGGTCGGTATGATGTAGTAACAGCTACTCCAGTTCTCTTCATAAACACTGTTGTGTGCTCGTTGGCAGTTTAAGAACGTGTAGCTCACGTTCCTTCAAAACGAACCAGCACGTAGACCAGTCTACTATTTACAGAGGAGCTAAAGATATTGGATGAGATGTTGCGATCTTCTGCATATCTTTTCAGTTTCAACTTATTCATTAAGAGTACATCGACATGGTAGCTACATCAAGCTTCGCTTTCACTCATCTAAAATTCCTACTTCATGCGACCTACGACGTACAAATACAACTAATGTAAACCGAAAAAGAAACTCGACATTTGTTAATATGTGATGGTGGTAAAGATGACAAGTGTCACAGTTTGAGAAGATCAGTCGTCTTTGTCTCTGATAAAGCTTCTTGGTAGTCTGCTTATCACATTTTCGTCAACAATCTTGTAATGCCTTGAGAAATTACGGTGGACCATCCCAGCGTACCTATCCACGTGCTCCTGGTGTCTATGGTATAGTGCAGGTACTGTGACCAAAGCAATCGTTCCTGTCATCCACACACTGTAAAATTAGCATTGAACTCTATAGAAAGGACGAGCTGTAGACAAACAGATACATGGTCCTGCAAGTGCTTGAGATGGTTACATAACATACCTATATAAGCAAGAGTTACAGAAGAGTAGAAATTGCCAATAACAGATAGCAGCCACAGGACAGACACAACCTGTGAAGGATTTTCATTCGTCAGCAAGCATAGTGATCTCATGCATCTCATGTAATCAACAAACAGAAAAATGGAATGATAGCTAACCTGGAAAAAGAGTCGGAAGTCTTTGCCAAGAGTAATGTCATGTGCAATCATCAGCATGTTGTTGACTTTAACACGAAATGAAGCCGCGGCATTATTAACCATTTCCTCTGATAGAACTAACTCTGGCAGTGGCCTAGGTTGCCTACAATAATTAACCGATAAGAAATATATAGATAATTAGATACACCTCTGTGGAAATATGTAAAGAACATGAAATCTGGGATATAGGTTCCTTACTTATTTAGCAAGCCAGATGTTTTAACCCATATGAACTGTACAACTATTAAAATGAGCAGAACATCACAGCAGATAGTCAAGAATGACAGCTCAGACTTCTCGAACAACCACCATGCAATGGTAGCACCAAATATAACACCAGCTGTAGCACGTCTACACTTCCACAAGATGATATCGGCAGCTGAAAGATAGGAACAACATCTTCAATCATGAGCAAGAGAAATGTAAGGCCAACTGTACTTGGAGACATGCAAAAGGGAAAATCAAACTGTCAAGCTTCATGCACAACCAAATATTCCTAAACACCGATCTCATGGAAAGGGCTAGGCAACACATCAACACCCCCCTCACGTGTGACGGGAAGACAAGGGAAGACAAGTCAACACGTGTAGAGTCAGAGGCAGACACCGAGGGGCACCAGCAATTTTAGGATAAATTGCGAAAACCAGGACTCGAACTCGATACCCTGGGCTGTGATACCATGTCAAGCTTCATGCACTAACCAACTATTCCAAAAGATCGATCTCATGGAAGGGCTAGGCAATCCACTTATACACATCAACACAAACCAGTGGTAAATTTCAAACAGAAGTAAAGGTACACGCGTATATTATCAACTTATGATTACTAGTGCAGAAGATAAATATTGAAAACAGTACTCCTGATGTTAAGCAGAGCAAATAATTGTACCATATGATAAATGCAAATCTTCAGACATAAGTGTAGCAATTATTTAGGTATCAGATTGCAGCATGACAGGCTAGTACTCCTAATGATTGGTCTCTCGCTGCATTGATACTAACACAACACTGTGCAGAAAATAATTTAAAATTATAAAAATATATTAACAGCATCCAAAGGCATTCGCTGATTCAAATCAATATGTACAGGTGACCTCCATGTCATGTTTGATCGAATGATAGCCATAGGTATTTCAAGGGTGACAGAGTTGATAACCATCAGCTAGGATTCGAACCAAAACTTTATGGCATGTGCACACTAGCACGCGCTTTCTGAAACCACAGTACACAATCTGAACCTTGCTTGCATTCAAGCACGCTTCTTCTACTACCCTACGAAGTAAAAGCAAAGAGGTCAACCGGCTTTAATCAACCCTGACACTACCCTGAGCAAACACAATCACCGTATCATGATTTTAATCACAAGGGAGACATCGCAACCCCGTGACGGCCTGATGTATCCACCTCACAACATCCAATTCGCGTATGTAATCACAGGGCCGAGGCACGCCGAACTTAGCACGGAACTAGGGGTAGGAGTGTTGATGGCAGGAGAGTAGTAGCGGTACCTTTCCCGCCGCCGACGATTTGGTGCACAGAGAGCCGGTAGCCGCCGCTGCCGGCGGAGCTGCAGGAGTCGGCGGACCCCTCGATCCCGGCGTTCGCGGCCTCCGGCCCGCTGCCGCTGGCCTCCATGACTAGCTTCCTGGTTCGCGGCGGGATCGGAGAGGAGGCGAGGCGAGGCGACTGGGGAAAGAATGGTCCGGGGATGGGGGAGGAGAAGGAATGGGGGGAGGCCGTTTCTTCCTTCGACGGGACGGCGGCGGTAGGACCAGAGGGGGACGATGCCTTTTTCAATTTTGACCACTCAATTTGGTTTTGTTTTGTTAATTTATTTGGTTAGTGGTGATTAATTGGGCCCTTGGTATCAAAATACGATCGATATATAGTTAGCGGGGATTTGCTGTCGCCTATGGATGGAGACTACAGAAAGAGACGGGCTTCAGGGGATTCAATGTGAAATGCTAATCCACCTGAGCAAGAAAACGAATTTCCTAGAAAAATTGGATAATAATTCTTTTAGGGCCCGCTTGATTCGCCTCTTTAGTCTCTAAACCAGTGTATTTCTCGCTCCCATCGAAGAATATTTAGACTGATCGGTTGGGTCTCGCTATTGATAAAAACGTCGCATCTCACTAAAAAACAATTTCGTCTTTATGCAATACACATATGTAAATCCTCCCATACAATTACAGGTTGGTTCGCACCCAAAATGATGCTTGATTCTTGTTGCATTCAGTGGAGGAAGCTCTTATTTGATGCCTTCTCTAACTTTGGAAGGCCTTCAACATGGGACAATCTGGCGTGGCCCATCAAATAGGTAGAAGCTATTTTTTATGAATCTCAAAATGCATATTTTTTATTTTAAAATAATTTAATGATATGGAAAGAATATATGTGTTCATAATAGAAATAATTACATGTGTAAAAAAATGACGTATAATCTGAAAATTAAATCTTCACTTGTTTCAAAAAAGTTGTTCATGTATCAAGGGAAAACATCATATGACAATAAAAAAATGGTCAGGTGTAATGAAAAATTAATATTAAAAAATATTATATATGTGAAAACGTTTTTCATGCATATCGTAATATATGTTCCTGCACTTTTTAAGATATCATATATTTGAAAAAAATATGAAAAATTAAAAGACAAAAAACACGTCTGAAATAAAAATAACGTAAACATGCTAAATTAGAAAAGACGACGAAAACGAAACATAAAACATAACAGTGAAAGAAAAACATGATACATCGTTGGGCCAGCCAACTAGCGCGCCGTACGGGGCCGTTGCCCCTTGTTTAACACTCCGCGGCCCCTCTAGAAAACCAAGAGAAAATTCTAGCTGCGCCACGGCCGCCACTCTGGTGGTTCTTCCCCCAAACCAGATTGGCTAGCTCCGGTAGGCCTCCATCCGGTTTCGTCGAAGGTAAGCTTTAATAGTATACTGAAGAGGATGAACAATATGTACTACTCGCTTTTCAGAATCACGAGTAGCAAGTTCAGAATCAGGAGATCGAGACCTTCGAAGGAGGGTTGATTCGACGATGCAACGCCAGTTTATTAATCTTGTGCTGGATTGCTACAAGACCCACCGCTTTACCTTGCGCCGCATCAAGTCATCGAGCCTTTTCCACCCTAAAAAACTGAACGGAGGCAGAAAACCGCGGAAGCAAGTTGAGAAAGCTGCGCTGCCGAAACCTGTAATGTCGTTTGGTTTTAACGCCCGCAAGGAGTTTGGGAAGGGATTTGGGACGATGGGGAGCTTTATGTTCATGCCTCTTGGCCGCACCAGTGACCAGATCGCCTGCGTAGACATGAACGGCCATGTCCTGGTTTATGATACTTGCCTGAACAATGTCTCCAGCATGCCCACGCTCAGGGGATGCATGACGAACTCTGTTCCGTTCAACGTCCATGGCATCATCTACATTATCAATAAGTGCCCTAGCAATTTTGACCCGACTAATCAGCCCTGTTTCCAAGCTCTCAAGCAGGGTGATCCGCCCAAAGATGTCTATGAAATGCGGGGTGGCACTGGCACTCTTACCCGCATCCTCCCTACACGGAGGCCCTGGGTACGAGCCTTCGTGCGACTCCAAGATCAGCTCGTCTGCTTTAGTTGGCGACAACATCTGGGTATCTGCCAGGGCATTGGCACCTACTCTTTCGACACTGCCAACTGCGTGTGGAGCAATCCTGGCAGCTGGGAACTCCCATTCCGTGGCACTGCTGAGTATGTCCCTGAGCTCAGCCTCTGGTTCGGCTTCTCCTCTGGACGAGAGAAACAGTTCTGTGCTTCAGACCTCAAGGCAGGTGCTTCTCGAGCGCCCAAACTGTGCCATGTGTGGAAAGAAGAGCTTGCTACCAACAGTGGGGACTGGCAGCTACTAACCTCCTACCTTGTGCACCTTGGCTCCGGCAGATTCTGCACCGCGAGGTTCTACCAGGTCTATGGAGACGAAGATCATGATGGTTACCCTGTTGTGAAGGGCAAGTTTGCAGTTTTGACGGGCGTGGAGGTAAAGCACTGCAAGGCTGATCAGGGAATACAGATGGTCAAGCACAAATCCATTCGGTACAACGTTGATGCACATCTCTCCCACTGGGTATTTTAGGAGGAGTCATTGGTTTGAGAGTTAGCATATCGTGTACTCCGATGAACGGATCAGCTATGTGATGTGAGATGTGTTGGATGAATGGTGGCTTCAGAAATAGGATAAGGTTGACATTCAATCGAGCTATTCCTCAAAGTGAGGACAACGAACATACATATATATCTTAACCGCATAAGTCGGCACTTCACGCTGTTGGTGCTTTCTGTGTTGTCTCACCTGGTTAGAGTTGGATACTGTTTGTGCTGTAAATCATGCCTGTGTTCATGTATTCTTGTCTATGCAGGATAGCACTCTCTAGACTCAGCCTCCCTTTTGTAAGGCTGCAGTCTGTACTCTGTCATGGATGCCAATGAAATAAATCTTGCTTTTCCAACAAAAAAGGGATAGTATGGGTGCTTGGGATCTCAGTTCTTTGAACTTTGTGTGCATGTAATGTATAACTAAGTATCATCTCGCACCTCTGTTAAACCACCACGATGTGCACTTGCTGGAGAACCTTGCCTTTTGCCTGCCCAATCAACTGCTGCTGTCATGAGTGCATGCACCATTGATTCTTTGCTGTCAAGATCTCAGCTGCTTCTGTCGATATCCGATCAGTTACGGATACTCCGATTCTGTTTCTTACAACATAGGCTGATTATGTTCATGGCTAGAAAATTATGCTTTATAAATTTGTAGTTTACTAGCGCAATGGGGTTGACAGGAAAAATCATCAGCACAGGTATGGATCTACTACAAGCTTACTTTTTTCGATTGTTACCACTGTAGGTGTCTTGTCCTGCGGTTCACGGATTGCTGAGCTAATCCCCATTGTTGAACTGAATCTCAGTTGCCGCGGAAGGTTGAAGCACGACTTGGAGCGGCCCATGACATCCAAGTCTATACGATGTCCAATACGATGTCCAGTCTTTTGAAGTGATTCACATTTTGGTAGCTTCATCGTCTGGGTAATACTTCCTTGCGAAGCTTCTCATTTGTTTTACCGAGATGTTATGTTGGTCTGCTTGTGATTAAAAGGAAATGACTAAAACTGATTTGTGCATCTGTGCTAAAATAATTAACATGTCAACTATGTTGTTTTTGTTGTTTTCATCGACTGTGGATGAGTGCAGTAGTCTTTGTTTTCAGCTATAGGGGTCTTGGATGGCATGACATTAAATGTTGTATTGACTATTGACTATGAATTAGTTGCACCATATGGCGATTACTAGTTATTCTTGACTTATCCTTCCCTTATTCAGCCTTAAATTCACGTAAGGCCATAATTTCTGTGCAGATTTAACTCTTTGAATTTGTCCCCTTAGACTTCTTGGAAAGAAGTTTTTTTTGTTCCTATATACTCCTCTAAATTCATCATGCAAAGTATTGGATACAAGATTTTCTTTTCGATGCAGAGGCCGGGGCATTGCTCCCATTTTGACAAAAAAAAACACATGCTTACCCCTCTAACTTAGCAGTACATTTTTTATAGTACACTTCCCTTGGTACTTCTCATGCCGAAAACACAAGACTTTATAAGAAAATGGTGCCTGCATACACACGCAAACAATGTATGCACCACATGTTCTCGAGACAAAGTTTGAATCTTTAGCATCACCCTTCAACTTACAGATATTTTTTTCAAACTTGAAATAACTAATAAATAGACGGTTTGTTATCATGAACAACATAATCTTTTTGGAACTCTATCGACATAATCCTTGAATAATGAAACTTAAATATGTGCATGAACCCTCTTTCCGACTAACGATTGTACTGTCGTAGGCACACAATCGATATACCCGAGGACAACCAATCACAATAACAACACTGACATTGGGTAACGTGGTTCAACGATCAATGCCTACATCCGCGGAGTCTGTTTAACGGATGCTCCTCCCCATGTACTAATCATCATGGTACAACCGACGACAAGCCCTCCGAGGCCAATAGATGCATCAAATCTCCACGCCACGACGATCCAGCCGCCCCTGCCACAGGGCACCGGACCATTCCCTCATGATCTTGTGTCTAGCCTGTAAGTTTTTGTCTATTGTATTTTTGCTACCCAAGGTGTTTTTATATGTTAGCCCAGGTTACAAGTGTTCGACTCCAACACCAAACTTACGCGTAATGACAAGTCTAACTATAACACATTACGTACACATATTCGACACATATTCAACAGACTCCACCTTGGCGAATATGACCTTTGCCATCTTGAATTTATGCTATATGCTTTCACATGAATTTATGCCATGAATTTATGCTATACGCTTTCACATAAGTGTCATACAGACACATATTGTGTGTTTTTTGTTTAATTTCGTTTTATACCCATTAAGAACAAGTTGTGTTTCAAAAAATCAATACTATAGTCATGCATATTTATGCAAGGAACTATGATCATCTGCTTAATTATTCAATAAATTAAAACTTTTGTTTGGAATGACACGAGTTAGAAAAGAAATATCACTTTCTCTATAATACAACAATTAGTAAAGTTGGTACACAATGGGCCTGATATTGCCTCCAATTGAAGGAAATCTAATTTCTTACATCGCATGTCCAATGAAGTTTCCTTACATCGCATGTCGATGTATGGGGGGGGGGGGGGGGGGGGGGGGAGCAGCGGCCCCCCTCCCAGTTGTGCATACCGCTACTAGCGACGGGTGAACGTGCATACTTCGGCCAGCATATATTCTGAGTACCAGGATGCGATGGACTTGCCGACAAACGTCCACTACTGGCTACACTGGAAGGTGGCCATGTGCTTCTTTTCAGTGGTCGCGTGCTTGGGTACCTCCGCATAACTTCTCTGGCGGTACGACGGCCCGCACGCCGACCTATAGGCCGAGCCAATTGTTGGACTTGCTTCCTTGAGAGGCGTCCAAGGAGTCTGGGGCTGATTTATAACGGAGAGGCCTAAGACTAGACATAGTGGGAGTAATATAGCTAGTAATTTCAATGCCACGTAGGCAAAAAAGGTGATGTAGCAAGTAATTAATGAGGAGATAGAAGGTTAGAGTAACATAGCTAGTTACCGTAACATCACACATCCCAAGGCAAAATGAGTCTACAACCTAATAAATGCTATCATGCATGACACCACAAATAAGTTACTACCCACTATAGAGATAGTAACATAAGGTAGTAACATTAGTATGTATCACTCAATGTTACTCCCCACTATGACTAGTCTAACAGTCTTGTCTCCGGGACATGCACCCAGGCTGGCTACTCATGTATAGGCTCGTAGCGTTCGTCTTCTTAATCGTGCAGGAAGCGGCCATCTTTATCTTTACATTTCTTTGTGCAAGAAAAAATAGATGAGACGCTAAAAGTTGTTGTGAAAATAAATACTCCCTCCGATCCATATTAATTTCGCTAAATCAGATGTACCTAGGCGTTGCTGAATCAGATGTATCCAGCACTGAAATATGTCTAGATAATCCGATTCAGGGACATTAATATGGATCAGATGGAGTAGTTAGAGATTACATGATTATCATATAGGCTAGCCCAAGTTGATGTACATGCCAATTAAATTAGGTATGTAGGTGGACATTTAGTCTCGTCACATTTTACTTCTAGGTAAGTGAAATTATTTATCTCTTCACCCAATTCCTTACAAACGACGGTGTCTTAGCACAAGTCCTGTTTGAAATTTTCAACTTGCAATAACGTTGTCCCTCTATGTATGCATCGAATATGTTGGCACAAAACCGAAATATATCAAACATGGAACTGCACAGAAGATGACTCGCGAGAGTTGGCTGGGTTCTGGACATACCTAGTTCAGATTCTCTATCAGGTAAAGAGTGCAACAATTCTAGTCATTAACCTACGTAGAATCCCAGTTTGTTGCCGAAGCCGATAGATTTAGAATAATACTATATTGTCACCACATTGAACCTGCACGTCTTTACATTCTCAACGTTGTTCTACCACATTTCATTTGTTTACTACAACAACACACACTCTAAAATACCATTAAAGCTACAGTGGCTCTATCCTTTTACTGGATTTTCTCTGTGCTCACATGTCCTTACTTGTGTCTGAGGTAGACAAGAATCTTGGGGTATAGGGGTGGGGTAAAGAACTGATTTTTTTCAATATAAGGTCCCATAAAATGGTCTTCATATTTTTGGTCAAGCCCCCCCCCCCCCCCCCCCCCCTCGCGAGTAAGCTCCACCATTGGTCCGAATGCAGCAACTTTTGCCTGCAATATTAGTTAGATATACAATCACGACCAACTCTCTACACATACTTTAATTATTATATGTACCCTAAATTCTTGTTTTCGCGGACGGACAACTGCAGGGGCGGTGACACTTTGTGATTCCAATTTGTGCACAATTCATTAAAGTAATTCTCGGTGATGCAGTGCTCCATAGCTTGGTAGGTGGATAATGTCATACTAGATCAATCACAATGATGCCTTTACTGTTCCATTATCCTCATAACAATTAATTGCACAATTGATAGCCCTTCCCGTGGTTTTGGATTACTTTTTCTCTTCACTTTCATCTACGTTATTTTCCAGTGGACTGTCCACGCCTCACATAACATCGGGTACAATTTCAGTTAACATTTCATACTTGGGTAACACTTACTTTCCATTTTTTTCTACAACTGAACATCGTTCATGCGAATTCTACACTTGGCCTTACCCATTTCCCAATCTGTCCTCCAAACTGGTCTCCACAAAATTGACTTCATATTTTTTTTGTCAAGGCTGGGGGACGGTGCCCCCCTCCTGACTTGCAGTAAGCTCCGCCATTGGTCTCAATGCAGCAACTGCTGCCTCCAATAATAGATATATGCAATCATGACCAGCTCTCTACACATATATATATAATTATTCTATGTAACCTAAATACTTGTTTTCGCAGACGGACAACTGCAGGGGCGGTGACATTTTGCAATTCTAATTTGTGCACAAGTAATTAAAGTCATTCTTGGTGATGCAGTTCTCCATAGCTTGGTAAGTGGATAATTTCATAATAGATCACTCGCAATGGTGCCTTTACTGTTCCATTACACTCATAACAATTAATTAATTGCACAATTGACAGCCCTTGTTGTGGTTTCGGATTGCGTACTTTTTTACTTCACTTTTGTCTACGTTATTTTTCAGTGGGCTGTTCAAGCCTCACATTACATCGGGTACAATTTAAGCTAACATTTCATTTTTGGGTAACGCCTTACTTTTTTTTTCTATAACTGAACATCGTTCATGCGAATTCAAACATGGCCTTACCCATTTCTAAATCTTTCCTCCAAACCGGTCCCATTATGATAATTTTATTTTACTTCCCTCCTGGAATAAGTTTTCAAGGACACGCAACAGAATGTTGTTGTCATCACATTAAGAACGGAAGTAGAAGGTTACAATACAGTTACATACGGCAACGCCGTCTGCGGGCACCTAGCCCTACTCCTCGCGCTGCTCCGCTCTTACACTCGCTCTCGCTTTTCACACAGGTCTAATTCCTCACTAACACTTCTTACAACAATGTCCATACTAGAATCTACCTTGTTAAAGACCCTGCCATTTCTTTCTAGCCAGATTTTCCTCATGCCCACAACCATGAAGGTGGCCAGTTCCTTGCGCTGCTTTCCTCTCCGCTGAGCTAGAGTGTTACACCACCAGCTTCTTACTGAAGTTTGGCCGGCAGGTGTAATATCTTGTGTTTGTCTTGCCTGGCAGGAACGGAACCACATCGTTTTAGCAAAGGAGCAGTTCACCATTAGATGATCCATCGTCTCCGGTTCCTGGTCACAAAGAGTGCAAACCGATGGTCCCTGCAGCCCCCTTCTAGCAAGTCTGTCCGCGGTCCAGCAGCGGTTGCGCATTACCAGCCAAGTGAAGAGCTTTTCTTTGAGTGGTGCCCTACTTCTCCACAATGCCTTCGCATAGTCAGCCTCACAGGAGCTGTAGAAGAAGGATTGATACGCCGAGGCTGCAGAATATTTCCCATTAGCTGTAAGCCTCCATCTAAAGCTATCCTCTTCATCAGAGAGAGTTACTGTTTCTCTGATCTTGCACCACAAATGCATAAACTGCACAATAGCTGGTAGTGAGATGTTTCCTCTAATATCCTATACCCATTTTCCTTGGTGGATTGCCTCTGCAACAGTCCTCTTCTAAGCTCCTTGATGTCTACGCACGATTCTATTCTTGTAGACAGTGTTGGGCCTCCAAGAGCAGAGGTTTGTAGAACAGCAGCAAGTTTCCCTTAAGTGAATCACCCAAGGTTTATCGAACTCAGGGAGGTAGAGGTCAAAGATATCCCTCTCAAGCAACCCTGCAATTAAATACAAGAAGTCTCTTGTGTCCCCAACACACCAATACACTTGTCAGATGTATAGGTGCACTAGTTCGGCGAAGAGATAGTGAAATACAAGTAATATGGATGATTATAAGTGGTAATTGCAATCTGGAATAAAAATGGCAGCAAGCAAACATGTAGCAGAACTTGTTGTAAACGGTGTTTCAATGCTTAGAAACAAGGCCTAGGGATCATACTTTCACTAGTGGACACTCTCAACAATGATCTCATAACTGAATAAGTAAAAGCTACTCTTAAACACTCTCTTGTTGGATAACAAACACCATTCATTGTGTAGGGCTACAAAAGCACACCTCAAGCCGGAGTAAACAAGGCCACAACGTCATAAAGGAGTCACACACGGTGCACACACTGTCACCTTTACACCGTGGAGAGTACCGGAGTTCATATTAAAGTAACCTATAGAGTGCATAATAGATAAAGAGTAACATCTACTTATTCAACTAGATTACAAAGCTCATGATCACATAAAGATCACACCATGGGAGAGAGAGATGAACCACATAGCTACCGGTAGAGCCCTCAGCCTCGGGGGAGAACTACTCCCTCCTCATCATGGGAGTCAGCAGCGGCGATGAAGATGGCGGTGGTGTCGATGGAGATGACTCCGGGGGCAATTCCCCGTCCCGGCGGCGTGCCGGAACAGAGATTCTGTCCCCCGAAACTTGTCGTCGATGGCGGCGGCGCTGCGGAACTCTTCTGGAAATTGACTTGTATTTTAGGGTTTTCGCGTCTGAGGGAATAAATAGGCGAAGGGGCAACGTCGGTGGAGCCCGAGGGGCCCAACCACCTGGTGGCGCGGCAGGGGGCCCACCCGCGCCTGGGTGTGGTTTGGCCACCTCGGCGCCCTCCTTCGTCTCTCCTTCGGACTCCGTGACGGTGCTGGAAAAATAGGGACGTGGCCTTTTGTTTCGTGCAATTCCGAGAATATTCGCAGAAGTACTTTTCTGAAACCAAAAACAGCAGAAAACAGGGAACTGGCACTGTGGCATCTTGTTAATAGGTTAGTCCCAGAAAATGCATTGATATAATGTATATAAAACATGTAGCAATGGTATAATATAAGCATGGAACATCAGAAATTATGATACGTTGGAGACGTATCAAGCATCCCCAAGCTTAGTTCTACTCGTCCTCGAGTAGGTAAAACGATAACAACAAATAATTTCTGAGGAGACATGCTTTCACACAATCTTGATCAATATATTGCAAGGCTCATGTCATGAATGAAGTGACTCAAAGCAATGATCTATAGTTTGCTAACAAATAGATAAAGAGTAAACAATGAATCATATAAGCAAAAACTTTTCATGAATAGTACTTTCAAGACAAGCATCAAAAAGTTTTGCATAAGAGGTAACTCATAAAGCAATAGATTCAAAGTAAAAGGCATTGAAGCAACACAAAGGATGATTAAGTTTCAGCAATTGCTTTCAACTTGTAACATGTATATCTCATGGATAGTTGTCAACATAAAGCAATATAACAAGTGCAATAAGTAAAATGTAAGAATCAATGCACACAAAGTTGACACAAGTGTTTGCTTCTAAGATAGAAAGGAGTAGGTAAACTGACTCAACATAAAGTAAAAGATAGGCCCTTCGCAGAGGGAAGCAGGGATTAAATCATGTGCTAGAGCTTTTTAAGTTTTCGAAAGCATATAGAGAGCACAAAATAAGTATTTGAGAGGTGTTTGTTGTTGTCAACGAATGGTAGTGGGCACTCTAACCCCCTTGTCAACCAGACTTTCAAGAGCGGCTCCCATGAAGGACGTTATCTCTACCAGCAAGGTAGATCATCCCTCTTCTCTTTTGTTTACACATGTATTTTAGTTTCTTTATAGATGACACTCCTCCCAACCTTTTGCTTACACAAGCCATGGCTAACCGAATCCTCGGGTGCCTTCCAACATTCACATACCATGGAGGAGTGTCTATTTGCAAATTAAGTTGCTTACTGATAAATCAGGGCAAAACATGTGAAGAGAATTATTAATGAAAGTTGTAATTAATTGGGGCTGGGCACCCCGTTGCCAGCTCTTTTTGCAAATTATTGGATAAGCGGATGTATATGCCACTAGTCCATTGGTGAAAGTCTGTCAGAAGTAAATGACAAGATTGAAAGATAAAACACCACATACTTCCTCATGAGCTATAAAACATTGACACAAATAAGGAGTAATAAAGTTTTGAATAGTTTAAAGGTAGCACATGAAATATTTACTTGGAATGGCAGGAAATACCACATAGTAGGTAGGTATGGTGGACACAAATGGCATGGGTTTTGGCTCAAGTTTTGGATGCACGAGAAGCATTCCCTCTCAGTACAGAGTTTAGGCTAGCAAGGTTGTTTGAAGCAAACACAAGTATAAACCGGTACAGCAAGAATCACATAAAAACATATTGCAAGTATTATAAGACTCTACACTGTCTTCCTTGTTGCTCAAACATTTTACCAGAAAATATCTAGACCTTAGAGAGAACAAATATGCATCCCAAGTCTCAACAAGCTCTACGGTAGTTCTCCACTACTAGGCTTTAACTACATGATGCAAGAGCTTAAACATGATCTACTTGAGAGCTCAAAACAATTGCAAAGCATCAAATCAAAACAAGACAATGATCTACAAGAATGCATATGTCTTTTCCAATACCAACTACTACATGTAGCATTTTCTTTCTTCCAAACAAACACCAATCAATTTATTTAAACATAAACTCTCCAAATGATAATATAATGCAGCAAGAGAGTATTTATAAACAAGTGCTAACAGCTCGAAGAGATGCATGAAAAACAGGAGCTAAAAGCACTGCAGTAGCTAGTTAAGAATACTCAACAAATATAAGTGAAGAACATGAGTATTCACATGAAAAAGCGGAGCGTGTCTCTCTCCCACACAAGGATTGCTAGGATCCGAATTTATTCAAACAAAAACAAAAATAAAAGCACACAGACGCTCCAAGTAAAGCGCATAAGATGTGAAAGAATTAAAATATAGTTTCACTAGAGATGACCTGATAAGTTGTTGATGAAGAAGGGGATGCCTTGGGCATCCCCAAGCTTAGACGCTTGAGTCTCTCTGAATATGGTTGGGATGAACCACGGGGGCATCCCCAAGCTTAGGCTTTTCACTCTTCTTGATCACATAATATCACCCTTCTCGCTTGATCCTTGAAAACTTCCTTCACACCAAACTCAAGACAGTTCTCATTAGAGGGTTAGTGCATAATCAAAAATTCTCATATTCTGTAATGATACAATCAATAAAGCTTCTGGACATTAGCTACAGCCACCAATGCTTTGTGGAGCAAAGAAATCCACAAAACATCGTAAAAGAGCGAATGCAAAACAAAAGGCAGAATCTGTCAAAAACAGAACAGTCTGAAGACGAATTTTTTCGAGGCACTTAAGTTGCTCAGATGGATCTGGCCAAATAATGAAAGTTGCGTACATATCTGAGGAAGATGCGTGATTTTTTAGAATTTTTGAATTTTCTACAGGGAGAAAGCTCAAATCGTGACAGCTAAAAATCTGTTACTGCGCAGAAATCCAAATCTTGCATCAACTTTCAATAAAACTTTACTTGGCACAACAATGCAATAAAATAAAGATACAAAGGAGTTGCTACAGAAGTAAAAACACCTTGACTCAAAGAAAAGCAAAAATAACAGAAAATAAAAACAATGGGTTGTCTCCCATAAGCGCTTTTCTTTAAAGCCTTTTAGCTAGGCATAGTGATTTTTATGATGCCCACATAAAGATGAGAGTTGAAACATAAAAGAGAGCATCAAGAAGCATATATAAAACATGTTTAAATCTAACACTCTTTCTATGCATAGGAGTCTTGTAAGAAAACAAGTCAATGAAGAACAAAGTGACTAGCATAGAAATGCAAAACAAGTGTAACTTCAAAAATTTCAACATAAAGAGAGAAGACTTAATATTATTGTGATATATGAAATCGTGTCTCCCTCTCTCATAAGGACCAGTAGGTCTTAAAGTACCCAGCAAATAAAAGCAAATCAAGAGAAAGCTCAAAACTTCATCATAAAGAGAGGTTTAGTAACATGAAATTTCTATAACCATACTTTCCTCTCTCAAAATAATTTTCAGTGGCATCATGAATAAACTCAACAATATAGCTATCACATAAAGCATTCTTATCATGATCCACATGCATAAAAGTATCATTACTCTCCACATAAGCATAATCAATTTTATTAGTAATAGTGAGAGTAAAACTATCACAACCATCATTGTAATCATCATAAATTGCAGGCATAGTATAATCATAATAAACTTTATCCTCCATAGTAGGTGGCACCAAAATACCACTATCATTATAATCATCATAAATTGGAGGCAAAGTATCATCAAAGAAAATTTTCTCCTCAAAACTTGGGGGACTAAAAATATCATATTCATCAAAACCAGCTTCCCCAAGCTTAGAGCTTTGCATAGCATTAGCAATAATGGTGTTCAAAGCATTTATAGTAATAACATTGCTACCATCATGCAAATAATTTTCCATAGGTTTTTTAATTTTCTCTTCAAAAGCATCATGTCCTAATTCAATATAAAGTTCATAAAGATCTCTAATTTTTTTGTTGTTTTCCATTAAGCCTAACTAGTGAAAATAAAAACAAGAAACAAAAAGATATAATTGCAGAATCTAAAGGAAATAACTTCGAGCACTCACACACTAGCAACAATACTAGAAAATAGCTTGTAGCCAGAGGATGTGAATACCTTTTACCTTACCTCCCCGGCAACGGCGCCAGAAAATAGCTTGATGTCTACGTTCTATTCTTGTAGACAGTGTTGGGCCTCCAAGAGCAGAGGTTTGTAGAACAGCAGCAAGTTTCCCTTAAGTGAATCACCCAAGGTTTATCGAACTCAGGGAGGTAGAGGTCAAAGATATCCTCTCAAGCAACCCTGCAATTAAGATACAAGAAGTCTCTTGTGTCCCCAACACACCCAATACACTTGTCAGATGTATAGGTGCACTAGTTCGGCGAAGAGATAGTGAAATACAAGTAATATGGATGATTATAAGTAGTAATTGCAATCTGAATAAAATGGCAGCAAGCAAACATGTAGCAGAACTTGTTGTAAACGGTGTTTCAATGCTTAGAAACAAGGCCTAGGGATCATACTTTCACTAGTGGACACTCTCAACAATGATCTCATAACTGAATAAGTAAAAGCTACTCTTAAACACTCTCTTGTTGGATAACAAACACCATTCATTGTGTAGGGCTACAAAAGCACACCTCAAGCCGGAGTAAACAAGCGCCACAACGTCATAAAGGAGTCACACACGGTGCACACACTGTCACCTTTACACCGTGGAGAGTACCGGAGTTCATATTAAAGTAACCTATAGAGTGCATAATAGATAAAGAGTAACATCTACTTATTCAACTAGATTACAAAGTTCATGATCACATAAAGATCACACCATGGGAGAGAGAGATGAACCACATAGCTACCGGTAGAGCCCTCAGCCTCGGGGGAGAACTACTCCCTCCTCATCATGGCAGTCAGCAGCGGCGATGAAGATGGCGGTGGTGTCGATGGAGATGACTCCGGGGGCAATTCCCCGTCCTGGCGGCGTGCCGGAACAGAGATTCTGTCCCTCGAAACTTGTCGTCGATGGCGGCGGCGCTGCGGAACTCTTCGTGGAAATTGGCTTCGTATTTTAGGGTTTTCGCATCTGAGGGAATAAATAGGCGAAGGGGCAACGTCGGTGGAGTCCCGAGTGGGCCAAACCACCTGGTGGCGCGGCAGGGGGCCCACCCGCGCCTGGGTGTGGTTTGGCCACCTCGGCGCCCTCCTTCGTCTCTCCTTCGGATTCCGTGACGGTGCTGGAAAAATAGGGACGTGGCCTTTTGTTTCGTGCAATTCCGAGAATATTCGCAGAAGTACTTTTCTGGAACCAAAAACAGCAGAAAACAGGGAACTGGCACTGTGGCATCTTGTTAATAGGTTAGTCCCAGAAAATGTATAATAATGATATATAATGCATATAAAACATGTGACAATTGGTATAATATAAGCATGGAACATCAGAAATTATAGATACGTTGGAGACGTATCACTCCTCTTGCTGTGGCGAACTTGATCAGATCAGGTGCCAATTCGCTAGGATTGCTTCCTTCCAGCCATCTATCCGTCCAGAAGATTGTTTTGTCACCTTTGCCGATGCAGCAACAGAGGGCAGCTTTAAACAATGACTCGGCATCAGGAGATAATTTGAATTGTAAACCCGACCAGGCTCTCAGGTTCCCTGCCTTTTCCGCCCATCTCCACCTCCTGGAATAAGTCATGTTTGGATTCTGAAATACAATAAATTCTAAGCGGGTACATAACCGCAGCTTTCATGCTATATGCGGCATTCCGACCGCTGACCCATCTGAACCACTACATGTTGCTGAACTGGACACTAGTAATATCTCTGCTTCCATACACCCACTTTAAAAGGTTTATGTAGATTAACCGTAGCGATTATAAGATACACTTTCAATTAAAAAGGGTAGTATAGCCTTTTGTTTAGTGGGACTATTCTCTCTCTCTCGCAACTAGTTGCGCCCGCACCCCATTATCGAAAGTCCTATTTTCGAGTTTCCAAAAAATGCGAAATAAATCATGGACATTGGTTATGTTGTTTCTCGGGCATTCATAAATTTTTATCCCAAAATATGACCATATGTATTCTGTGCAAAAAAGAGAAGACACGAGTGAATAGTATCATGTACTATTCACAGCTCATTTGTCTTTTTTATGCAGGCCACGTATTGTCAAATTTTTGGGTGAAAATTTGTGGATGCAGGATAAACAATATAAGTAATGTCCATGATTTATTTCACATTTTTTGAAAACTTGGAAGTGCGACATGCGGAATGGGTTGCGGGCGCAACTAGTTGCAAACTTTAGTTTTCCGGCTCCACATCCACAACTTAGTTCATTCAAACTGAGCAGGGCGAGATTGACCACCCACGGGCATGGACCATGTCTCCTCCAGAAGGATTTGACTACCATCATCGATCAGCTAGCGCCACTAGTTTTTTGAGTAATTAGGCACTACCACTAGTACTAGTACGAGTTAGTTAGCCACCGGCCGGACGCTAGATCCACTAGGGCTTCAACAATATTTTGCTTAGTGGTTGCCTAACTGCGTGGAACGCACGACAACTCGTAGACGCCTACGGCTGGGCAAAACCCTCCGACTCACAGAAATGTGATACGCGTGGCCCTAAAACCCTCCGACTCCGGCATGAACTTGTGGTGCCTTGATCAGCACCGGTGGAGTCGCCATGGCGCAGTGGCGAATTATTTAGTCTCTCGAGTCCTTAGGTTCAGCTTTAAGGTAAAAAAAAAGAGTTTAGTGGTTTTTGACGGCGCGCATCAAATCCAATAAAAGCAGTCAAGCACGTGTGTTGAGGAAGAGACAGGAGAGGTCATATGTGCTAGCCTTGGTACTGGCTGTGTTAGGAGATCGTATAGATTCCAAACTGGAGGAAAAAGGAAATGTTTCAAAATTTGAGAAGCATTAAGATTTGTAATAAGCCGAAAGTAGCTCCTAATGATTCAGCAAAAAATCAATATGTATGTCACAAACTAGATTTATTTGAAAAGAACTCCACGTATAAATTAATCAGATACATAAGGTTCTTTATAAGGGAAATATATTGTTAAGCTTTAACTAAATATCGATAATAAAGCAAAATTTGCCAAAAAATAGTAATATATAAATAAATGAGAGTTTACGAAAGGTTCGACGGGTGCATTTAGTTTAAATTTTTTTGTTTTAAAATGTCTAAACTTCATATCATAAAACATTCATATTCCTATCGCCAAGGTTTCTATTTATTTTTTCTAAAAATGCAAAAACCAAAACATATTATATTGTGGAGCTTTTCTGTGGCTAATTCTCAATGTTTTTCACCATACTGCCGGTAATAATAGGCACCAATAACAGAAATGAATGTTTGTGTCGGCGTGTGCTTGTTAATAAAGGCTGGTATTTGCAGAAGCATGGTTTAGACCCGGAAAAAAGACTCCAACAAGAGAGGGGATTCAAAGTGCAATGGATAATCTAAAGTAACTGATATTCAAATTTGGAAAACGGGAAATGGACAAATACAAACGGGAAATATCTATATCTGAAAAAAGCAAAAATATATGTGAATTTAATTCATATATATTTTGAAAGTACAAATACAAATGTGGTACTATATTTTGAAGCAAATTTGGATATACAAGTGCATATATTCATATCCGAATAAACTTATGTAGCCGATTTATGTAATTCTAACGTTGTGTGCTGATTATGTAACAAAAAACCTAAAATTAGTCAACTTTATTTTGTGTACAATCAAACCTAGAAACTATTGTGTATTAAAGTATTGTGTTTATGTGTCTTCTAGTCTACGGTAGAGTTATTGTATGCCATGGGTTTATTATTTTGTCTACTATAGTGACCTATTTGTTTTACCTAACTTGACGTTAAAATTATAAAATACATGTATTCGTTCGTAGTTGAGTAAACATCTGACCCACATCTGTAATTGAGTAGCATCGGCTCTGGATTCGCATTTTTATTCATATTTATTTTGAGAATATGAAACATAAGTGGAAATGGCACTATCCGATCCATTTCCCACCCAATCATGAGTAGCACATTCCTTCTTTGTGGCCGGGACTAACCCGTTTCTGGAGTAACACACATTTCACACGTCTAAGGCCGGCAATGGGTCGGGTATTGGCCGGGTCGACCTATTCCAGACCCATGCCCATATAACAAATGGGCGAGGGTCTCTGCCCACAAACCTACCCATGGGTGAGATCTCAGACCCATACCCGTACCCGATGGGTCACCCGACCCGATGGGCGACCCATCGGGTCTGCATGCAGCATTTCAAAATATAATATTTCAGCATTGCAAAACAGCAAAATGACATTTTTAAGTGTCTAAATGCATGCCTACATCAAAATGATCAAATTCAGTACATCAAATAGTTGGATTGCTCACACAAACATCAAGGCTAAGTTCATCGGAAGGAAACATTAGTGAAGTTCCAAGACAAATAACAAATCACTAGTGAATTACAGCAGCTCCTATGAATTACAATAAACACCTACGTAGAGCATCAGCAACCAGCGTCCAACTTCTCCTTGCTTCTTTAGTCTTCGGTTAAGATTGATTCATCTTCATCCTGAAAATTGCATGAAGCTGTGTATGAGAATAATGTGCAAGCAAAGCATGTATTGGTACAAGTGTAGAATTTTACCATTGGTTCTTCTTCATCGGCAAGAACAGTTTGGAAATTCCATTATTATCTAAATTGACACTCCCACCAGGACTTGTTGTCATCCTTAATTTCTGTTCCTTGAGGCCTACAGGTGCACTCTTAGTAGGACAAGATAACAAGTGGTTGGATAAATGTTTAGTTCCATATGTACTTGCCGCACTAAGCCATTTTTTACAATACATGCATTCAGCTTGCCACTTTCCCTCACGAAACTCTTTAGTAAACTCATTCCACACTTCAGATGTAAGCCTCCTCTTTCTACTAGCCTAAACTCTAACAGATTCACTAGCACTAGGTTGTGTACCAGTACTAGTACCTTGAGTTGATGAGTCAACATGAGCACTGCCAGTACCACCCACAGGTGAGCTATCTACTGCCGGCTGCGAGGAGTTCTCCGGTGAAGCCATTCCTGAATCCTGATGCACAAGAACACACACGGGTCAGATCCACTACCAAGATACAAACAGATCAACCACTAGTGTAGGGAGCAGTGATACCTCGCGTCGGCGGGAGTCGAGGACAGCTACAAGCTGAGGACGGCGGCGTCGGGGTAGTTGGGGACGGCGGCGTTGAGGACCGCAACGAGATGGGGACGGCGGCCACGGGCTCCTTGGGACGGCAGCAAGTTGGGGGAGATGCGGCGGCGGCGGCGCAACAGACCGGCGGCTCGCGGGAGCAATCGAGCGGCGGCGGCAGTCACGGACGGGGAGAGTGCGGCGGCAGTCGCTGGAGAGGGAGGGGATGGGAGAGCATCGCGAGGGAGAGGGACGATTGTGGCTGGGGACGGGGAGAGTGCGGACGGTTTGGTCAATGCTGTCTCACCTAGGGTTAGTGTAATGTGGTGCGTCCGTGCGTGGAGTTGGGCTGGGCCTGGGCTGGACTGTGCAGGAATTGTTGGCTACTTACTATGGGACCCACATGTCAGCTAATCGGGTTGCCCATTGGGTCGCCCATGGGTAGATATGTCTGCCCATACCCTACACACGACTAATCGGGTCGCCCATGGGTCTCATCCATGGGCGAACATCGCGACCCATACCCTGCCCATTAGGGTCGGGTGCCCATGGGCGGACGTGCCGGCTTGACACACGTCCAATGAATCACCATACATGTTGTAATTAGGGCATCAGCAATGGAGCCCCCTATCGGTCCACATGGGGTGTCCGGACAGTTTTAGACCCCAACAGAATACCCCATTCAGACGGCTTGGCCCAAAAAAGTGTCTGAACAGAACACCCCACCCTCCACATTTGCCCGCAAACTTGGAGGGAGGCTTGGGGGCTGCCTGGATACGTATGGACATGCACACCACGTAGGATGCATGGCCACTAGTCAGTGAACGCGTGCACGTTCATCGATGAGGACCATGAGTGGCCGAGCATGGCCACTGCCATTCATTAGTCCCAGTGTATGACGAGGACAACAACTTTGATCCGCCCACACTGGCGCTGTTGTCAGCATCCGTGTGGGCCTTGAACTATGGCGGGGAGGGAGTAAGAGGAAAATCTCTGGCGCCATTTCGCACGCCGTGACCTTGGAGCGGTGGGCAAAGAACACAATTAAGGCGAATAACCATGTTATACACATCCATTCCGACCCCTAGTATGTTCTACATAGTGTAGTATATATACTAGTATTTGTGCTATGCTTAATTAAGGCGTGTTTGAACTATGATTAGTTGAACTTGGTTGAATTACTCGTATGCTTAATTATGTTGTGTTTGAATTATGTAGAAACTAGTACTATACTTAATATATGTTGTATTTTTTTTATGAAAACATTCAAATGGGAACACAGTAGTGTGTCCCGACACTTTGGGGTTGCCCTTTGGCACATCCATCCCATGTGTCCGGACAATTTTATCTGACACCCCGAATGCATAATATGTGGAAAAATGCGGAAGCTCTTTGGGGCGTCCGATGAAGATGTCCTTAGTTTACCCCAGAATATCATCCTAAATGAAGTATCATTTGAATCCTACCAAACCAACCCACACAAATGTCGCCTCCTCCATGTAATTACATCACATGCATCTCTAGCTCGATCGGATCCAGTTTGACTTCAACAGGTTTTTTCTTCGTCAATTCTGCACCGTCATCGGCCAAACGCGTTTCTTAGAGAACCCAGACCAGCCAACCTTCCAAAACCCCTATATGATCCTATAAAATGGTGCCTCGCGCGATCGCCACTCAAGCACAAGCACCCGATACACCTCAAACACTTGTTCATTGCAGCTTGCGCGCCTAAGTAAACATGGCAGCGTTCCACCCTACCAAGACACTCTCCTTCTTGATCCTCCTCTCATTCTTTTTCCTGGCCCGCTCTGACCCGCCGCCCGCCACGCCGGTGCCGCCGTCCACGGCGTGCAACGAGACAACGGACCCTACATTTTGCCGGTCCGTCCTCCCGGCGAACGGCACCAACAACCTCTACACGTACGGCCGCTTCTCCGCCGCCAAGTCCCTCTCCAATGCCAACAAGTTCCTCGGCCTCGTCAACCGGTATCTAGCCCGCGGCAGTGGCCTCTCCGCCGGCGCGGTCGCCGCGCTGCAGGACTGCCAGCTCCTCTCTGGGCTAAACATCGACTTCCTGTCCGCCGCCGGCGCCACTCTAAACACGACCAGCACGCTCCTTGACCCGCAGGCCGAGGACGTCCAGACGCTCCTGTCGGCGATATTAACCAACCAGCAGACGTGCGCCGACGGTCTGCAGGCCACCGCGTCGGCGTGGTCCGTGCGCAACGGGCTCGCCATGCCGATGGCCAACAGTACCAAGCTGTACAGCATCTCGCTGTCGCTCTTCACCAGGGCGTGGGTGCCTCCCAAGCACAAGGTGAAGAAGCCGACGAAGCCACCCCGCCACGGCAGGGTGATGTTCGACGCCACCGATGACGAGATGGTGCGCAGGATGGCCATCGAGGGGACCGCGGCGGCGGTGTCGGTGGTAAGCTCGGTGACAGTGGACCAGAGCGGTGCGGGGAACTACACGACCGTCGGGGCTGCCGTGGCGGCGGCGCCGAGCAATCTTGGCGCCAGCAGCGGGTACTTTGTCATTTACGTGGCCGCGGGCGTGTACGAGGAGAATGTGGTGGTGCCCAAGAACAAGAAGTATGTCATGATGGTCGGTGACGGCATCGGCCAGACGGTGATCACTGGCAACCGGAGCGTGGTGGACGGCTGGACGACCTTCAACTCAGCCACGTTTGGTGAGTTTCTCTTTTGGCTTCGTTTGAAAGTTTGGCTGTGCTATACGGACTTACGGAGTACGGAAAACCCCGAAGATGAAATCAAGTAATCCTAGTACAGTACATTATACTCCATCAGTTCCACAATATAAGACGTTTTAACAAGCTAGCTTCTGGAACCAAGGGAGTATTTCACAAGTGAAAGTGAGCTGACACTTAGATTTTTTTTTTCGAAATGGGGATAAGCCAGCCTCTGCATCGACTGATGCACACATCTTTTTTATTAAAGTTTCAGAGTAATAAAGTCTTACAATCAGCGATACATAAGGTCGCCACAAAAATCAACCAGAAGAAAACAACAGCATAAAGAATCTAGACATCTTTAAGTCTACTAGCATGCCGCCACCCAGCCCGTCGGATAGAATCCTGAGCCACCATGAGCAGCCGTGTGCACCCAGAGACCATGAAATCCCTCTGGTATGGTGGTAGAAGGTATGCCCATGTCGAAATCGATTGCTGGCCATATAGAACACCTGCAAGAAATTGGTATTCCTATAGTTCCAAATAGCCCAACACAAACCTGAAATCCCAATACGGATTCTAGCCCTTGTCTTTTTATCTACTCCATTCAACCAGTTACCAAACATATTAGTAATATTAGTTGGTGGGGCAAATCAAAAGCGAATTGAACTATACGCCAGACCATTTTAGCAAAAGGACATTGCAAGAAAAGGTGTTCAATCGATTCCTCTGCATCGCAAAAACAACATTTCTTTGACCCTGTCCAGTTCCTTTTTGCTAAATTATCCTTTGTAAGTAAAATCTTCCAATGAAGGAACCACATAAAAATCTTAACTTTTAGTGGTATCTTTAGCTTCCAAAGATATTTTCGAAGAAAACGAGTGTGTCCATTCACCATATCCGCATACATAGATTTAACCGAAAAAATCTCAGATCAGTTAACTTCCAAACAAAGCTATCTGGTTCAACTGAATAGTCATTATACGTTGACATAAGTGCACCCAAGCATCCCACTTATTACCAACTAACGCCCGCCGAAATTCTAAATTCGGATGGGCATGCATCAAAACAGTAGCTACCGAAACATTCTTCCAGTTCACATATTGTATAATGACTGGTATTGCTGAGCAAGAGGTGTATCTCCTAACCAAACGTCCTCCTAAAATCTAGTGTTTTGGCCATTACCAACTTTGAAAAACCCTCTATTAAAGAACTCATCTTTAACGGCCATAAGGCCCTTCCAAAATTGAGAGTCAGTAGGTTTCGCCTGCACCTGAGCAAGCGTTTTACCATTAAGATATTTATTACGCAACATCTCCTGCCACACACCTTCCTCATTTAGTAACTTAAAAAGCATTTGCTCAATAAGCACTTGTTTTTTAAATCTAGGACCTCAATACCGAGACCCCCCTGATCCTTAGGACGGCAAATAATATTCCACTTCGGCAGCCTATATTTTCGTTTTATTTCGTCACTTTGCCAGAAAAATCTTGATCTATAAAAATCAAGTCTTTTCCTTACCCTTTAGGTATTTCTAAAATCGATAACATAAACATAGGGAGACTAGTGAGAACGGAGTTAATAAGAACACGTCGATCTCCATATGAGAGCAATTTGCCCATCCAACACCCAAGCTTTCCTTCGAAACGCTGTTCCACGGGGTGCCACTCCGAATTTTTTAATCTTTATGATGGATAGGTATCCCTAGATATCTAAAAGGCAAAGAACCCGATTCACACCCAAAAATCTACTCCTCCGGTCCGGAATCAATGTCGCAGGCTGTGTAGATAGTTTGTACTACGCTAGCACATTCTCCACGACATTTTTATTGGACCGGAGGTAGTATTTATATAGGTGTTCCTCGTCCAATTCCTTTCCAAAACAATATATCTCACTCTTATGAAAATTAATCTTTAAGCCAGACAATTGCTCAAAGATTGATAAAATCAGCTTCATGTTAACCGCCTTGGCTAAGTCATGCTCCATAAAAAGGATTGTATAATCGGCATATTGCAAGATGGAGATACCTCCCTCAACTAAATGAGGAACTAGACCTCCAATCTGTCCAATATCATCATTTACTTTTATTCCCACACTTAGATAATCTGAAATTTAACCTACCATTGACATGCCACCAAAGCTCAACATTTTTTAGAACTTTCGTTGGATCTTTGATTACAGTTCCATTACTGCCATGCATGGCGTCATTAGATTTTGCTGCATCTCATAATAAATCCTAGTCAACCTTATAGTGCCAAAAAATTGGCAAGACCAGATATATAAGTGGAATTATGCATTGCAAAGCACAACTTTGGACGTTAGCACATGCTGCAATAAAGTGTACCGAACTAATGGACGTGCTGCGTGCCTTACATCGCTAATTAGTTGACTAGTATACGTCCTAACTTTTAAGATCCGACATGCAGCTGTGCTTGGGCAAGGTTTCGTCGCGGTGAACATGACGTTCAGCAACACGGCCGGCCCGGCGAAGCACCAGGCGGTGGCGCTCCGGTGCGGCGCGGACCTGTCGACGTTCTACCAGTGCAGCTTCGAGGGCTACCAGGACACGCTCTACACCCACTCCCTCCGCCAGTTCTACCGCGCGTGCGACATCTACGGCACCGTCGACTACGTCTTCGGCAACGCCGCCGTCGTGTTCCAGGACTGCACCCTCCACAACCGGCTCCCGATGGCCGGCCAGAGCAACACCGTAACGGCGCAGGGCCGCACCGACCCGAACCAGAACACGGGCACGACCATCCAGGGCTGCTCCATCGTGGCCGCGCCGGAGCTCGCCGCCAACACGGCGTTCGCCACGGCCACCTACCTCGGCCGGCCGTGGAAGCTGTACTCGCGCACGGTGATCATGGAGTCCACCGTGGGAGACCTCGTCGACCCGGCTGGGTGGATGCCCTGGGACGGCGCCTTCGCGCTGAGCACGCTGTACTACGCCGAGTACGACAACTCCGGGCCTGGATCGGACACCAGCAGGAGGGTGAACTGGCCAGGGTATCATGTGCTCAACAGCACCCTGGACGCCGGTAACTTCACTGTCGGCAACATGTTGCTCGGGGACTTTTGGCTGCCGCAAACCGGCGTCCCTTTCACCATCGGGCTCAACTGATGGTCTATTATAAGTCGCATTGCTAGATATACTCGTATGTCATATGTGCATGACTCTCGGTCAGTGGTCGGGATATTACTACAAGAATACTCCTCCGTTCCAATGTTCCAATGAATAAGGCTTATATTTTTTGAAAAAGTCAAGCTAAGTAAACTTTGACCAAATTTTTTGAAAAAATTATCAACAACTATAATATTATGTGGATATCATGTGAAAATATATTTCATGATGCATCTAACCATGTTTATTTTGTATTGTACATGTTCATAATTTCTTCAAAAAACATGGTCAAACTTCACATAGTTTGAAATAATATAGGCCTTATTCATTGGAACGGAGATAGTACTGAAATACTACCTAGATAGACATCGATCAGAAATTCATTTTTGCTAAAACATAGTAGCATTGAAGCGAATGCTTAAGATTATTGATTAAAATTTGGTAACAAATCCAGGTGGATATATGGTTTGATTTAATTTAAAAAAATAGAACCTTAATTACCCATTTCTGATGCTTGGGACATATTGCGACATTCCAAGTGATCCATTGTTAGAATCTTAATCACTGTTTGAGTTTGGGCGGGCGAAAGACTTTTTCGAGAAAATATTGTCCAATGTGTCAATGATAGGTGGCCCCATATGCCATCACACATTGGATTGTATTCTCCAATATTTACCCCTGAGATTGAGCTGACCGAATTTTCTCTTGAAACATGGGCGAAAGTCGAGGGAGGATTGGAAATCGATTTCATGTCTCCAAACACGAGAGAAGGCATTTTTCTGCTTTTATGCGCTCTAAAATGTAAATGCCTTAGAAGATGAATACAATACAACATGAAGGAGAAATAGATTTTTTTAAACGAGAACAAAAGATTTAGCTCATTTCATTAATTAAGAAGAAGGTTACCAAATTAATTAGAAAAAACTCGACGAAAATCAAGATGGTACATGGAGCATATACATACGTTGCTTCATGTCACTAATTCACAAGAAGATTGCCTAGTTATTCGCATAAGAAGAATATGAAAATGCTACTCGCGCTCCACCAGTTACTGGGTCTCTACTGAAGGCAACACGGTCGCCCGCCTGTTGTACAAACACCATTGAGGGACATATAAATGTGTCTTAAGTAGATATTTTAACTGGTCTTATAGCAAAAATACTTCACTATCAAGCTAAAATACTTACATGCTAGTTGTAAGTTATCACCACATACCAGTGACATGCCAAAACCAGTACAACTCTACTAAGTGGTGACATCACTAGTAAACTTCCATAAGTAGTCAATTTAGGCCTAACAAAACCCACTCGAAACCTGTAACCAACTATAAAAGATTCTTCTTGGTCCATTTGTTCCAAACACAGAGTCAATTTCCCTTGCAATGGAGTCGTGCGCGCCGCACCTTGTTTTCTTCCTCTCTTCGATGCAGCGCATCCTATTGTCTCTCATATCCAATTGTGCTGCCCCCTTTGTTCTCCTTCCTCTCACCGGTTTGGCACCGTTTGATACATCATGAATGTATATTTTCATTTTGAAGTTTAATACCATATTTCTAGTGTTATGTACCATGTTTTTATTAATTATTAGGACTAAATTGCTATTAGTAGCCGGGATGCAGAAAGTCCTTTTCTTATTAATATTTCGGTAACCTTCCGGAGCAAGAAAAACATAGGGAAATTCTAGGGTCATTTTGGATAAGGACAACGAAGCTTGCGAAAGGGCACACGAGATGACCAATAGGGATCATGCGTTGCCATCCATAGACGCGAGACAGGACGCTGGTGCGGATCGTGAGGCCGGCGCACATTATGGCGGCGGTCAGATGATCGGAGTACTGGCAGTCGCTCGCGAACGCTTGTCTGGTCTCTGCGACGCCATGTTGCGACCGGATCGAGTTCGTGGGTGCAGTGGAGTCTGTGGTGTCGCCGACAATTGTCCGCCGCAACACATGGACCACCGGGTGCCGAGCCACTCGCGGACGCGGGTCTGGTCTGCGTGACGCCGTGCTACGACTGAAGTCAGTTTGTTGGTTCTAATGGTGTCTGTGATGTTGCCGGCAATCTACTGCCGCACCACATGGACCGCTGGGAGCCAAGAGTGATCGTCCCCCAACAACGGGCTCAGGAGGGAGAGTACATGCATGGCAGGTATTGCTTCGCAGAGTCTGTGTGGCTAAGCTTCTAGACCAGATATCTGCGCGACAATCGGCCCGATATTCTGTCGCCGTCAGTCATGGTTGTGGACCTCTCACACTACGATTTGTCAGAGTCATGAGGTAGGCCATGGCATATTTAGCTGCGATTATCGTTGTATTGACACTGATGGGGAATTTTAGCATGGTTGTGCTGGATGACTGTGGACCGTATGATCAGTGTTTTGCAGCAGTCTGGGCAAGCAGGCCGGGCAGCAATACAGGGTGACTTCTTCTTGGTGGTGATTCTTGGGCACAAAGTGTGAACTTCCAAAACAAAAACCCTAGGTCTAACCTTCACTGGTTGTTCCTGGAAATGACGGATCTCTATTCGTTTCCTTGTTGAAAGCATTGTCTCGAGTTCAATCAGACATTCGGGTGAAAATCCATGAACTATCAGGTGACAATGGTGTTTGTGCATGGTTTCCTTTTTCGAGGTGTCATTCTCGGAGTACCTTTTTGCAGTCGGGTGTGGACTCTGGTGGTGGTAGTTCCTGCTGCTTCAATGATCAATTCAGTGGGTTTTTTCCTTATTTATTTATTTATTTATTTATTTATTTAGTTGTGCATATTCTTCAAGTCTCGACTAGCTCTTAACATTATTCTGTTGCAGAGGCCGGTGTAATTTATATGTGTCTGATATTAATATACGGTTTTTGCTATTTCTCACTCGAGTGGAATTAAGTTAGAGCTTACTCAACTCTAATCCTGTTAGATTTACATCGTGATTCGTGCGCATGTGAGTTGCACATGCAACTAGAAATTTCTCCAGTTGCACATGGGTTACACTAGGTTGCAACTGAGATTTTTGGATGCATATATTTTGCACGTGGGTTACAAATAAAAAAAATCCATTACACATGGTTGCACATGAGTTGCAATTGGGATTTCCCCGGTTAGACATGAGTTGCAACTAAAATTTTGTCAATTGCACATGAATTACATATAAGTTGCACATGCAACTGGATTACGTTATCTGAGTGAGAATTAACTTAAATCTCGCTCGAGTGAGCCCTAATTGCTCCCATTAATATATTCCCTTTACAAAAACAAATATTTGGAACCAAACAAAACACGGGATCCTTCTAACCTGGATTATCCATTCCACAAATATTGACCATCTCATTCCATTTCCATACACCTTGGTCCATGAACCAAACACACGCTAAAGTAATTTGCTACAGTTGCTCTTAGAGACACGCACGAAGCGGAGCAAACTTCTTTATAAGCATAGCAAATTGTACACTGAATCGTTTGGAATTTTTGGAAAGAGTAACAAACGAAAAATCTTCCAGCTCATGTAAATCAGCCGTGAGCCGATAAACCTAAAGTATACTTTAACGGTTGCAGCAGGGTCTCCATTCATCCAAGCACTGCGCATCAGAATGCACTAATTTACTCTGCTGCAAAATCTCCTGATCTCCCCTTGGTTGCCGGTGAGCACGTCGAGGTTGCCCATCTTCACCATCGCTTCCGCGAACCGTGACATCCACAGCGTCCTGTTGCGCGCGTAGAGGTCGACGAGCGCCGCCGTGTCGTTCTGGGTCAACAGCGTAGCGTCCGACGTGAAGGGGACCTCGAGCGTCTGAACGTTCTTGTAGTACTGGTTGTCGAGCCGGGTACCGTCACCGGATCCAGCGGCACCACTGGGTCATTGCCCCCCGTCGCTGCCGGGCACTGCGTCCGGAGGGTCCTGGCGTAGGTGGCGTTGATATCCGCCGCGATCTGCGGGAACAGCCGGAAGGATATGCTGGAGCAGTGGGTGCGGCCAAAGGAGTGCGCGCCAGAGAGCGTGACCATGTCGTCGGCGGTGAGGTTCTTGGAGGCGAAGCTGGCGACGAGCTGGGAGTCGTTGAAGAAGGGAGGGGGCAGGTTGTCGAGCACCTCCGCCACGTTGGAGACGTTGCCGTCGCGCCGTCCCGCCGGCATGTCGAAGTCGATGCCCCCCATGATGCTGCTGGCGTCGCGCGCGGCGAAGGCGACGATGTCGGCGCAGGACACGGTGCGCCGGCACCGCCGCTCGAGCACGCGCTTGGCGCGGTCGATGACCCCGAAGCCCCGCAGGCTCGGATTGTTCGCCAGCGACATCTTCTCGACGCTGGTGGCGTTGCTGCCGGGGGCGGTGTCCAGGAGCACGGACGCATCACAACCCTGTTTCAGTGCGCTCAAACACAACACGCGTTAGCTACTTCTACTCCACTATTGGCCGTGCATGCATGCGTGGACCAGAAATGAGAGGGGCTAATCAACTAACCCTGACGAAGCAGTCGTGGAAGAATAGGCGCACGAGTCCGGGGCCATTGCCGGGGTCTCGGCGGATGGCGGCCAGGACGACGGTGCGGATGAGCTCCTCCGCCCTCGGGCAAGTACAGTTGTAGAACCCAACCTCTAGCTGCGCTTCAGATGATGCAACGAAGATCACAACCCATGTCAAGACGAGGACGAGAGGAGCACTACGTCCTCTGCTCATCTCTCTCACTACGATCTTGGGATTATGTGAGCTGGAACTGAGTAGTGTGTAAATGTGGGATGCCTGACTGATGGTTATGTGTATATATGGGTCGATTACTTTTGAGGCAACGGGCTGAACGGGATCACTGAACTTGGCAGCTGCGCATCGAGTGACGACCAACGAGAAGATCGAGCAAGCAGAGTTGACCTGGGGATGCACTCCAGTCCAAAAGGATCCACCTCTTAAGTTCTATCTCATTGTTTTATCTGTGTTTCCGTTGCCGCGATCTCTTCTTGTGCTAGTGTTCCGCGCTGAATCGCGCAACCCGGCGCCATGACCACGAGGCTTTAAAGATGTCCCGGGTCTAACGCTCCAAGGTTATTACTAAACTGACATACGCCCCAAGATTATTACACAGTGTCATTTGCTCCGAGCATCTTCATGTGCGTCTAAGCTAAGAGGAAGAAGAAGAAGAGAATCGTCAAAGATGGCCAACTGAAGTTTAAGCTGTTACTCTCTCCGTTAATAAAAGGAAGATTATTAGACTGTCATTTGCTCCGAGCATCTTCATGTGTGGCAGTTTTCTTTCCATCGGAGAAATCCTTTCAGTGAGATACCTTTGTGACTATGTTAGCATATAATACCTTAGAGAATAACATAAGGCATACCATAACATAATTACATGCTGATCACAATCACACAGTCAAACAGTAGCATAGTACCTGAGAGGATGATATCGATTGGAGCCAAGGCGTGTTATTTTGATTTGATCCAAATTCATATAAAGATCGAGCTAACTTCTGCGGAGCGAAGCGAGACCGTCGCCGGTAGGCCCTTCACTGGTATGGTACGAGTTGTTACCGACTTGGATTAGGTTTCCACCAATATATATCTCTTGTAAGCCGCCAGACGGGATAAGTCGTATGTTGTAAATCCCTGACGTTTGTAACCTCACTCGATCATAGTGAAGATTTGCTGGCTGACGCCCGTGGTTTTTTCTCTTCCTTGTTGGAAAGGTTTTCAACGTTAAATCTCGTGTTCCGTTGCGTTGATCTTACTTTTGTTATCGTTTTATTACCTATCGTTATAACAGGGTGGGGTAAGGTGTCTAGGACCAAAACCAAACAATGTTGATATACTTCCCATCACTGCATATGTGTGGCGAGAGAGCTACCCCATTTCTCCGTTAGAACATGAGATCAAAATCACCGCCCCTACATTCCTCATGTGTCCACAATCTCCTTTGTCACCACCGTTACGTGCATATTTTTTCCGAAGGGGAACACTGCCCCGGCCTGTACACTAAATGGTGCACATAACTTTCTTTATTGCGTAGTTTAGAGAGGATATTATCTTATTCTTATACGGTTCATCACCACAAAGAGAAAAGATAAAAACCAAACAACAAAAGAGAGGTTTTTTAATATCTACTCTCTTAGTCTGCTGCCAACCACCCTGAAGATAGCCCTAACCACAGCCATGAGCCGAGTGCATACAAAATCCATATGATCATGTTGGTCGGCGGGGAGAAGCACAGATCACATGTGAGTCCAATAGGTGGCCCTGTTATAACCTGCACACAATAAAATAGCAACACCCACCTTGTTAAAAATCACATCATTTAATATTTTTAATTATCTCATTTAACTAATTATCAAACATATTTGTAACACTGGTATGAGGGGTAATATTGAAATTAAAATAAATTAATCTCCAAATATTTTGTGCAAAAGGACAAGAAATAAGCAAGTGCTCCACGACTCATTTGTGTCACATAATACACACTTCTTACATCCCGTCCAATGCCTTTTAGCAGATTTTTTTATAAGAAAACACGGCGATAAAGAAATCATAAGAAGATCTTTATCTTTAGTGCATCTTAAACTTTCACAAGTATTTACGGAAAAATCTTTTGTGTCCATTCATAAGGTCAGTGCATTAACTGTAAATTTGAAGACGTAAACTTCCACGTAAAAGAATCAGACATATCAAAAAACAAACTTGTATCAATCTTTCTAGAATACTCCTCCATAAAGTCTATTTTATCACTTTCTATAGTGAATCGCTATCCCAAGGTAAGTAAACGGAAGTTTCCAATCACATAGCCAAAGATATGTCGACAGTGATGTTGCATCTCTTGGCCTTGCCAAAACAATAATTTTCACTCTTGTGAAAATTAATCTTGAGTCACGAGAATTTTCTAAAAAATGGATAAAATTATTTTCATGTTCACAACCTTCTGAAGGTTAACCGTGCATTGTAGAATTAATATACCCCTCCTTCAACTAGGTGTGGTACCGACTCTCCAACCTGACTGTCATCTTTTGCTCTATCAATAAGCACACCAGCATATCGACAACTATATTAAACTAAATAGAAGACAACCGATCTCCATGTCGTAAACCTTTTAAAGTTTGAAAGTACTGACCAATACATCGTTCACTCTCATCCCAACGCTCCCCTTGAAAAAACCTAGCAGTTCATTTGCACCACTTAGGTGAAAATCCTTTCATGCGTAAGGCTTCTTGCAAGAAAGACCATTTGAATTTATCCGTAGACCTTTTCAAAATCAATTTTAAAAAGCACACCATCTATTTTGTTCCTATGAACTTCATGGACAGTTTCATGTAAAACTACAACTCCCTCTAAAATATTCCTTCCCGGCATAAAGACAGATTGCGTTGGACGCACAACTTTATGAGCAATAGATGTAACCTGATTAGTGCCCACTTTGTAAAGAAAAATAGAAAGTGGTATCATTGTGGTCTTTATTGCTTAATTCTACTCGAATTTTTTTTGGGGCAGCAAGGTAATCACTCCAAATTTTAGCTTAAATAAACGTAACTCTCCTGTCTACACGTGAGCAAACATTGCGATTAGGTCTACCTTTATTACATCCCAAATTATTTGATAAAACTTAGCAGGAAAAACGTCTGGTTCTAGAGCTATATTATGTTCCAATTTGGGTAATAGCATCTAAACTTCCTTCTCACTGAAGTTTGAAGTTAAGACTTCATTTTGTTCTGAAGAGAATTGAGGTAGATCCTCATTATACTCCTCAATCATCGAGATTTTTTTTGGAGCTAGTGCTCCAATAGTTTTTCATAATATTCAGAAATGAAAATCTTTGAGTTTGCTTTCCTACAATGGTTGCTTCATCTTGTTCCAGTTGAAATATATTTTTCTTTCTATGTTTGCCATTTGCAAATTAAATGAAAGTATTGTGGATTCGCTCCTCCTTATGTAATATGTTTGACCTTAATTAGCCCGTTGAGCCCGTTTTGATTCTTCGTCACACCTTAGTTTAGCTTAATATTCACAAACTTCCTTCAAAGCAGCATGCTCGGCCAAACATAGAGGGATGGTATCACACCTCGAGATTAAATATCCGTGTGATCTTCCGAACCTCTTCCTCCTCATTATTTGAATCTTCACTTAAATTAGACTATTTCCAACTCCATCCTCTCTTTCTGGCACATATTTTATTACATAAACAACATATCTGGCCTAATCCGCATCGTTAATAGTAGAAACTGATGAAGTGATTTGCACAGCCGAATTTTCCAACAAAACCCCTAAACAATTTGCTCTAGCATTGATACCACTGTCTGTTATCGATAAACTAGACAGCTTGTGATAGGTAGTAGTACCTGAACGTGTCATGGAATCCCTGCACTGCGCCAATAACATCACCCGATCCAGCATGGGTAATCCACATTGGGCCGATCCCAGATACGACCACACACAACATCTCGGTCTTGGTTGGATCCGGGATCCCCCGAAAAACAACAATCTTCTCCGGGGACGGCTGCACTACCATAGAAGCCTCCCCAGGCATACCTAATCCACCTGATTGAGTATGCACCGACGTAGAGGGTGGCGACGACCCTCGAGTCGCCATAGGAGATCTTAGTGGTGAGGAAGTCATACCTGATGTCCCGCCTTGACCTCGAAACACGTGGTGTGCCTAGCGTCGAGAGCATTAAAAACTGTCATTTTTATGTCAAACTAGAAATATTTAAAGCATGTTTTTACTAAAATATTTTAAATTTACAAATTTGAACAATCTTTATACAAGAAAAAGAAGAAAAAAAACTTTATAGATATGCGCTACTGACCGCGACAAAATACGACGCATGCACATAATCCTTAAGGCATTCCTCTAGGCGTCAAATAGGGGAGCTCCTATGTCTTGATCTTAGCTAGCGCAAAGGCTCGCCTCACTCGCGTGTTCGCCCCAATGCACCTCTTATTTATTTGTCTCTTACTATTTTTCGTATTTACTATTTATTATTTTAATGTTTAATTATTTTAAATATGATCCATTTTCCAAAATTTATATTTTTCACATGAGAACATTTTTTTAGATCGGAACCATTTTAAAATGTTGAATCATTTTTAAATTTGAACCATTTTCCAAATCTGAACCATTTTCAAATCTAAATCATTTTCAGAAATGAGCATTTCTCAAAATATGAACTATTTTCAAAGTGGTCATTTTTAAAATTCAGAACCATATATTTTTCATAAATGAATATTTTTCAGAAGAAGCGAAAATAAAAATAGAAACCAAAAAAAGTAAAGAAGTGGAAATACTAAAAATAAATATAAAGGTAAAAATAGAACATAAGAAGATTTTTTTCAGAGAGTACGCCTAGGCGTACCGTAATTTTATAGAAGGCAGATAAGAAGAAAATGAAAACAAAAAATAAGTAGCTCTAATGGGCCAGCCCATGTCGGGGGTTGTGCGGGCTAGGCGGTGTTTCTGACTCGCGAAGGGTAATGATTAATGGCCGAAGAATGGTAAGTAGGAAGATGGGCTGTTACCTGTTGGGCTTCGGTGAGCACATAGCTACACGGATCGCTCGGCCTTACGGTCCAATTACTATACTCTGGGTCAAAGTGTCACAGAAAATCTTATCAGTTTGATCAACTTAGTTCGAAGTGAAGCTTGTCAGGAAAAAAAAATGATTATCGGCAAGGGTTAGAGTACACCGTCTCTCTCAACGCAATGTTCCTTTGTTTCATTCCATTTTGTCGGGGAACTGAAAGTTTCTTAATTTTGCCACTACTTTAGTAGTTCCTTTTGGAGAATGGAGAATCGGATAAGGGGTAGCTGTTGGACGGTTCGTGGCTGATGAATGGAAACCCCGTGCAGGCAGGCATGGCGTGACACGAGGAAGGCCCCTGGCCCTGGGGCGGCAACGCAAGGCATCGTGTGCACGAAATGGCTGGCCTACTCCTCTTTTCGGCCGGTTGTTGCATCTCCCTAGCTAGGGATTTGGGAGTATCCGGAGAGCTTTCTGTTGAGCAGGCCGAGACAGCAGCGCGGTCAGGGCCGTTTGCTGGGTGGTTCTATATCCGCGGCGATTCCGGCGGGGTCCCCTCCGATCTCCAGGAGTACACCGAAACGCGGCTGGCGTGGCCGCGACTCGGAAGCACGCCGACGGCGTCGCGCGTCGTCCATCAACCTCAGCGGAAAAGAAAGTCGTTCAGTGGATCTCGCACTTGGAACCTTTTTTTGGAGATGAACGAAAGTGCGGTCCTACTGCCTCAACTGGGAACTGTGGAAAGGAGGTAAACGCTGACAGGCTGTTGCACGTTGTGTGCATTGCCACCGCAACACGCACGGGCACACTCCACCGTCGACCTCCCCTTATAAATGCGGCACCAAGATAGGGACGGCCGCCTTCTCCTCGGCTCGTGGGTTTTGTTCACACCCGCAGGTTTCCTTTGCATCTCGTCTCGTCTCGTCGGACCTACCCAGCCCACCTCCTCCTCCCTGCCTTCCCTAACGGCTCGCCCAAAAACCCAAACCCCCAGAACCGAAGAAGAAATCCCCCCTCAAACCCTCCATTACCGTCCCCAGATTCCCGCATGCCTGTGCCCGCCGCCTAGGCCCTTCGGATGGCGGGTGGGCTGCCGGCGGTGATGGCGCGGGGCGTCCCAGGGCCCGCGGCGATTCCGGCGGGGTCTATCGCCGCCGCGGAGGTGGCGGCGGCCGAGGTGGTGCGCCGCGTCCAGCCCACCGAGGCCTCCGAGCGCCGCCGCGCCGACGTCGTCGACTACGCGCGGAGGATCGT
Organism: Poa pratensis; assembly: GCA_947311845.1. Lineage (NCBI taxonomy): Eukaryota > Viridiplantae > Streptophyta > Magnoliopsida > Poales > Poaceae > Poa > Poa pratensis. The sequence continues at coordinate 35,513,877 of CAMZMU010000073.1, forward strand.
CGGCACCGCGCTCGGATGCGAGGTGCGTCGGCTCTCTCTCCTGCGCCGCCGCCTCCATTTCCGCCAAACGCTCGCGGCTCCCTGTTTTCCCTCCTTCAGTTTCCGGTTTTGCGCCTGACACGGCGTCTCGGGATTCTCGTGCGTGCTGGTTTTTACACTGGTCGTAGTAGTCCTCTATTCAATTCGTTTCTGTTCGGTTCGTTCGGATTTGTTTAGTCCCCTTCTAGTCGCTTTCTCTCGAATTTCAAAGTCAATCGTGTCTAGTAGAATAGAATTATTCTTTCATTAGTCCGTTCGTACGGATAATTCAACTCCTTTTGTTTTGGCTCTGGCACTGCCCGTGATTCATGCTTGACTGTCACAGGCGGGTGTGTAGTGTACGCTTCACGCTCACTCTGCGTGTGTGTATCCATTCCACGACGGTGACCCATCCACGCGGTCACTACCGAATACAGTAGTGCTGCAACTGATCAATGCTGTGGAGTGGTTGAATCTTCTGATCTGGACTTGTAGTAGACGATTTCGGCATAGCAGTCCTGAGATTTAGTTTAGCCATGCACCGACAGCTGCCTGCCAGCGTCCTGCATTCAACTCCATTGCGGATGTCTCCTAGATTGCATTGTACTAGAGGAACTCAAAATCCATCGTTATTTACTGATGAGGATCCACTGTTCGAATCGTACTTTCAAGTGTCCTCACGGCCTCATTTACTTAGGTTCAAGCTCTTTCCTCCGTACCCACACATGGTAGATCTGAACTAATGGTCCTTATTTGCGGCTAGGATTATGCCGACCACTTGTAAGTGTACGAGATGTCTTTCTTCGTAGTTTGTATAGCTGGAATTGCTACAAAATGTGTGGCTGCTATAGCGTATAGGTGCAGTAGGACTTGCGTTTTATTGTTTCCTAGCATTTGGTGCTTCTCCAAAAAGATCAGTGTAATGATGTCTATTCTTGCTGGATTATACGCATGCGTGTGTATGTGAGTTATGAGATGAGACATTGCTGGGGTGGTCCCTTGTTCCTAGCACCAAGCGTTATTAGAGACCAGTTCGCTATCTTCTACTTGGGTTTTGTGTTGGAATTGTATGTGAAGGTAACAAGTTGGAGTGTGAGTCTTCATAGTTATCTGTACTGGTCGATTGGCTGGATCATTAGAGCAACTCTCTTTGTGACATACTGGGACTTTGTTCCATTGTGCAGACGACCGATTTATTTGAGTTGGAAAACTGGTAATAGCTGGGAGGGGAATAGTTACCATATCAATTAACAAGAAATAGGCATCCAAATCCGAGTCAAAGACATCGGCACCTCCCGTCAAGCGGCATTACCCCCTTTTTGTGTTATTAGAGACTTTCACTTGGGTTTAATGTTGGAATTGTATGTGAAGGTAACAAGTTGGAGTGTGAGTCTTCTTAGTTGCCTGTACTGGTCGATTGGTTGGATCATCAGAGCAACTCACTTTGTGACATATTGGGACGCTGTTGCATTGTGCAGACGACTGAGTTATTTGAGTTTGAACAATGGTAATAGCCGGGAGGGGAATAGGTACCATATCAGTTAACAAGAAATAGGCATCCAAATCCGAGCCGAAGACATCCACACCTCCCACTAAATAATCTATTTTCAGTTCATTTGCTAAACTTTATAACTTTCTATTGCAAAGCCCGTCCATCTTACTGCCAACATTATGGTTTTTATGGTACTGCTTCTGTACTGAAACAATGTTTTTCGTCTATACCATCTAACATCTTTTGTTGTTTCTTCTTTTATTTAAATAAATAGGTCTTTCTATTTGGTTCGGTTCCATTGAAGACTTACCTTCCTGATGGGGACATTGATCTAACTGTAATTGGAAATACATCTTGCGATAGTACTTTGATTGATGATATTTACTACATCCTTGAATCGGGGGAGCAGAACACTGATGCTGAATTTGAAGTGAAGGACTTGGAACACATCGATGCAGAGGTGTGTTCTCCTGTTTGCACCTCGTACACATTTATAGTTGTTCATTTTGGATAGAAGTCTGGGGAAACTATGATATTGAATTGCACGTCTAAACTTTTTTCTCCTTTGCATACCTGTACTATCATCTAATAAATCCTTATTACGCATGGAATATAATCTTAAAAACCATGCACATGTCTCTTCCTCCTGATGTACTGTTATCTTGTTATGCACATGGAAGCCGCCTCTAAATATTATAAATGTTCTTCAATCCAGGTCAGACTCATTAAGTGCACTATTGGAAATATTATCGTTGATATCTCGTTCAACCAAACTGGTGGAATCTGCGCACTCTGCTTCCTTGAGCTGGTAATGTGTTGAGATTTTTTTCTGGGATTACAGAGTCTCGAGAGCTAAATAATAAGTTGCTGAATATGTAGAATGCTCAACATGTTTCTGTGCTAGTCTATGTGTTCTTTTGTTTGGTTGTTACCTTGATAAGTCCTGTGGAATTAAAATCGAGTTCTCTTTGTTCAGGTTGACCGTAAAATTGGGAAAAATCATCTATTTAAAAGGAGCATTATATTAATCAAGGCATGGTGTTATTATGAAAGTCGCCTTCTAGGAGCTCATCATGGGCTTATATCTACTTATGCATTGGAAATACTTATCCTATACGTCTTTAATCTATTCCACAAGTCTCTCCATGGTCCCCTGGAGGTATGTCTTGGAAGAATTATTTGTTTCAGACATTTGCTGACATCTTCAGAAAATGGGAAAGCTGATATCATTATCATCTCTCATTTTCCTTCTTCTTAACAGGTTTTGTATAGGTTTCTGGAATATTTTAGCAAGTTTGACTGGGACAACTATTGCATAAGTTTAAATGGCCCTGTTGCTGTGTCGTCTTTGCCTAACCTGATTGGTGCGTTACCTTGTAAATTTTTTTGGCAGTTATCACCTAATTCCTATCAATCCTAAAACTTTATCTCTTGCAGTTGAAGGTACAAATGTACCTGTTGATGACTTGCTGTTTGACAAAGAGTTCCTTGAGAACTCGGTGGAAAATGCATTTCTGCCGCCAAGAAACTTCGATGCATGCTGTACCAAATTCCGTTTGAAATATCTTAACATAATTGATCCGTTGAAGGAGTGCAACAATCTTGGCAGAAGTGTGAACAGAGGTTCGAACTAACCAAATTATATCAAAAGATTGTCTCTTTCTAATTTATCCTATGAAACTTCTAGGAACATCTATTGTGTGCCTGAAGCATCATAACATTTGACGTGTATATGAGTTTTTGCATTAATTCATGAACAACATGCTCTCATACTGAACATATGTAGTGTTTTGTTTGAGTGGTGTCTATTCTGTATATTTTATTTCTATAAAAAAATTAGTGGCGGACTGCTGAGTATTATTTGACATTTTATTTTTGTGCAGCTAATTTTAACCGTATTCGAACCGCCTTCTCATTTGGTGCTCGAAAGCTTGGTCAAATTCTTATGTTACCGGCGGAACTCATTCCTGGTGATATTTATCTTTTTTTCAAAAACACTTTGGAGATGAATGAAAGCGGAGTCAGGGCAGATATAGCCCATGTTGGCGCATTCCATTGTCAACCCTTCCTTGATTCCAGCAAGCAACTCGTGGATGATATGTCATGCATGCAAATTTCTTACAGGCAGGATCAGAACTTAAGTCCTGTTTGTGTTTCAAAGAGCTTGGCTAAAAACAGATTAAGTGTCAAAGCAAATGTGCCTAAACAGAGTGAATGTTTTTCAGGAGATAACTCGTTGGCACCAACTACTAATTTAAGTGCAAGATCATCTCAGTGTGTCCATCATGAACCAAAGAAACACCGTATGTTTTCCACGAATATAGAAATGGTGCCAGTGAACAGTACTATGTGGACCATGAAATGGAAGGTCAGATATCCCACTATACAGCTGGAGCCTATATGGATGATAAAGCACTGATTGAGCCACAGATTCATGCAGACTATTCCCCACGTGTATTGAACTCTATCCATGGCAGTGATTTGGGACTTCCAAGACCTGATCCCGTAAGCAAGAAATTTTTGAGTGGAATTTCTCTGCATGTGGAAAAACACCATTTTCCTCCACTCTCATTGCTGAACTTGCCGGATCTAACAGGGGATTTGGAATCACAGCTGAGATGCCTCCGTCAGGTTCAGTACGACTTAGAATACTTGTTTGATGAATTTTTGCAGTCTGTCCAAGAAGCATCTTCTGATGGTAAAGTTGACAAGAGTTTGTTTAACATTCTGAATCGTAGCGCCCTGTTAAGTACTGATATGACGCTCCCAGGGCTAGTGTTACCCTCATATACTGAAACTAATGGAAGGAAATTATCCCAGTTTCTTCTCATAGCACTGAAGTTTCACAGCAATCACAGGATGAGGACCACTGGGGTATGGCCTGTGGAATCGATGTTACACCTAATGGACTGTCTCCATCTTATTTTGCTGATTCAGATATTTCTGTTTCTTGGTGTCATGGTTTGGAGGCTGTACCAACTATGAATGGAACAGGCCTATATACTCGTGAAAAGGTAGGAGACAGGAACATCGTTTTCATTTTTGGACATTCGTACTTTGATCTCCCCGTTCAATGACGTGACTTAAACTGATTTTAATTTTCTTATATGCATGGGATTTTGCCTACATATATCTGGTTCATATTTGGTCATCATGATCATTGTCTTCTTAGGGTCAGAGAAACAAAATATATAATTTATTGTTTTGGTTAGCTGGCAACTCAACTTAAACCTCTGTTCACTTTAGAACGCAATTCTCAGAAAGATATGTCTGTTAACCTTTATTTGTTAAAGGTCATAATTTGTATTCTTGTACACTGAAGCTATGATACTTACAAGTTCCTTTTATGTATTACAGCACATGAAATCTATAGGAGAGAAAGGAAAGACACCGATCAATCAACCAGTAAAGGCAAAAAACAACCATTTCGCAGTTCCGAAACGAAGTTTTGTCCCTTACAAGGAGCAAGTAGTGCCAGACAGTGTGACCAATGAAGTAAGGATAAGTCGGCCATTGAGAATCGACAATGGTCTAAATGGATATAACTGCTCAGGTAGGGAGACGATTGAAAAGCACAGTGGTCATACTCGAAACGGATGTGTCAAACCTCACTACGAACCAAGGCATGTACGAAGGTACTATGGGGATGTTTGCTCGAACAAAAGCATCTTTCCGAAGCAAAATTATACAGGCATGGAGCGTGTACGACAAGCTAGTGCAAAACGTCAGCCACCTGAAGTTCAGGGTGCATCAGATGCGTGCACATACATAAATAATAACTTGGCCAGAAAGGAAATCTATGACACTCGTAAAGGGCATGACATACTCAACCAGTCAACGAATAGAAGACCAACTTCTGAGCCATTAGAACTTCAAAGCAGCCTAGGAAGCAAGGGTTTCTCGAAAAAGAACTTAGCTACGAAACAACATTGTGATAACCACAGTGAGCACCTATCTTTTGTAAGAGGTACAAGGCATGCATCGAACGGCCAGGTTGTGAACATTCCGAATGGTTCGATAAAGAAGGTTAAACCGAAAGAAGAATTGGTTGAAAATGGAAGTACACCAAGGCCATTATTGACAAATATTCTTATTCCTCGTGATAGGGGGAATAGCCAACGGATGATTCAGGCATGTATTACTTCCCAACCCTACTTCCCTGTCACAAAAAGATATTCTCAACCTGGAGCCGTGGCCTTGGATACACAACCAGGCAGGATTATTGAGTTCGGTTCTTTGGGGCCTTTCTCACTGACATCTCCCCCACCAAAGCCAAATAAGGCACCCAGCACACAATCCAGCAGTAAGGCGTCTGCAGATGCCTCTGCATTGGCGTTACAGAGCAATGGAGCCGGTGCGACCCAAAGCAGGTAACCTCAGAGTATATATAATACAGAGCAAAATGTTATAAGTAATCTTCAGCCTGAAAATAGTCTGGTGCTAGCAATCTAAGAAAGATACCTTAGAAGTAGTACAGGGGATTTATTGTGAGATAATACAAGGGTCAACTTTGCATGCTGCTGCATCTTTACTGCATTCAGTGGCCTTATGCTTTAATATGGTTAATTTTGTTAACATGCAAACACTGTTTCAGGTCGTCAGGGGTTTATAGAATAGGAGACGAAGATCAGTTCCCACCTCTCCATGCTAAGACCGAAGAGATTTCCAGTAGCATACATTTGGTACAGCTGATCGTCTTATACATAAGTAGAAGCAAAAGAAGAGTTAACCAGTTGGTCAATGACCATCGTGATAGCATACACCTACCTTGTAAATTCCATTGACCCCTTGCGTTTCTAGGTTTCTTGTCTATAGGGTACACAAACAAGGATTTTAGGAGCAAAGGACTAATTATACAGTTGTAGTTTCTGATCTGTCAAACTTACAAATGATTAAAGACAGAGGAAAGAAAAAACTTTTTATGCCTCCCTTTTCGGCTGCCTGTGAAGTTTTTTTTTTTTTTTGAGGGAAGGCTGCCTGTGAAGTTCTGCTACAGATGTATGCAAGCTTGAATCTTCCCTTCGGATATGAACCAGTGATAGCCAACCCAACGCGGAACGGCTAATACTAGTTTCTACCAATTCGAATACTCCCTCCGATCCATATTAATGGTCTCAACATTGTCTAGATACGGATGCATCTAGTCTAAACACTTAACTAGATACATCCGTATTTAGATAAAGTTGAGTCCATTAATATGGATCGGAGGTAGTATTAATAATGGAATGCAAATACCACTACTTTCGATCCTCCCTTTGGACAGGGACTGGCACACTGCGCTTTTGAGATCCAGAAAGGCGTTCATTCCTTGCAGGGCGCCCTTCCTTTTCGACTTCCTGTTTGCTCCGTCTGGTAGCTGCCGAAAGCCAGATCTGCACCATTCACCTCTGAAGAAACCAGATGGCGAAGTGTTTGTGTACCTTGTGGCCGTCCTATTCCTTCACCATGGCACCCTACGCACGACGTACGCCGTGGTTTCTCCTGCTTCGACATACTAGTTGCCAAGCAGCTATAGGGCTTCCTGCCTTGAGTGCTTCAGCGCTAGTTGCCTCGATCTCTTTGCAATCAGTTTTCTTAGGACAACTCCAACGGGGCGATCTAAACAGACACAGAAATATGTCCGCATTTTGTCCATTTGGATCGTATAACTGACAGGCGTCCGGCTCATATCCGCTTTTTCCAGGCCACTCATACTAACGGGCGACCCATTTGGTCCGCCCAGCTAGGTATTTATCATTTAGCAAATTTGACCAAACAAAGATAGCAAATATGGCTAGCTAGCAATGAATCAAACACATCACATGGAGTGAAAACTAGTAAGAGCAAAAAAAAACTCCACCTTCCCCTCGCGTCGCCCCCCAGGCGACGCCAGGGGCGAATTCGTGCGCCGCCGCCAGCCTCTCCACCGCGACACCACCCTGTCGCTGCCGTCGCCGGCCGTGTCCACGGCGGTGGCGGCACCCCTCCGCTACCAAAAGGGTGGTCGGGGGGGAGGGTTCTCGTCCTCGTCAGGGGGTGGACCGGCCCGTGGGGGCGGCGTCGGTCGGGGCGGAGGGAGCCGTGTCGGCGGGCCCAGGTGGAGGAGGGGCCTGGCGTGTTGTCTGTGGGTGGCGGAGGAGCCGTCGCTGGCAGGGGCGATGCGAGGGACGGAGGAGGTCGCGGCTGCTCCCGATGGGTTTGGCGGGCCCAATCTGGGTCCGTCGGGCCCGGGCTGGGACGCGTTGAAGCGGGGCATCCGGGGAGCGGGGCGCGGAGACGGAGCACGGAGCGAGGCGCACGGCAGTGGCGCGCTGGTGCTGGGGCGGTGCGGAAGCGGGGGCGGCGGCCCCCGAACGAGGTTCGATGTGGTTCGGCATGGTTGAAGCGGCCACGGGTGCCGCGGCCACCATGGCCGGTGGTCTAGCATGGTGGACGGTGGCAGGGGCAGCATTGCCCGGTGCTGTCGCTCCTCACTTTGCGGCCGGGTCGAGACCTCCGGGCGAAAGCCTCGCACCGACTTGGTCGGAGCCGGCGACGACGGCGCTCTCGGGCGTCGTTTTCCCTCTTGTTGGCGCCGTTGTGGAGCCATCGATCCCGCCCGACGTGGGGGTCCAAGATCTCCGGGTGAAAACCTGAGCTCCATCGGGAGCGAGCGGCGACGACGGACGCGTCGTTACCTTGTTGGAGGCGCCGCCTTGGAGATTGTTAGCCCTCGCGGTGTGGTGGATTCGTGACGCTCGGGAAGGGCGGTTCTGTTGTCAGGGGAGCGGATGATCGGGGTGGCGGCCCCGGACGATGGTGGTAAGTCGAGGCGGCGGACTCGAGCCCCCACGTGGCTATGGTCCTATGGGCAGGGTCGTGGCCAAGTGCGGATGGGTGGCGTCCTGATGTTGTGCGGACAGCAGGTTCGTTGACCCGACTGGTTCGGTTTCGGGTAATGCGAAGCTTCGTCCTATTTGCTACGCCGGGGTGGAGGCCCCGGAACAGGTGGGATTGGGTGGCTCTATGCGAGGTTTCGTCCTGGTTGCTACGTCGGGGCGGCGGCCCCAGAGCAGGTGGTGTGTGTCTAGTGCGTTTGGTTGGCTAGCGTCGTGTGGGCGGCGAGTCACCTCGCTTGTGCGGTTTTTTTTGCCCAGTTTTCCTTATAAACAGGGCACTGTACAGCTTGTATGGTTTTTGGGCCCGGTTTCCCTTATAAACTGGGTCATCTCTTCTATCTATTCGGGTAGTGGATATCGACCACTATGAGGTAAAAAAAACACATCACATGATACCAAAATAATATTGCCATGCCGACATACAACATCAAACCCAAAAAGAATCACACGTAGTTCCGGCCATCTCGGCCATGGTTTTCGGCCATCTCGGACATAGTTCAATGCCGGCATACAACATTGTAAAAACGACCGAGATGTGAGTCTCGGTCCATACAGTACCTTTGCTTCTTTAGATAGTACGTACGCCTTCTTTGTTGGGTTCAAGGTGGAAAGATCCATGTCCATGATCCAGGCCTCCTATTGGCGTAGGGCAAGATCAATGTTTTTTCCCTTAACATCGGCTTCCTTGCCTCTTGCATCGGCTTCGTTGGCTCTTATCCGCGCATTTTTCTTCCCGGTCCTCTTCTTTTGCAATTCGAACCGGGAATGGTTTTATCTCAGAACTATTTCAGTCTGGCAAATATGTCTGTTCCTCTCTTTTCTATCCTGTCAAAACATTTCACTGAATCCCTGGTCTTCTCAAAAGAAAATACTTGGTCAGCGGTGCTTCGAGTCGGTGCCAAACCACTGCCGAGGCCTAGTGATGCGAATGGTGATCGCTTTCTCTTTTCCTGAAACTGTTAATAACTGCAAGGACACACACAATCAAACGGGGTCCCAATCGAAAGCTGCTTTCGCTCGGTGGCCTCTAGGCACCGCGGTACAGCTTTTTCCCGAGAGCTTTTTCTTCATGCCGTCGTCGCCTTTTTCACCCACAACGCAGCACAGCACGTCCGTCGGCGCCGCCCATCTTCACCACCCTCGGGAAACTGACAGCTCCATCTGTTTGGAACCTGCCACAGGACGGGAAGAGGCCACGCCTTGTTCTGTGTACGTGCGATACGAAGATGGAGTGGAGATTGAAGACAGTGACAACGAGTCGATGTCGAACCCATTTCACTTTCGTTCTGAGGAAACGCGTAAATGCGTGATGATGAAATTGATGGTGATGGGTCTGGACTCTGGAGTTCTTGCTTCCCTTTTCGTTGGAGTCATGGAGAGCACAACGATGCCTTGCATTTTCATGCTTCTGCATGTCTTTCAGTTTGCTTTTAGCCTTGAATGTACAATCAGCCGGTGAGAATACACATGTATTTCATTTCTATGCATCAAGAGGATGCACACAACATATCATATTTGGGGCCCCGTCGATGCTGTTTTTTCTCAAGAATATGCCATGGAAAAGCGTATCATTTTTCATAGAAAGAAGATGCCAAGCGGCCTATCCACAAGCCCGTAGGCTTTACAACACAAGAGAGATCGAAAAGCGTATAATGCGCTCTCACCTACACATCCTACTCAGGTCGGTCCCTCTCTCTTATCCATCATGGCGACTACTCCCGTATGTGCCACCTCAACGGCCCATCGGCCAAAACCCTAAAACCCTCACCTCGAAGGAGCCTCGCTTTCTTCCACTGCTCCAGATACTCCACATGACTAGGATGATACATGACCACACATCTCGCCTTTGGCCCATCTAGGTCGGCTGCCTAGTCCACCGGTTCATCAGCTCCCCGTCAATGCTGCTTAGCATTCTAGTGGCATTTGGGTTGCCAAGCTCCATGGAGCTCTTTATCGTACAAAAAACTATATACTTATAAGTTTTAAAACAATTGTAGTATGCATGTACGTCGCGCTAAAAATATGGAGTGGATACGGTACACGGCAGGTAATATTTCCCGACAGGAAACTTGAACCACATTCCAATCGGGCCCTAAGGATCAGTGTGTATGATATGGTTTTTGGACAGTGTTCGAGTGGTTTTGTAGACATCACATACCGATGCTAACGCTGTAATTAAGATGCAGGTGAGCAGTAGAGCCTAAGGGCAACTCCAACGCACCGACCTATTTGGTCCGTTTGTGTCTGTTTCTATCTGATTTGGGAAAGACGACGGCCCAATGCGTCGACGTATTTGGCCTGGCGTCTGTTTTTCTGTCCGCGCGGACCCATTTCTGGCCCAAATTTGAGCTGGTTTTGCGTCGGCGCGGACACGCGCGGTCGACCGCGCAGAGCTCCCCTTGTCCCCCCTGGCCCGCCCGCCAGCCACACCAAACCTCACTCCTCCTTTTCCACTCCCAGCTCCCACCCCGCGAAAACCCTATGGCCGACGATGGAGCCGCCGTCGCCGCCACCACCGCTGCAACCACGAAGGGTCGGGCCGGCGCCGCCTTGCTGAAGTCGAAGAAGGACCTCACCCTAGACGAGAAGAAAAGGGAGGTGGAGAAGCGCAAGAATCAGAGGCACAACTTGAAGAACAAGAACGCCGCCGCGCAGCTAGAGGCCACCATGGCCGCCGCCGCCAATGAGGCCACTGCAAGGGCTGCCGTCAACACTGAAGCCATCGCCCAGCCCACGCCCAGCCCCCGTCTCCATGGCCGCGGCTGCTAGCTCCGCGTCGTCGGACAAGCAACCGAGGAGGCCGTCTCCGGACGTCTCCACCACGTCGTCGCCCACGTATGGGTTCCTGCCCGGCGTCTCGCCCAGCACTGCCCCGACCGGCAAGTCTTGCCTTTCCGCTTCATCGGAAATGGGAGATTCTACCAAGGGCGAGCCAGCGGTGCGTCCGCTCGACCTCAACGCCGCCCTTCCTGCCGGTGGCACGGCCGTGCTGGCGAGGAAGGCGCCACTGGTGATCCCTACGACCAACCTACCCCACGCCCGCAACCTGCTCGACGAAATGATGCCACGCCAGCCGGACGACGACAGGTACTACGACGAGGACAATGGGGACGTGTTCATGGCCGGCATGATCTACGATGGTAGCATACCTATCTAAGATCAAGAGACCCAAGACCCGACCGGAGGCCAGGAGTCCTTTGATCCGACCCAAGGCACGGACGACGTCCATATCGACGAGGAGCCATTGTCGAGGTGGAGCTCACTCAGCTTGCCGGCCAACAAAGGAGGCGCCACATCGTGAGGACCCTAGCATACTCCATGGACGAGGACAAGATGCTTTGCGAAGCATGGATGGAGATGGGGCAAAACGGCATCTTGGGGGCCGAGCAAAAGGGGACGGCCTTTTGGAAGAGGGTTCATGATCACTTTCATGAGCAACGTTGCTATGAGCCCCATAAGTTTGAGAGTGACCGCAACGAGACCTCACTCCAAAAGAGGTGGGGGTTCATCCAATCGGAGTGTAGCAAGTTCGTTGGCGCCTATGAAGATGTTGAGCGCCGCCCCGTGAGTGGCATTGGGATCAAAGACTTGGTATGATGCTCATCACCGGCCGGTTTTTGTCCCTTCTTTTTTATGAGTGTAACCCATTTTGTTTCATTGCATATGTAGGCCTTTCAAGCTTTGGAGACCTTCAAGTCCCAAAATTTGGGCAAACCATTCACCTTGATCCATTGTTGGCGCGAGATCAAGGACTGTTCCAAGTGGAAGGAGCTCATGGCGTCCATGAAAAGAGGAGGGGGTGCGCCGGCCGGGGGCAAGGAGGAGCCAAGCGACAAGAGGCCAAGGGGGAGGACCAACACCAAGATAGAGGCCAAGAGAGATATGCAAACCATTGCTTTGCAAGATACCTTGAAGGGGTTTATCTCCCAAAAGGACAAGTCAACCGAGAAGAGGGAGGAGCGGGAGGAGAGGAAGCGCCGGGAGAGAGAAGAGAACTCCAAGAACTTCTTCGAGATACAAAAGAGGAAGCTTGAAATTGAGGAGGAGAATGCCCGCTCTAGGGCCATTGAGGTGAAGGCCAAGGCTAGGAGGTTGAGCACGCTCTACTCACCGAGGAGATCTGGATCATGACGGCCGACCTTGACATCTTGACCCCTAGGAAGAGGGTTTGGTTTGAGAAGAAGCAAAAGTGGTTCATGGAGCGAGATGATTGAATCATCTCATTTACGGTAAGTGGTTGATGGAAGTTGAACTATGGCCGGGGCATGAAAGTGGCCTCGTGTAATATTTTGGGAACACTATTCGTATGCCGGCACGGCGTGGCATCCCTTTGCTAAACTTGCTAACTATTTGTTGCCGGCAAGCAAGTTATGTTGCTATTTTCTTACTTATTTTGCATGAGTTTGTTTGATTTTGTGAAATATGGCCTAGTGAGAAAAAACAGGACAGGGGCGGACCAAATGGCTCGCTGCGTTGTGTTGGCTGGTCAGGAAAGGCCGGACATGGCCAGACGCTGTCCGTTTGTCGATCCAAACGGACAAAAAAACAGACACAAAATATGTCTAAATGGGTCGCTGCGAACTCCCATTGAATTTTCCCAGCGCACGGGTCGAGCTGTAAAGGCGGCATCTAATCCGCTTTTGAAGCTGGAGTGGGGTGCGCATATCGTGCGCGTGCTTATTCCTCCATTCTTCAGCCTCACAATACCACATTACCAACCGAATAGAGTTCAAGAAACCAGAAAATTCTGTCAACTTACACAACTAATTCAAGCTAGCTCTAAAATCCGAAAGGCAACACAGTTTCTCAAGAATGTACAAGACCACCATTGCCGATCATGAGTCGATCGGTCGGTCACTGATACAACGACGAACACACCATGATTCCAGGCGCACCATGCATGCATCGCGTTTTGATCATCGAGCATCGCGTTTTGCAGAGAATTCGACCAGAGGTGGTTTCGAATTAGTAGAACGCTAGTGGCGAAGGTGCAGTAATCTTTGCCTGGCGATGTGAAGCCAGACGCGGCGGAACGCGGCGATGACGGCGCGGTGGTGCTCGGCGGCGTTGAGGGCGAGGTAGCAGGCGAGCAGCTCCTCGAGGTCCTCGGAGGAGCGGATGCGGTTGGCCGCCACCATCTCCGCCATGCTCTCCGCCATCTCCCGCTCCGGGTCCGACGACGTCTTCACCACGACCAGGCTCTCGTACAGCCACCGCCGCCTCCTCCTCGTCCCCACGTGGGGGTGCGACGGCGCCGCATTCACCGCCTTCTCCTTCTCCTTCCGTGCTGCACCGCTGTCGTCGTCATGGTCGTGGCCGCGCCGCCGCCGTCTCCTGCTGGCCGGCTTCACGTGGAACCCCCGCGCCCTGCTTGTGGACGGCGGCGTCGTGGCGGCCGAGGTGGTGGCGCTGCTGCTGCTTACGGGAACGTTCTCCGCGGGCAGCTCGTTCTTGGCGGCGGGCCTCGTCGTGACGATGCGCCGAAGGTTGAGCTCGGGTGTCGCCGGCGGCGCGTCGATCCCGCCGAGCCTGCCGGCGCGGCGGTGGACCACGTCGACGGGGACGTCGAAGAAGGTGCCGCCGTCGTCGTCGTTGCCGCGCGGGGCAATGCACCGGAGCGCTCCTTCCCGGTCCGCGGTCGGGAAGTAGTATGATGCTCTGTTCGGGGAGTAACCGGCGCACGGTGCCGGTGACCGCGACTGCGGCGCCGGTGGTTGGCGTTGTTGGGTTGTTCTCCGCTCGTCCGTCCACGCCACCGAGGTGGTGACGACAGCGACTGCCTCGCCATGGGTCGGAGAAATCGGAAAGGCGCCCGATCGTTGCTTGGCCTTCCTACTCTTCCTCCTGAGCTTGTGGAACCAGGAGGGGGCTGGCAATGGCATCGCGTGGGCGAGAGACAGAGACACTCTGTTGCGGCAAAGACAGTGTGTAGTACGGGTGCGGGTGGTGCAGTGCGCAGCTGCTGATCACAACTGCAGTGCCCAGCTACTAGCTCGCTCATGGTAGCTGAGGGGAGAGTTCTATATATATCGCGATTCGCGAGATGCGGCGACACTATCTGCTAGATTTCTGATGAGGGGAAGATATGGGATATGGAACTGTCAGAATTTGTTTTGGAGTGTGAACTGATCTTGTATTTGAGGCGCACGCACGCACATCCCTTGCCATTATGTAGCCACGATACTTGTCTTGAGTATGGGAAGCACAAGGATCGTAGTACATGTCAAAGTTTTCGTCTACGGTGTGCAAATGCAGAGGGGTCCGATCCTTACAAAAGTTTGGGCGTGGGGCGGCAGCTTGTCGCGCCCATGACCCCCAAGATTGAACTGCAGCACAGCACTGCGTGGAGGCCGGCCCCGAGCTAGCGTCCCAGTATTAATCCATTCCAGTGTGGCGGTCGGTGGGTGCAGCTAGGGTTGAAAACGGAACAAAAATGAACGGAAACATGCATTATTGTTTTTATTTCCGCTCATCTCATATAAATCGAAGGCCCCAGAAACGAATATACAATCTGAAATCACCGGAAATGAATATTGGAGCAGATACAGGGCAAATATGATATGAAAGCGAATATTTGTGAAACACAATAGCGGTATAATAAGTTGGTCCGTTAACAGGACAAATAATTGTTCACGACCTCGACCAGATACAATACAACATAAAGTACCACTCATATAGTTTATCGCTTTTACAAGCACAAAAGTTCACACAAACAGTTTCACATAGATATAAAGACACTCATTATGCTCATGAAAATGGCCTTAGAAAAATGTATGCTTCAACAGCAATAAAGCACCACACTAGGGTGTGTTCGGTTTTGGAACGAGCTGGAATGGAACGAATTCCTGGGGCTCATTCCAATGTTCGGTTTATAGATAGAATGGAACGCAGTGCTTCCACCGAGGGAATATTCCTCTAATATGCGGAACAGACCGGTCCGGCCGATTCGGCCAGACGAGGTGGAACGGCTGTCTGTCTCTCTCTAATTTAATCAAGTTTAGGTATAATTAATCAAGTTTAGTATAATTAATCAAGTTTAGGAATAATTAATCGAGTTTAGGTATAATTAATCAAGTTTAGGAATTATTAATCGACATTATGAATAAGTCCATTCTCACCCATTCCATTTCATCCTCACCCCATTCCAAAACCGAACACAAGAATGGAACGGTTCTGTGGCAAATTTTTGTCCAACCGAACACAAGAATGAGACGGTTCCGTTCTGCTTGAATGGAATGGCATTTCATTCCTTCCAATTCCGAAACCAAACACACCTAGTGTCTGGTTGCAGGTACCTAATTAATAACTAATTAGATTAATTAGGGTTTAATATTAATGGACCTAACTAGTAGACATCAGGCCTAATGCTGGTATGGCTCATGGTTGCATCTTGCATGAACGCGGGTCGAAATTTTCCGTATTCGTTTCCCGAATTTCCGTTTTGTTTCTGATTTCACAATATGATCTCTCGTTTTCTTTTTCGTTTCCAATTTAGAACATTCCATCTTCGTTTTATTTCTGCTAAATATCGTTTTTTTCCCTTTTTTGCTTGTCCTTTCCTTGTTCTATGGAAAGACCGGAAAGTTCAGAAATCCATATAGGTCATAGGTGCAGATGAACCCACTGTTTAAAAATAATTTTTTAAATGCCAAAAATTAAAATTAAAATTCGGATAATTTTCAAGAAATTTATGTTAGCACAAGAACTTTCGCGAAGAAAAGACATTTTTCGTGGGCTCCGGATGCTCTAAAATGAGCTTGTACGAGACTTTTTTTTTAATCTTTTATGCACAGGACACAAAAAAATGTATTTTCTTCGCGAAACTTTTTATGCTAACACAAAATGTCCTGACGTATATCCGCATTTTTGTTTTAATTTTTTTACATTTTAAAAAGTTTATTTTTTTTACACAATAGGTGCATCTACACCCGTGGCCCGAAACGTGCCTTTCCGGAAAGTTTCCTTGCTTAACAAAGTCAAGCATGCACTGACGATCGAAAACGTACGCGGACAAGCTGCATTCGGGTACTCCGTCGTAGTGTCCATCACGACGATCGACGGAAACAGCCGCCAGCTAGTGATACTCGCATGGATGACGGTTGACTGGTGCTCACGCACGGCCGAACGATTGATTATGCTGCGTGCGCGTCTAGTCGGCGACAAGAATGACGGGATCATTGCAGGTGGATTGGCCCGGTGGCTTGTACGCAGTGCAATCTTCTTCTTTTTTTTGCGAAATTACGCAGTGCTATCTAAGTTCGAGTTTTGGCACGAACAGCGTTTCATGTGTCAGCAACAAAGAAAATCCATCACTCCTTTCCCTCCCTCTCTAGATGAAATGAAACGATGGCTCAATCAACATAAATGGGGAGCAAAACAGTTTATGGACCTGAGAGTACGGACATTGTAAATGACACCCAAGTTACAGGAGTTCGTTATTTTAAAAAATTCAAAATCTGCATTTTGTGTTTGAAAAGAACCGAAACAGAATATCTAGGTGTAGATAAGGTAGAGATCGAGTAGTGTGAAAATTTTCAATGCAAAGTTCCTATTATTTTAGGCTACAAAAAAATGACAAATCTGGCAAAATTTCATGTTTTTTAAACCGTGCATTGTTCATTGATCCAGATCTACACATTTGTGCAAGCCAAGATAACGATTTTTCCATTATGCAAAGTGATAGATTTCGACATTATCTACACTTAAAAAATCCGATTTTTTTTGAAAGTTTTAAATATCAGATTCTCTAAAGGTAAATTGAGAATTATTACAACATTTTTCCCCTTCACGTGGATTTCGTTAGGGTGATTTGATGTCGCCTTGCCTCTTCTTGTTCCCTGGAGAAGGTTTAACGGTGTTTTTTACACCACTACAATATTCTTTTCCTAGGCAGAGGGTTGAGGGTCTGCAACTGATCTCCATGGATCAACACAAAACAATAAAGGTGAGGCCAAGAGGAGGGAGTGGAACAAAGTCGCCGGCTGCTTGTCGGTGGGGGGAGGGGCAACGGCAAAGGGTGGAAGGGGTTTGGAGAGGAGGGACCGGGGGAGAGATGGGGTGAGAGCGGCAGAGACCGACATGTCTCCAGTCCCCTCTCTTTTGATGCGTGGTCAGTGCATTCTTCTCTTCTTTTTTTTTTTAGAAAAGGGGGTGCGGATCCCCGGCCTCTGCATCGAGCGATGCACACAGCCTTCCACAATTATTGAAACCACACCTTACAAGAGGAATACAAAGATCAACCCGAAGCGAACCACCGAACTAGCGACATCTCGCTACACATATAACACGGATGAAGGGGGTGGCCAGGAACAAACCCTGACAATACACCAACGCACATCATCAAAAAAAAACTGAAGGCCACACCAAGCCGCCCGATAGCGACCAGGAGGCACAACCAGTCCAGCAGACCCTCAGCGGCACCGATGCACCTGCTACAGAAGTCGCCGCCACCGTCTTCCTCAGACCCATCATCATCTTCAGGAAAGAACCAAAGTATTATCCTTGTCAGGCATGTCGTCGACGTCACCACGACGCCAGACAACATATCCGATATGCGCGTCATCATCATCACACGTCCAGCGCCGAGACTCCGCTGCGCCGCGCCGCCGAGACTCGCCGTCGACGACGTATTAGATGCCTCAACACGCCACCTCTCCTTGCCCGTCCCATCCAGCAGCTGCTCCAAAACAATGCCCTCATGAGGGAGAGCGACACCGAGAGCGCCGCCATCGTCCGATCCAGGGAGCCCGGACCTAGGGTTTCCCCCGGAACAGTGCGAGTGTGTAGATGGTGGCTGCATCGGCGATGCCTTCACGAAGGTAACGACGCGTAGACGCCGCCATCGCCGGCTTGAACGAAATCAAGCCCAGTTTTCACCGGCAACCACGCCTCCCAACTCGCCGCTGGGGCTAACTTTGGGATCCAGGGATCCGCCACAGCCAGCCGGCCGACCATCTCCGGCGGAGGAGAAGGTCACCGCCGCCATGCCCGGAGCCGAAGCTCCTGGCTTCCTCGTGCCGCGGACTAGCACCAGGAAGGCTCTTCTGCCGTCGGAGTCGAACACCGCAGCGACGTCCGCGGGTCGCGGCCCGGCCGAGTCCATCTGGGCCCAGATCGAGCCCGCCGCCACCGCCGCCCACCGCTGCGCTGGCCGTCGTCGCCGGTCAGCCGAGTCGCCCGGCCGCCGCTAGCCGCCGTGGTTGATCCGCCGCAAGCGGGCGCCTCCGCTGCGGGCGGAACCTTGGCCGAGGAGATCCGCCGCCGCCACCACGCCACCCGAACCGGGCGGCGCCCCGGCGGCGGCGGCGGAAGGGACGTGGGCTGGGGAGAGGCGAGGGAGACGCGAGGGTGGACGCCCCGGCGCGGCGGGCGCCGCCGCGCGGAGGCGGAGGGAGAGGTTAGGTTAGGGAGAGGTTAGGCGGAGGGAGTATGCCAAACCCCTTCCCGCCAGAAAATAATGGTCGCGTGGTTGTGATTAAACAAACTAAGGGCATCTCCAATAGCTGCCCTATTATAGGGTACCAAAAAGTGGTTTTATGGCACGCCAAAGTGGCGTTTGGTAAGTTTTAGGGCATGCATTTTTTTCTGCCGTAACAGCTGCCCTATTTTAGGCCACAACAAAAACGCTACCATAGCAGCTACCCAAAAATAGGGCACCAACCGGCTGCCATTGCCCATATGATTCAACCATTGAGGACATATGTCAACTAATAAATATCAAAATAATCACAAATACGTTGACAACAAGTATAAACACAAATATACTCAATTATTACATAGTTCACCAATTTTTAGCATAGAAATCATGTCCTCAATTCATAAAACATACAACAACAAATAAATTGTTCATCACATACAACAACAAAACATAGAGGTAGATAGAACTAGGCTTGTCGGTCCCTCCATGCCCACCACTCCTTGATGAGATCTAGGTATCGGAATCGCAATGTTGTGGTACATCTTAAGAAAGGCTTGGATTCGGTCTTGCCTTCTGAAAGAACATTTTATATATCCCTTGTTGTTTTGTGTGTTAGGCAACAACACTAGCGACACTCTAATTAGTTGCTAAGTGATGTAGGATTTAAATAGATAAATCTACATGTGCATCGAATCGCCTAAGAGATAAGAAAGAGAATAAGCTGTTGTGGAAACTCCCAGGCCGGAGTCTCCGGTGTGTCTGGACCGGAGTCTCCGGACTCAGGGGTTTTGTCTCGAGTTGCGTCAAGTGGTGGCAGCTCATGTGCTCGGTCCGGAGTCTTACCGGAGAGTGGCCGGAGTCTTCACTCCGGCTGGAGTCTCCGGACTCAGGGGACCCAAGTTTCCGGTCTCAGAGAAAAGACTCCGGTCTATCAAGAAGTTGCAACAAGTGGTGACAGCTCCTGCCTCAGTCCGGAGACTTGCCGGAAGGTTGCCGGAGTCTGTGGTGTAGGCCAGAGTCTCCGGTCACTTAGACCGGAGTCTCCGGTGTGACGACAAGGGCAACGGCTACATTTTGTGAAGGGGTATAAATACCCCTCCACCTACCTCCAGCCAGCCAGCTCGTCCAGAATTGATTGCCCCCCATTGTTGCAAGACCAAAGCTCATAGATCTCCCAATTCCTCCACCCAATCTTGCTCATACTTGGAGGATTGAAGGAGAAGGCCCGGATCTACAACTTCACCGAAGCCTTCTTCATTTCCCCCTCATTCACTTGAGGGATTTGAGCCTAGGGTTTCCACTAGGAAAACCTAGGCATCTTATTGTACTTACTTGCTTGCTACTTTTGTGTAGCAGATTCGTGGTGCTTGGGAGCCCTAATCCTTTTGTGGGTTGAGCCTCAAGTTGTTGTAAGGGCTCCGGATTCGCCTTGAAGGATTCCGATAGTGGAAGGTGAACCGAGCTTTTGGGCGAGGTTCATCGGAGAATAGGGTGAGGCCATTTGTGGCGCTTGAGTTTGAAACTCACACCCCTCCAACGAGACGTACTCCCCTAAAAAGGAGGAACTCAGGAATACATCCTTGTCTCCGCGTGCTTTCCGTTCGGTTACTCCTTACTCTTTAGTTATTACTTGTATCTTATCTTGTTTAGGGTTAACTTGTCATATAGGTAAATTCACCGTAGTTGCATATCTAGAGAATTTACCTTTGTGTCAAGCCTTAATCGAAAAAGAATTAAAATTTGGAGTAGTACCTATTCACCCCCCCTCTAGGTGGCCATACGATCCTTTCACCTTCTACGTGGGCACACTAGTTTTCCCATAAGTTCATAGTTGCCATACTCCAAATCCTTTCCACGCTCATTCTCAATGATCATGTTGTGCATGATCACACAAGCGGTCATGATGTACCAAAGAGTTTCTTGCTTCCAAAATCTAGTCGGTTCTCGCACAATCGCAAATTGGGCTTGCAAGATCCCAAATGCTCTATCCACATCTTTCCTAGCCGCCGCTTGCGCATTATGAAAGTCAAGTTGTTTCTTACCTTGGGGGCAGGATATTGGCTTCGCAAATGTTGGCCACTTCGGATAAATCCCATCCGCAAGGTAGTAGCCCATCTTGTATGTGTGGCCGTTGGTTTGAAACTCAATCGGTGGTGTTTCTCCCATGGCTAACTTGGAGAAGAGTGGTGACCGTTGGAGCACATTGTTGTCATTGCAAGATCGGGCATGACAAAAAAAAGCATGCCAAATCCTTTTTCAGCGCTCTGAACTGTCCATGCCATGCTGCAGGGTAGTTCTTCTACTCCCAGTGCATGCAATCAATAGAACCGAGCATACCTGGAAAGCCACGTGCAACATTAATCTCCATAAGCCTCTGAGTGTCCTGAGCATTGGGTACTCTCAAGTACTCTTGCCCAAATATTCGAACCACTGCCTTCGCAAACCGTTTGACACATTTGATGGAAGTGCTCTCCCAATCACCAAATGATCATCGACTAGATCCGCCGGAATACCATATGACATCATGCGAATGGCGGCGGCGGTCACCTTCTGGATGGTGCTATGGCCAAGTGATCCCGTGCAATTCCTCCGTTGCACGAAGAACCTATCATGAGCGGCAACACAACCGACAATGTATTCGAACAAATCCGTGGACATTTTAAACCGGCGGCGAAAGTATCGCTCCGGATACACCGGAGTCTCGGCGAAGTAGTTGAGCATAAATTGGTGTGCCGATCTTTCCTTATCCTCCTCAAGTACTCACGGCCGTAAACGGAGCTACCATGGTTCGACCTCTTCCTCTTGTGAAGCATCAAAATCATGCAATGTCCTCTTCTTCCTTCATCAAATATGGTTCATCGGATGAAGAATCATCTAGCCAAAGCATCTACAAAACAAATGCACACATTTTTATTACTAGCCCTACATTGCAGCGACAAAATTGTAATCTACCGGCAACAAAATTACCTTTGAGGCGTTTCATCAAACACCTAGTGTGCAAGGAGGATCGTGTCGGCCGACGGTGACCACGGTGCCGAGCCGGGTCGAGCTTCTCACCTCGCGTCTGCAGCGTCCTAGTCGCGGAGAAGAGGTGGGGGAGCACCAGCCGATACCTTGTATGGACGAATTGTAGCCGGCAGAGCACCGGCGGAGCACCAGCCGAGATGGGGCCGAGCTTGGTCGTGACACCCGGCTCCTCACCATCGGCGGTCAGTGGTAGCTCCTACGGGTCCCATGAGATGACACCGTACGTGGTCATCGACGGTCCGAATCAGGCGGCGGAGGGGCAGGCAGCGGATCTCAAATCGGCGAACAGCGGGGTCGTGGAAGGATGGCGGGGACGGGGGAGGACGTCAGCGATGGTTTTGGCCTGCGACGGGCGGCTGGGTGATTTGCGTCGTCGGGCGCGAAAGCGGATGGGAAAGTTCCGGTTGACAGTTGGACTGCGCGCGCGGCGAGTTGATTGTTTGGGCACGGTTGTTCGTGCCCCAAATTTACATCACGAGAGGCTAGTATTTTGGGCAGCCCAAAAAAATTGGGGCGGGATAGGGATTTAGGCAGCTGTTGGAGTAGTGTTTTTTGCCCCTTGTACCCTATAAAATCAGTTTTTTGAGCACCAACCAATTTTTTGGACAGGTATTGGGAATTCAGATCCTCGAGATTAAAAACAAATGTCTCCTAAGCAAATGGCTTCAAAAGTTTTTACATGAAGAAGGGGTTTGGCAGGAATTATTATGTAAAAGGTACTTGAGAGATAAAACTTTGGCTCAAGTAGAACCGAAACCAATTGACTCACCTTTTTGGAAAGGAATAATGTTAGTAAAGCAAGAATTCTTTAGCCGAGGCTCCGTTGTGGTGGGCAATGGCATGGGGGTCGGTTTTGGGAAGATAGATGGTTAGGTGATAATTCTCTGACTATCCAGTACCCCTCCCTATATAACATAGTAAGCCACAAAAATGTGCTAGTGGCAAATGTGTTGAACAATAATCTTTTGAATATTGGGTTTCGAAGGACGCTAATAGGGAATAACTGGTGGCTCGAGTTGGTTGAGAGACTAATCGAAGTTTCTTTAACAACCTAAGATGACACTTTTCTTTGGAGCTTGACTCCAAACACGAAGATCACGGTCAAGTCTATGTATGCCGATTACATGAATGGTCATACACCTTTTCTGGGTAAATATCTTTCGAAATTGAAGGTTCTTTTAAAGATTAAAATTTTCATGTGGTTTCTCAACCAGAAGGTTCCGCTACGAAAGATAATCTTATTAGGAGACAATGGAATGGGTGTAAACGATGTGTTTTTTGTCAGTATGATGAGTCTGTAGAATATTTGTTTATATCTTGTTCTTTTGTTCGTAATATTTGGAGATTGATTCATTTTACCTTTAGTATTTCACCTCCATCTAGCGTAGCCAATATGTTTGGTCATTGGCTAGACGACATTGATAAGAAAATTAAATCTCGTATCCGCATTGGTGTATGTGCTTTTCTTTGGACAATTTAGAATTGCACAAATGATGTGTTTTTTTAACAAAAACATAGGTGTTCATTTTTGCAGCTGGTTCATCGCGCCCGAAGGACCAAAGGGTGTTTATGATACCGTTTGCACACGTTTAATGGCAGACGTTGGGCTATCTTGTCGCAGGGTGGATGGCAGCACACTAGAAGATTTCAATATGTGTAGTCTTTGCTTAAAAACTTTCTTTAGGTGACTGATTCATGCGGCCACTTTAGCTGATCCATGATTGTAATAACTAATAAGCGCTAAATGTTATGTTGAATACTTTAATCTCTTTTTAATATAAAAGTTGTGTGCATCGTCATGATGCAGGGGCTGTGGCGTTTGCTCCCATTTCGGAAAAAAGTATCGGAGATGCTCTAATGATCGCGCGGGACTGTTGTAGACAAATATCTGAGCTCTAGTTGTCAAACCGAGTCAACCACAATGCTGCTGTTGCCTTGGTTTCATGCCGTCACCTGATCAAGAACTTGATCAGCTCAGCCGGACAACCCTGAGGCCTCATTTGGCAGCAGCGTATTGGGGTGTTTTTCTGTGTATATTACCTAGTGTTTTTGTGAAAACACTCCTCACACCCAAAACACTTCGATCCCTCCCAATCCCCTTCACCACCAAAACCCCCAGCAGCTCACGTCGTTTGGTACACAGGCTTAGCACAGAAGTGTTTTAGCAATAAAAATCTCATCTTTTTTCACAGGACACATAATTACACAATTACGGCCACCTACGCCGCCGTGAACGGGAATACGCTGGGCACCTTGGTTACGGCGTCCAACCTACTGCTGTTGGCGCCAACTGCCGTGAAGAACACCTACGTCAGGGTCAGCGTCAAGGTCTCGCCGGACGGCACAAGCGCGCCCCGGAGCACCGCCGCCAGGAGCACAACCAGCACCGTCACGCACGATAACGTGCCGGCATGGGTGATGCCTAGCGCCGCCGCGAGCGCCATTCCGTCCGTCCTTGCGGATCAGGAACGAGAGCGCAAGCACGACACCGTGCAGCTCGGACATCCCGCCCCAGGGATTGCCGCCGTCGTCCTGAGACAATGTCTTGGTCTCTGGTGGTATCTTGAACGCTAGCGAGAAGAGGACCGTGAAGCAGAGCGTGGAGATGAGGTTGTCCGCGGCCATGCCAGCAGCGACCACCAACGGCGACGTTCCCAGAGCTTCTGAAATCGTCACGAAATTCACCGCTGCCGCAATGAGTGAAAAGCTCGATCAGGTCACAGTGTTCATTACCATCGACGGGAAGCACAGACAAGTAAAAAATAATCACACGTGAGCTAGCTTTGCTAGAGAAAAATGGATCGGCATCCTGTGTATATGGGCTCTGATGCCCACAGCGGCGCGTCCATGCGGACGTGCACGCCGCCGGCGTTCGCAAACAGCCGCGTAGGTCTCGCCCTCATCGCCGCAGCCTTTCTCAATGGTGGCGTCCTGGTGCAGGCTGATCCACGCGAGTGGCGGCCGAGCATGGTGTCAAACGCGAGGAGGCAGAAACACGGAAGCAGCGTCCTCAAGCAGCCGTCCAAAACGCGAGGGGAGAGGCGCGTTTCTGTTACACTTCAACCCGACGGGTATTCGCGAGTATTCTCGGGATTGATCGGGCTGAGCCCACCCAAAACTCCCCTGCCAAACGACCCAGACGTGGTTTTTAGTGTCTTTGAATTGCCAGGGATAATACACAAATAACCACGTCAAAACACGTCTGCCGAACGAGGCCTGAAGGTGCCAGCCGAATAGCAGCCAATCCCGTACCGTGCATTTACAGGGAATTCTCGACCACCCCTTGGAATCAGGCTGTCACGCATGCATCTCACAGGCGAGACCGGAGACGTACGTCAGTACGTGCATATCGGTCATCGATTGTTGTCAACGCGCAGCATGTTGCCGGAAGATTTCCATGTGATTCTCTGGACTCTGGTGATCTGGTCCTGCCGGCATTCAAATCCGTCGTCCCGTGGTCGGCCGGCGCCGTGTACATACAAATACGAGGACGTGCACCATCTGTCATGTGCATTCGTACACGGTATACGTGCTTGTGTAAATACCACCAACAAGGCATTGACCAATACCGTGTTCGCTCGGTGAGTGATATTGTTCTCCGACAATGGATGCTCGCCCGTAAAAGGGTTGAGCATCGTCTCTCGCAAATCTTGCGGAAGTACGTTAGCCAGTAGCGGTTGTAGTGCCGTCGTTAATGCTACGTGTGAGAAGTTACAACATTGCTGCATCGCGTCACATGGTTAATGCAACATGGCGAAGGCGCCACTCCGTCACGCCGGCGAAGTGATCGTCATTAGGCACGGAACGGTCCCCTACACGATGCCGTTAATCACAGCTGACCAAAAGTGAGCCTATGACATGAGCGACCTGCCTGTCGCAGGTCTTGTTCAAGTGTTGAGTGGCGCACCTAGGATTTTACCATGGGGTATGCCGCACCAAACTTTATTGACCATTTTGATAAAATATATTTACTGATAAATAATATTAGGCGCCATAATATTAAATACGAAAGCAAGAAATAATATGTAACTGAAAGATTAAAAATATATGCTCTCCGAACTACATTTTGATCATTAACAACATAACTTTAAATGGGATGTCGTTCACCTAGATCATGCGGAATGTTATTGATGTCATAAACCCGCAGCGTGGCTGAGGAGTATCAGCACTCCCCTGCCACTGGGCTATGCCTCAGTCCACTTTACAGGGAATTCTCGACCACCCCTTGGAATCAGGCTGTCACGCATGCATCTCACAGGCAAGACCGGAGACGTACGTCAGTACGTGCATATCGGTCATCGATTGTTGTCAACGCGCAGCATGTTGCCGGAAGATTTCCATCTGATTCTCTGGACTCTGGTGATCTGGTCCTGCCGGCATTCAAATCCGTCGTCCCGCGGTCGGCCGGCGCCGTGTACATACAAATACGAGGACGTACACCATCTCTCATGTGCATTTGTACAAGGTATACGTGCTTGTGTAAATACCACCAACAAGGCATTGACCAATACCGCTTTCGCTCGGTGAGTGATATTGTTCTCCGACAATGGATGCTCGCCCGTAAAAGGGTTGAGCATTGTCTCTCGCAAATCTTGCGGAAGTACGTTAGCCAGTAGCGGTTGTAGTGCCATCGTTAATGCTACGTGTGAGAAGTTACAACATTGCTGCATCGCGTCACATGGTTAATGCAACATGGCGAAGGCGCCACTCCGTCACGCCGGCGAAGTGATCGTCATTAGGCACGGAACGGTCTCTGTCGTGTCTCGGGTGACGGACACCGGGAGTAGATTGTACCCCCTTTTTAGGTTCGGCACGGGGCGCGAAGGAGGCTGGAAGACGCCTTACCCGGGAGCAAGGTCGCCAAGTTCTTCGTCGATGGGAGAGAGCAAACCACACAGAAGGACATACGGAGTTACCCAGGTTCAGGCCGCCCGGAGGCTAAAAGCCCTACTCCTGCATGTCTGGATTGAGAGGTTCATCATGGTGTGGTGTACAAGGGTGTTCTGGGGTGAACCCGGCAGAGTTCCGGCCGGAGGTAGACGAAGAGCAGATCCTGCCCTGGGGAGATCACCTCTCTCTCTACCCTCCGAACCCTAGTCTAGTCTTGCCTGAGCTCTAGCTTGCTTTCTCTCTAACCTTCTCCCCTTCTTCTCTCTCCTCGGTGCCATGGTCCTCCTTTTATAGGCTAAGGGGATCCGACATGGGCACGCGAGAGGCGTGAAGGTCTTGACGGGAAAACCCCTCGGCGGTCCTTGGAGGAGACGTGGCGTCCTCTCCTCAAGCGTTCTCCGGAGGGCGGCGTGGTCGTCTGCCCTTGGAAAAGGTGGGACGGACAAAGCCTGTCCGCCCCACCAACTGCGCTCGTGGCAACGTCACCAGGGCGCGGCCTTCATCTTGGCGCCCAAGTCTTCCACCAGCTTCCAGTGAGATGGCGATCTTATCCTCTCGGCAGTACAGATGGAGGACCCGGGGGCGTGCCTGGCCTCCTGCCGGGCGCACGGAGCCGCGGGTATCCCGCCTGGTTCTCCGGGCGAGGGGGTGACCACGGAAGGTCGCCTGGTCCTTAGCCGCGGAGCCTTGCTGTCGAACTTGTCGGGTGTCCTTGGGGCAGATGGGCTAACCCATCTGCTGTACTTGACTCCTTGCCTTGTCCATCTTCTTGGTGGGCCCCAGCGGAGGACCCACTTTGGCAGCATCAGGGGAACCCCATGTTCCATTGCTGCAACAGTAGCCCCCGGGCATGGTCCCGGCGGCTCTTGCTCCAGCTGCTGCCGGGGCTATGGCCAAAGAGTTGGCCAAAGTGGGTACCCGGCGCCTTGCCTGCTTTGCCCGAGGCTCGCCAGGCGAAGTAGAGACGAGCCCCCGAGCTTCTCTTGGACTTGGTCGCGGCGAACGTTGCGGTTCGCACGGACGGCCAACGTCTATCTTGAATCCAACGGGAGGGAGCGCTTGAAGCGGAACGTCCCCTCGATCCCCGCGTCAGTCAGAGTAATGGGGCCGTGACGTGACGCGTGGGTGCCTTATGAGTCACGCCTCGTAGTACTGTGGCCGTTGCTCCCCAAACCTTCCGAAATCCCCAAATCGCCGCCACCGGAATCTGACTCTTCTTCTTCGCCGAGCGCCGCCCTCCTCCTCCGGCCGCCCGGACCTTACTTCAAAGTCCACTCCTCTACCGCTCATGGCGCCCAGGCGCGAGAGGGGAGGAGTGCGGAAAGTGAAGCAATCCGTAGCAGAGAAATCGGCGATTGAAGCCTCTCGCGCCGCCGCCGCACCTCCCCCGAAGAGGGTGATGCAGGCTGTGTTTTCTGCAAGCGCGTATGCTGATGAGAAGAAGGTGGATCCTGCTCGCCGCGCAGTAGCCTTGGAGTTTCGTGGCGGGAAGAAGTGGGAACCCGTCCCGGAGAAGGTCTTCAGGGAGAAGAAGAAGTGGTCACCTTCCACAACTTTTCGGTGATGGGACTATTGCCCCCTTTTCATCGTTTTTCCTCGCCATCCTGGAAGCGTTCGGACTGCATATGCTTCATTTGCATCCGAATGCGGTGTTGATCCTGGCCTCCTTTGCCTATGTGTGCGAGGCATTCATTGGGGTAATGCCCTCGGTGGCCTTGTTCCGTCACTTCTTTGTTCCCCACCTGGGAAGGTCGAAGTGGATAACCGGCGGGGTTATCTTTCGCCTCAGGAAGTCGTCGGCGCACCAATACCCAGTTGTGAAGCTTAACCCGGACTGGGGAGAGTGGAGGCACAACTGGTACTTCATTTCAGTGGGAGGCTTCAATCCCCACCTCCTGACGCCAACCTTCCCTGCCGAGCGTCTGGCCAACTCCAAAGGTAGAAGCTCCCAAGGTCTGGCTCTTGCCCCAATCATTGAAAGACTAACTGAGCTCCGCAACCAAAGGCTGACATGCTCCGCCATTGTGGGTGACTTCATCCGAAGAGGAATCGCCCCGCTGCAGCACAGGTCACAACCGCTGTGGAAGGTTCAGCCGAGGATTGGATTCCTCTTACAGTGGAGAGAATGGTCGAGCAACATGCTCTTTCTACTCCAGGGTGTTCCTTTTCATCTTCCGCCAGGAGTGCTTCCCCTCTTTGAAGGCTCAGGTGTTGCGGTTGCCTGGACCCTCGTGCCGGAATGCAACACATTTGGGATTGCTGGCACCGAATTCCTGGATCCCCTTCCGGTTCTAGCACAGAAAGTCGCACTGGATCAAGGGTCCTCTATAGCTGCTGACTTGCTCGGCGGGGACGTTTCCCCGGAAGGTCCTGATCTGTCCGACAATGAAGCTGAGGAAGAGCTTGCCCCGGACGAGCCTGCCGGGTGCGCGGACCTTGCCTCTCCCCGAGAGGCGGGGAGGTTCAGACAAGGGTCGAGGGTGCATCGGTGGAACTGCTCCCGGAGCAGTCAGCGCACCCAAACCCACTTGACGAGCCATAGTCGGAAGGTGACTCCGAAGCTCTCCCTCCTCCGCTCCTAGCTGATGATGGCGCCGAGGAGAGCCTGTCGTTGCCGATCCCTTCCGATGCTTTGGAGGAAAGGAGATGGAGCGTCCCCGGAGCCAAGCGGACTCGAGAGTAAATTAGAGTCCTTCTGACCCCGAGCGATGAATCTTTGCCTGAC
Organism: Poa pratensis; assembly: GCA_947311845.1. Taxonomy (NCBI): domain Eukaryota; kingdom Viridiplantae; phylum Streptophyta; class Magnoliopsida; order Poales; family Poaceae; genus Poa; species Poa pratensis. The sequence goes on from CAMZMU010000073.1 coordinate 35,543,303, forward strand.
ACTTTAATGACGTGATGCCTTTTTTTCCTTGTAGATCCCCGGAACTCGGAAGTTCCAGGAAATGCCGCCGGGTCGAAGACGACGTTGAAAATGGAGAGACCGCGGAGAGCTCTGCCATGGTCGTGGAGGAGCCCCCGACTCTTGTCGAAGCTCCGTCTTTGCAGCGTGACATCCAGGAAACGGGGGAGATGGCGGCGTGGACCCCCCTTCCCCGAATTCGAGAGATGACCTCCCCGGCGGGTGTAACACCCCGAAAATTTAAACCTAATTTTAGTGGTGTTTTCCGACACCTGAAAAACGTTTCCTCTTATCCTAAATTTTTCTTCAAATCTTTGAGGATGAGTTGACTTGGGAATTGCTCCCTCAAGAATTTTTCCCAGTGATCCACAGACCACTCCATCACCTGTGATAATTTTGGTGCTTAGGTTTTCCCCCGAAAAACCCTAGCCCTAATTATCGAACCATTAGAACCCTTTTCTCCACCTACTAAAGGAAGCCTATTTCCATAGCTATAAAAATTCCACTAAAAATACCAGAGGACTCCCATATCCATATAAAGACAATCCATGCAAAAATATTGCATACTCCAATGCAATATTTCCAAGTTGAGCCTTAATTTCCAAACTGCCATTTCTGATCCAGAAATGTTTGAGTCAAGCTAGGCCTCTCCAAAAATTCTAATAAATTCAGGGATGAATAATTTTGCATTCTCTACACTTCATCTTTTGGAGGCAAACCCATTTGAGCAAGTTTTAGACCACTTCCTTTGTAAGCCCAAAATGATGCCATCTTGAGATCTTCAAGCAAACTTGTACCTAGAAAAATCCTATGGTCATGATACTTGGACATCTTGACCACATTGTCGATAGACACCCCTATCCAGAAGACCACCCCAAGGTGAAGGATGGAACATCACATTTCCTTGATCATGCCATTATGCCCATTTTTGGACATCACGTGGAAACCCTATTTCTATAGGTCCAATTGAGCTCAAACTCCATAGACACCCTTCCTACACCAAACCTACCCAGTGGTAATTTTTGGGAATTTTTCTGAGATGTGCAAGACCTTGAACATTTCATCGAACACCTTCGGTGTATTTGGTTTTCTGAAAATCCTATTCTGCAAAGTTTGGAGTTTTCGAGGGTGGCCTAGTTAGTTGCTTTTGTCTTGTCCTTGTGAACCCGGTGGTGAAAACCATTTTCTGTTTGGAGCACTGGTTTGTCGGGAACGCGCCCATGCCGCTCGTGGCGCGCTCTGGGCGCCAGGACGCACACGCCGGCAACCAGCACCACTCTGCTCCTCTGGCCCCCTTGCTGCTCCTTGGCTCCGACGAGTCGAGCGGTGGCCAGGCCCCCACTCCCCTCTTGCTCGACCCTCCGCCACGCTCGACAGCTCCCCCTCCACCGTGCGCCACCAAGCAGCTAGCCGCCGCGCCGCATGTACAGTGCGACGCCAAGCGCAACCCGACGCACCGACGAAGCAGTACTCCTCGTGTCTCCCCTGTACCTCCAGCGCGGCAAGCTTATCCCCTCTCCTCCCTTATCCTTCTTCTGTGGCCGTGGGAGCCTCGACGTGCTCCAATGGCGTCCACCACCACCGTACCCCTGCCCTCCTCCCTCCAGCTATAAAAGGCACCCCGAGCTTCCAGTAGGAGGCACACCACTTCCCTCACCCCCTCTCCACGCCCCAGCACCGCCAGTGATCGACGGACCGCACGGGGACTCGAAGAAATTCCCAGCTCAAACCATGGCCGCAGCTGTGGCGCCCAGACCTGACTGCTATACAGTGATGCTGAGTGTCACCGGTTAAGCGATACAACCGGAGGTTACTGGTTTACCAATCCCCGGCCAAAACCTTTGGCAGGCGTTGCTCGGAATTGATCACCGGCAACGCAACACCCCAATTGATGCCTTAACACAGGCTCAGCCCTCGAAGCATAATAGAGAGATCAAGACTTGTGGAACAACTGGCACATCATAGACTCTACGACACAAAATCATTATAATTCAACTCTTATAATAGAGAAAGATAGCAAAAGACAACCAGAGGTCACAGACCCAACATTACAACAAGCGGAAGCAAATTAGGTTGTTCTAAACAACAAGAACCAAATTATGGCCTAAGAGGCCGGCAGATAAACATCCAGCGCCAGCTGTTCCGGGATGTCCCAAGCTGCCACTTGGGAACCCCAGACTACTCGTCGACGTCCACAAAGAACCCACCTTCGAGGTCGGTGAAGTCCTCCTCTGAAACAAAACAAACGACGTTGAGTTCGACGAACTCGCAAGATTATATATAGAGCTTTAGCTCGATGAGGCTTTCAAGGTTTTATGGCTGTTTTGCATAAAGCTGATTTTATTTAATAAAAACATAACTCCGTGGCATCGACTAATCAGATTATTTTGAAAAGGGTAAGAAGTAACTCTTTTCTCTTGAGCAACTTTCTCAACACCAACTATCATCAACCACTGTACCTGTTCATCAAAGGCACCTCCCCGAATCACCCTCGAGGAAGCTCACCTTGCAATCTTGAATGGTACCTCTAGTACCCAGTTTTTAGTCATTCCGTTAAAGTTATTCTATGGTCTTATCGTCCTTTCCCAAGTTGTCCGTAACCGTGAACACGGCTTTTCGAAAAGATTTAACCCTGCAGGGGTGCACTGTGTTTACCTTCGGTACCGCCCGGCTCATTGCCTGGCCTTTAGCTCTCTTCTTGGGAGAGCCGGCTGAGTGGGAACGGTTACAACCTTTACCTTATTAAGGACTAACCCAGGATCATCAGTGGCGGTAGTACTGCCAGGATCATCGACACCCCGCCCCACGGCCACTCATTTTCCTAACACCACCATCCTCATCTCAGTTCATCCCACCATCATCACGCACGCACAAATGGAAGCCCGAACTAGAGGACCCTGGCTAGTCCCGCTCAAGTTAGTTAGTCGACAGGGGTTCCATATAGCCCACCGAAAGGAAGCGCGCTCAGTCTTGGTTCAAGAGGTAAAGAACTCGCACCTAGGCGGCGAGAGTGAGACAAAACACCACCATACCAAAGTGGCCTCTCATCCCCACCTTTAAGCATTTTATTACCTGTCACCACAAATTCTCCACCATCATCTGAACACTTCAACAACCTGTTTCCAACATGAAGTATCCATCGGACGGCTAAGCATTTAACTAAGCATGGCTAAGCATCAACATTGCATAGTTAAGTATTTCAGGCCAACAATACAAACCTATGGATAATAGGAGGGAAACAGGTATTGGCATCGGAATCTTAATGCAACTATAGGATACTCTAATCCAAGCAAATTGACATTTGGAACCGCATGCAATATTATAGTGGAGAAAATATTTGCGGAAACATAGGATAAGATATGCTCAGAGGGGGGGATTACGCTTGCCTTGTTGAGCGGAGGAGTCAAACTGCGCGTCGGAGTAATGATGCTCAACTCCGAACTCGTGATCTACCGGAGAGCAAACAACACCGGAAAGCAAAAACAACAATCAACACATGGCAATAGTGCAATGCATACAAAAATGATGATATGACATTTTAAATGCACCCTAGAAGCTTTGAACATGATCAACAAGTTAAATGGGGTCCCCATTATATTATTTGCATTATTTGGAAAGAACTCCATATTTAAACTTAGTGATTATAATTACTACTAGATCACATTATTGTAATGGTGATCAATTATGCATGATGATGATGATTCTAGGTAGTTCACAAATTTCTGAACATTTTGGTGTATCGAGCACATTTTTCTAATGTCCCGATAAAAAGTTATCACTTTTATAAAATCCTCCTTTAAATCTTTGCTTTTGATTATTTTATTACCACAACAATAAAAATATCTTCTCGAGTTCGAGGGAGGGAGATGGAACACGAAGGAATCATCGAGGTTCGATAGCCCTAACGTTGCGAGGGGGGAGCGGGAAACAATCGCTAACAAGAAAGAAATGGAGAAGAAATAAACAGGAAAAAGAAAACTGTGTGGCCGGTTTCCAGCCCGGCTGGGCCGGCTAGCAGGCCGGCCTGGCTACAGAGCCCACCGGCTCTCAACCCGGCATGGGCCGGCTCCTGGACCGGTAGCGCAGCAGAGCGCAACGGCCCACAGCCCGGCTCGGCCGGGTCCTCGACCGGGCAACGGAGCACGCCACAGTGGCTATGGCGACGCTGTTCACGGCGACGGCGACGATCCTCGCGAAGAACCAGAGGAAGAGGGAAGAGGGGAAGGGGGTGCTTCTGCACAGGATGCTCACCACGAACACGTGCACGCAACGGTGAGGCAGGGGACGGCGTGGCGGAGGCGTATTTCCGCGGTGGAACTGAGGACGGCCGCGGGGAAGACGATGCCAATGCGGTCGATTCCGAGGCGCGTGGCTCGATTCCTTGCTCGAGAGTGGAGAGGGCGACGAGGCGACGCCGCGGGTGGTGCTCGATTTGCTGCGGAAGCTCCCGAACGGCGGCGATGCGGCGGTCAACGGCGGCGGCTCGGGTTCGCCATGGGAGAAGAGGTGGGGAACGGGAACAGAGGAGCAGCAAGTGAGCAGGGTAGGAGGAGCAGGTGCGGCTCGGGATCGTGCTGGTCCTCGCACGAGAAGAGCAGGGGAGGGCCCGGGCGCGCTCGACGGTGGTGCGGCGCGAGCACGAGGTGCTCGGTCGCAACAGTGAGGAAGATGCAGTTTTACAAACAAGTCCCTGGAAGTTCTAGAATCATCACAGATGGGTCCTTCTGCTTCTTTTTAAAATTCCAGCAGCTTTGGGGGATTTTATTAGAGCACTTAAACAATTTATTAAATTCTGAGAAAAATCCAGTAGCCTCCTACCAACAAGTAGAAGCACTACAAAAATTGGCAATTCAAAATAAAAAGTTTTGGACAGCATTTGTTCATAGTCTTAAAATAGAGCATTTTTCTCAAATCCCAAATGTTATTGCTTTAGAAATTTTGAATCAAGGGCAACATATTATTTTGAGCTCTTGGAACTTCCTTGGCAAATATAAGATGCCAAGATAAAATTGTTTTGCAAGTTTGAACACTTCCATTGCTTGGAATTTGTAATTGAAACAGTTTGGCATTTGTTTTTAAATGGTGCCAAAACCATTTGTGTGTTGTTTAGCAAGTTGAATTTGGATGCCATGATGCAATGAAACACAAAAGCGAAAATTTTACCCGGGTTTTAGGTTTCCGAACTTTGGGCTGTTACAACTCTACCCTCCTTACAGGAATCTCGTCCCGAGATTCTTAGAGTAGGAAAGAGGGAAAAAGGGTCACAACGGTACTACACGATCTTCTCTCTTCGGGTGGCTTCTTTCTTGAAGAGGTTGATCGAGGGCATCATGAAGATCTTCATCGGCTTCCCTTCAAGGTCACTATCAAAGTACACCATAGAACAGAAAGGAAACCTCTCCGGAAGGATGGGTCTTTGTACAGATACAACGACCGAGTACCTCCTAGTAGAATTTAGGATGAGACTTCAAGCATCCCTTGAACTGCCAGTTAGGAGACACAAGCGTTTGACGGGAGATTGATAAGAGTTTCCAGTTGGTAGACAACTGTTTTCCCAAAGATTCAGAATATGAACTTTGCACAAGGCCCAAAATTTCTGAGGGAGAGTGTCAAAACAAGCTTCCAACAGATGAGGAGATAACTTGTACTAGTCGGCTTGAGTAGAACTTCCTTCACGGAGGAGCATTTCAGATCACAGGAGAAGGATCGGAAAGCTAGATCGAGAGAACTTCAGAAACTCCACAAACGTTAGTATTGGGAACACTTCTTGATTTTCCAGACATCGGGACAAACTTCTTGCGGATCTCCAACTATCGTTTCTGATTGAGAGTCAAACCTGGGAAGTGTAGAGATACTTCCGACTCAGCACCGGTAGGAATAGGAAGCCTTGCAATGCATACCAACGGATTACAATTGCTAGGACCCCAAGAGTTGGACTACCAGATCTAACTCCAAAGGAGGGACTAGATTGTGGAACTTGTGTATTAACAACTTGTCAGGAGACAGCTGCCCGAACTGGATACCTTGCAGCGAGACATGATTGAGTTCTTGATGGGAAACACCATAGAAGACAAAGAAGTTCTCAGACTTCCTCTCTTTCTGGAACAATTCAATCCGTGGCTTGGATGCATAGATGAAATTCTCAGGGAATGGAGGTAACAACATACCATTCCGAGAATATTCTACATATGCATGATCGAGTTGAGATGATTTCGAGGAACCAGACAATCCACTCAGATCCACGGCGACATCTTTCAGCACTTGCACGTGAACCAGGAAAAGTCACTTCTAACTCCAGAACACATACCTTGTGAAGACACAAAGTTAGTTCCAACAATTTTCCAATGCTAACGCCCAATATCCAATATGGATCTCCTCAATCATGGAGAAGATAAGAAGGTAGTTGATGGGCTCAACAACAAACTTATCCAAATTCTCCAAGACGGTAGACTCATATTTCACCAGAACGGGCATGAGTATTGGTCAGACTAACGCATTCAGTAGGCTAGCCTGAGTTTGATTTAACGATAGCCCAATTCAAATCAAAAGATTTGGGGGGTTAGCATTTCCACCAAGGAAATACCACCTAGCTTCAACACGGACAGACTAGACATCCCTTTTGAAAGAAATATTTCAGATAGAGCTTTTGTCTTTTAACTCCCCAAGTCGTTTAAGCTCAGCCGAATAATTCTGGACATCCAGCACGATTTTCTTGGAGAAGGGAGTTGTTCAGCAAACCAGCTTACTCATAAGCTCAACATCACGGTCAGGTGACAACCTGGCGATACTTATGGAAAGACCTCCAGAATACCACGATCCACATATAGGATATCACGATATACCGGTGGATCTTGAGTTCAAGAGAGAATCATGCCTTTCAAGGCACAACGAGGTGGTCTTGGGAGCTTCGGCACGAACCTATCTCTTTGACCGAGGGAGGGCACCAGAGAAAACGAACTTGGGAACACAGTTCAACTCATCTTATTGATCGGCTAATAATTGATGCTACAGAGGACACGAAAGGTCCTTTGATGTCAAAACAATTAAAATTGTTAGGCGCATCGGATAGACACAACAATGCTCACGCCTTAGCACTTCTCGAGCAACAAGCGACCCGGAGGCAAGGGCGAGTAATATGTGTAAGAGCATCACTTCTTCAAGAAGATCTTGATACTTAGCTGGACCCCTTGATATAAAAGAGTGTGACACTCTGAGGTGGAGCAGCACAAAAGCTAGACACGGCCCTTATTCTGCAGATTACAATACTTTGACCGGGTCCGAAAAATGGTCAAGGTACTGGAGTTTGTTTCTCCTAACAAGACGAATTGAAAAGTCTTGTCGGATCAAGTGAGGGACTTGCATCGGAACATACCAACGCACGATAAAATTTTACTGTCAACTGACAGACAACGGTTGGAAGGCAGGTCAGAGTACGAAACATGCTCAGGAGAATCCCAAGATGTTGCTGATGCACCGGTTATTACTCAATTGTGATAACCATGCCCCAAAAAGGGAGAGATGCAGCAGAGTCAAATAAAACTGTAGCAAGATTATTGTTGATTCGTAACTCACCCATAAGGACGCCGGAATCTTCTTCAGCTTCTTCAGCAGAGACGTGGTTCAGGCGACGACGCACAATAGGTCCAGCCTTGCCAGCTGGCGTGGCAGGGGCTCGTGCAGGTATTCCCGTGACCGGTGCCTTCTGGGGGCACACCCTGGAGTAGTGGCCAGCCTGGCCACAAGCGTAGCACTTGAATCGTGGTGGAGCAGGTAGCATAGGACGATACCCACTCCTGCCTACCCCAAGTGTCGAAGTAGTGGGGCGCGTGGTGGCATGCTGGGCAATCTTCTCATGGGCATCCTTTACTGCCTCCACTAAGAACTCCATAGAACATTTAGCCGGAACATGATCATTTCCTTCGCATAGGTAGCAAGTGGCGCTAGCGGTTGGGCACTGGCCAAGTGGATGCGAGTTGAAACAGTGCGGGCAACTGCCGGGGCATTGACTCGCCTGATGTCCACCCCTTCCGCACTGACTACATGACTTTCCTTGTGGTGGTCCATCCTTTCTGGGGTACTTAAGGGAGCACTTCCGGTACGGTTGTCTGCGTTCCTTACAAGTGTAACACCTGCGTTTGTTTCTAGCTTTCTTGGGCAAATCTTTAGATGTATGAGATTCCTGCCGAACAACAGGTGTCCAGTGGGTTCCTGGGGTGGCTTCGATTTGGTAGAGCGGAGGACGTTGTGCCATTCTGTAGATTTGACAAGGACGCAGTTAGTATCCACCTCGGTATGGTTGAGACATTAGCATTAGCGTACTCCAGTACTCAGACTAGGGACGATAATACTTTGTGCAACAACGAACAAAGAACCAACAGGATGGAACTTGGGTCGAAGATCAGCATCATGTACCAGTCGAGTGAGATTCAAATGGCTAAGAAACCACGTGATTCAACCCACACTATCCGGCACAATCCGGGACCTTATGTTCAAGTCCTTGGGTTAAAACCCGACAAACGAGCAATTGATTAAACTCGGTAGAAACATCTGCGTTGATTTCGGATTGTAACGCAGCGGGAGCAACTGGACACATAACACTAACGGTCGAACCCAACCCCGTTTCTAATCATTTTGAAGTAACAGATGAGAGTAAAACCTTTAACTCAAATCGAGGTAAGATTGCTCCGAGATTAGAGGGTAACCAGATAAGGAGTAAAAAGAATCCTAAGATGGTTTTCACAACTCATTTTAGGTTAAAAAATTTTCACAAACACTAGACTCAACGTCGACCAGTAGAAGGGTTTCCTACAGGCAGTACTGCTCTGATACCAACTTGTGGCGCCCAGACCTGACTGCTATACAGTGATGCTGAGTGTCACCGGTTAAGCGATACAACCGGAGGTTACGGGTTTACCAATCCCCGGCCAAAACCTTTGGCAGGCGTTGCTCGGAATTGATCACCGGCAACGCAACACCCCATTGATGCCTTAACACAGGCTCAGCCCTCAAGCATAATAGAGAGATCAAGACTTGTGAACAACTGGCACGTCACAGACTCTACGACACAAATCATTATAATTCAACTCTTATAATAGAGAAAGATAGCAAATGACAACCAGAGGTCACAGACCCAACATTACAACAAGCGGAAGCAAATTAGGTTGTTCTAAACAACAAGAACCAAATTATGGCCTAAGAGGCCGGCAGATAAATATCCAGCGCCAGCTGTTCCGGGATGTCCCAAGCTGCCACCTGGGAACCCCAGACTACTCGTCGACGTCCACAAAGAACCCACCTTCGAGGTCGGTGAAGTCCTCCTCTGAAACAAAACAAACGACGTTGAGTTCGACGAACTCGCAAGATTATATATAGAGCTTTAGCTCGATGAGGCTTTCAAGGTTTTATGGCTGTTTTGCATAAAGCTGATTTTATTTAATAAAAACATAACTCCGTGGCATCGACTAATCAGATTATTTTGAAAAGGGGTAAGAAGTAACTCTTTTCTCTTGAGCAACTTTCTCAACACCAACTATCATCAACCACTGTACCTGTTCATCAAAGGCACCTCCCCGAATCACCCTCGAGGAAGCTCACCTTGCAATCTTGAATGGTACCTCTAGTACCCAGTTTTTAATCATTCCGTTAAAGTTATTCTATGGTCTTATCGTCCTTTCCCAAGTTGTCCGTAACCGTGGACACGGCTTTTCGAAAAGATTTAACCCTGCAGGGGTGCACTGTGTTTACCTTCGGTACCGCCCGGCTCATTGCCTGCTTAGCTCTCTTCCTGGGAGAGCCGGCTGAGTGGGAACGGTTACAACCTTTACCTTGTTAAGGACTAACCCAGGATCATCAGTGGCGGTAGGACTGCCAGGATCATCGACACCCGCCCCACGGCCACTCATTTTCCTAACACCACCATCCTCATCTCAGTTCATCCCACCATCATCACGCACGCGCAAATGGAAGCCCGAACTAGAGGACCCTGGCTAGTCCCGCTCAAGTTAGTTAGTCGACGGGATTCCATATAGCCCACCGAAAGGAAGCGCGCTCAGTCTTGGTTCAAGAGGTAAAGAACTCGCACCTAGGCGGCGAGAGTGAGACAAAACACCACCATACCAAAGTGGCCTCTCATCCCCACCTTTAAGCATTTTATTACCTGTCACCACAAATTCTCCACCATCATCTGAACACTTCAACAACCTGTTTCCAACATGAAGTATCCATCGGACGGCTAAGCATTTAACTAAGCATGGCTAAGCATCAACATTGCATAGTTAAGTATTTCAGGCCAACAATACAAACCTATGGATAATAGGAGGGAAACAGGTATTGGCATCGGAATCTTAATGCAACTATAGGATACTCTAATCCAAGCAAATTGACATTTGGAACCGCATGCAATATTATAGTGGAGAAAATATTTGCGGAAACATAGGATAAGATATGCTCAGAGGGGGGATTACGCTTGCCTTGTTGAGCGGAGGAGTCAAACTGCGCGTCGGAGTAATGATGCTCAACTCCGAACTCGTGATCTACCGGAGAGCAAACAACACCGGAAAGCAAAAACAACAATCAACACATGGCAATAGTGCAATGCATACAGAAATGATGATATGACATTTTAAATGCACCCTAGAAGCTTTGAACATGATCAACAAGTTAAATGGGGTCCCCATTATATTATTTGCATTATTTGGAAAGAACTCCATATTTAAACTTAGTGATTATAATTACTACTAGAGCACATTATTGTAATGGTGATCAATTATGAATGATGATGATGATTCTAGGTAGTTCACAAATTTCTGAACATTTTGGTGTATCGAGCACATTTTTCTGATGTCCCGATAAAAAGTTATCACTTTTATAAAATCCTCCTTTAAATCTTTGCTTTTGATTATTTTATTACCACAACAATAAAAATATCTTCTCGAGTTCGAGGGAGGGAGATGGAACACGAAGGAATCATCGAGGTTCGATAGCCCTAACGTTGCGAGGGGGGAGCGGGAAACAATCGCTAACAAGAAAGAAATGGAGAAGAAATAAACAGGAAAAAGAAAACTGTGTGGCCGGTTTCCAGCCCGGCTGGGCCGGCTAGCAGGCCGGCCTGGCTACAGAGCCCACCGGCTCTCAGCCCGGCATGGGCCGGCTCCTGGACCGGTAGCGCCGCAGAGCGCAACGGCCCACAGCCCGGCTCGGCCGGGTCCTCGACCGGGCAACGGAGCACGCCACAGTGGCTATGGCGACGCTGTTCACGGCGACGGCGACGATCCTCGCGAAGAACCAGAGGAAGAGGGAAGAGGGGAAGGGGGTGCTTCTGCACAGGATGCTCACCACGAACACGTGCACGGCAACGGTGAGGCAGGGGACGGCGTGGCGGAGGCGTATTTCCGCGGTGGAGCTGAGGACGGCCGCGGGGAAGACGATGCCAATGCGGTCGATTCCGAGGCGCGTGGCTCGATTCCTTGCTCGAGAGTGGAGAGGGCGACGAGGCGACGCCGCGGGTGGTGCTCGATTTGCTGCGGAAGCTCCCGAACGGCGGCGATGCGGCGGTCAACGGCGGCGGCTCGGGTTCGCCATGGGAGAAGAGGTGGGGAACGGGAACAGAGGAGCAGCAAGTGAGCAAGGCAGGAGGAGCAGGTGCGGCTCGGGATCGTGCTGGTCCTCGCAGGAGAAGAGAAGGGGAGGGCCCGGGCGCGCTCGACGGTGGTGCGGCGCGAGCACGAGGTGCTCGGTCGCAATAGTGAGGAAGATGCAGTTTTACAAACAAGTCCCTGGAAGTTCTAGAATCATCACAGATGGGTCCTTCTGCTTCTTTTTAAAATTCCAGCAGCTTTGGGGGATTTTATTAGAGCACTTAAACAATTTATTAAATTCTGAGAAAAATCCAGTAGCCTCCTACCAACAAGTAGAAGCACTACAAAAATTGGCAATTCAAAATAAAAAGTTTTGGACAGCATTTGTTCATAGTCTTAAAATAGAGCATTTTTCTCAAATCCCAAATGTTATTGCTTTAGAAATTTTGAATCAAGGGCAACATATTATTTTGAGCTCTTGGAACTTCCTTGGCAAATATAAGATGCCAAGATAAAATTGTTTTGCAAGTTTGAACACTTCCATTGCTTGGAATTTGTAATTGAAACAGTTTGGCATTTGTTTTTAAATGGTGCCAAAACCATTTGTGTGTTGTTTAGCAAGTTGAATTTGGATGCCATGATGCAATGCAACACAAAAGCGAAAATTTTACCCGGTTTTAGGTTTCCGAACTTTGGGCTGTTACAGCAGCCGTGGCCGAGGTCCGCGAGCACGGCAACACGCGCCCCCTGCCTCCCCCTGCCACCCGAGCCTCCACTGGGCGTGGTGGGCCTGTCCCCGCCACCGCCGGCCTCCCGGCGCCCACCCCGGCCGTCCCCTGCTCGCTCCCGTGCGGGGCCAGAGGATGAAGACGACGGATCGATCGATCCGTTCGTCATTTCTTTTTTTTCCGTTTCATACCGTTTCCTGGCCCAGAGAGCCAGCAGCAGAAGCAGCCCATCCACGGCCCAGCCGCACAGCCAGGCACAGCGCGCGCAGCGCGCGGCGCAGCGACCCAGTAGCGGCCCGTTCAGTTTTTTTCCCCCGGTTCTATTTTTCTTTTTCTGCTGGACCTTACTTCAAACGTCCAAAACTTTTAACCGTAGCTCCGATCGGAGTGAGTCAAATTTCTAAATCTTCGTCTCGACGAGCTCTTTCCGGTGGTACTGATTCCATCTTATTCCAAAATAGTTCTATGGGGTGCCCTTTTGTACTTGCATTCCGGAGTCCGTGGAACGGGGCTATCGCTGCCCTACGCCACGGAATCACCCCGACCTTTCCAAACCCAGTGGATCTCCGTCTTCGAAGGCAAGCTAACCACTTGCTATGAGCAGCCCAGCAGTGTTTGTTTGTTTATTTGCTTATTACCATGCCGGGTGTTTATGTTTTTGTCTGTCTACTGTTATACTTGTGCATGTCCGATTGTTGTTCATGTTTAATATGAGACTTGTAATATTGCTCCTGCCATGTTGCATATTTATTTATCGTACTCGCTTTGTTATATTATGTATTGTTAATGTTTATCAAACACACATCATTCTTGAGACAATGGACTGGGGAACCGCCGCCGTCTCACTAAAACATTAACGTCGATCTGCGATGGCGCTGGTCGGAGGTATCTCTGCCACAGTCACCCGGTCGACGCTAACCAACTGTGCTATCTTTTATAGTCGATCTGTGAAGGCGCTGGTCGGCGGGGTTCGCCGCCGTAGTCTTCCGGTTGACGTTTCTTTTTCCTTGTCAAACGAGAAGGCGCTGGTCGGCGGAATCGCCGCCGTAGTCTTCCGGTTGACGTTTCTTTTTCCATGTCGAACGAGAAGGCGCTGGTCGGCGGGTTCGCCGCCGTAGTCTTCCGGTTGACGTTTCTTTTTCCTTGTCGAACGAGAAGGCGCTGGTCGGCGGGTTCGCCGCCGTGGTCTTCCGGTTGACGTTTTTGTTTTGCTAAGTATGGATTTGGTACATGCAGGTTGATATGACTTATTTGCTACCGTTATTATTATGTGGTTACTATGTGTTGCTTGAATTATTATGTTGCCAATGACTTGTCGTTTGATGATATATTATTATATTATTGTGGTTGTTTTGTTGGACTAATCCTCGCTTGTTTGGACTTGTGAATGATGAAACTTGATTAAATGAAACACCCCTCCAAACAACGATAGGGTCAGTCCATGGTGCCACTAATCTGAACTTTGAACGCAGAACCATCGTCGTCTCATGGAGGACCGTGACCTAGTAGGTTGTTGAGCCCCTTTTGTGCCATCCATTGGGCGCAGTCGTTCGGTTGTGCTGTCCGAGGGTAGAGGTCGACAGGCACGGGTTCGACTGTGATAGGGAGTCCGGAGCTAGGCATACTCTGTCGCGCCGGGGGATGTGCCGGACTTACTTGCCCGTTGTGCCACGCGCATAGGGGTGGTGCAGGAGAGTGTCTTAGCAAGTGGACCGTCATGTGAGTGCGTTTTGCTTAGTACGACTTTGGGCGTGATAAACCTGAAGTGTCGGCTGAGTGGGGTGCATTCTGATAGGTGGTAAAGCAAACTCTCGAGAGCATCAACCTAGCAAGCTAGCCTCGTTCCTGGGATATGGAACAACAGTTCAGTGTCGGTCACACTGTGTGTCTTTGTCGTGTCAGGAGGTTAAACTTAAGTTATGTTTGAAAGAATTAATGAACGACCTGATCTCACTAAATAAACAAATAAGATGATGTAGGGAATGTTGCATTGAGATGTTGATGGTTACCCATGATATAGGATGGCGGTGTGATCGTTGGGAGCCTAGAGTTAGGCCTGAGCCAACATCAACCGTGCATGCCCAGAGTGGAAAGATGAGTCCAGTGGGCCTAGCAGTGATCACATGTGCTGTTGTGTATTATTTGGTACCAACTGGTACACTCGTTTACTCATCACAGGTAATCTCTTTGTATGATTGCGGGTGCACGATCCAACCCCACCTGGCTTGGACTCTGTACTGGTGATACCCCGTTGCTTGCTTATGACATGTTTGGCTGACAATGCCATGCTACTTTTATATCATGTAACTAGATTACACCTTGCCATGTTGTAGGATTTTATTTCCAATTAATGTATATCTTGCTGCATGATTGTTGGATTGTTTGTAGTGAGTGGCGATTCTTGCTGAGTGCATACAAATGTACTCACGGGCCTTGTGTTTGTGGCCAGATATTGGCGAGGATTCATCTTCCACCTTAGCGAGGAGATGGAGCAGGAGCGTGCTAGGATCAGTAGCCCAGCCAAATGCCTGTGGAGTGGAGCCGCTCCAAGCCGTTGCCTTAGTCGTCTTCCGCTGCCAGTTAAACTCTGTCCAGAGCCATGCTTGGCTTGATATTTTGGTCATGCCATGATGGCCTTGTAAACCATTTGTAGCACTTCTTGTGCCTGATTGTGTAATGATTTCCATTATGTTGCACTGTCGTGACGTGCGGCCAGATATCTTGGGCTGGCGCACGGGACGACCGCCTCTCTGGCGAGATGTGCCAGGGAGGGGTGTCACAGCGGGACCGCCAGCGAGCTCCTCGTTGCTTCCGGGTATGTCCTCCCGAAGTTCTGGACATTGTCTTTTCGCGGTCGTGGCACGGCCCTTGAAGACTTACTTGCCGCTTGTTGACGCAGATCCTGAGGTGGCGGGTTCTCCCGGGAGCAGGCTCGACGTGGAGCCCCCGGAGTCCCGTCGAGAACGCAGGATTGAGGCCGGTCGATCCTCGCGTGGAACCGTCGTGACGAAGCCCGCGGATACTTCTCTCCCCCCAAGGGGAGGTACACGGGAAGCCGGCTTCTCGAGGGCGTTCCCCAACGCTGGGGAGTTCCTTGCCTTTGCTCGCGTCGAGATTGAGAAGCGAATGGAGGCTGTTCCTGCTGATGGGGAAGATTCGCATGCTCGAGAGGTGAGGCTAGCTGCAGACGAGGAGATGCTCCATGCCTGCGAGCTTGGAATAGCTCGCGAAGAGTGGGAGCTACTGCAGCGTCTTGGCGACTTCGAGGAGCAAGAACAAGCCCATTTCGAAGCCTTGGAACAGTTACAACTGAAAGCCTTCCAAGACGAGGTCCGCCTGGAACAAGGGATGGAGAACGCGGCAGGGTGACCCGACAGGAAGTTGAACTGGAGAATGCGGAGGCCTTGCAAGCCAAGGACAAGATTATCGACTCCCAAGACAGGCGTCTCAGGAGGCTGGCTGGAGATCTTGAGTACGAGTGAAAGCGTCTTCGGCAAGTAAAACAGGAATCCCCGAGAATCCGTGACGAGAGGGATGATCTAAGGCGGCAGGTAAAATCCAGCGCCCACACCATAGCTGTGCAGCGGGAGGCCTTTGCTCGCGCTGGGGAAGACCAAGGAGGTGCGCTTGCTGGTCGGGCAGAGCTGGAGAAGCAGATCCAGCGCCTGAAAGAGGCGGTGGCATTCAGGGAGGAAGCCGCGGCTCGGGCGAGAGCTACCCGGAAGGCTGAGACTGAAGAGCTAGCCGCAGGCCGCGAGGCAATGGAAGCATCCAAGTCACAGGCGCAAATTGCCTGGGATCAGCACGAGAAGAAGTCCACCCAGCTTAAAGCGGTTCATGCCGAGCTGGCGGAGATTAAGGCGGCGCTAGAGAAGGAAAAACACCAGTTCCAGCTTCATCAACGCGAGGATCACAACATCTTGCTCAAGATGTACACGTGGTCCTCGAAGATTGTGAAGGAGTTCACTGATCTGGGGGTGTCTTCTCCGCCCACCCTCAAGGCTGACCATTCTCGCACCTTTATGCACTATCCTGCATTCTTGGAGTACGTGGAGACGCTGATTAGGGAGTCCGGGAGCGGGCAAGCAGAGCACCTTGCCCGGAAAGAGAGCAGGCGATCCGGCAGGCCATCACCCGTATAGTCGCGGCCCTCCATCAGCAACACCCGCAGCTTTCGCTGTTGTCCGAGCTGGAGATGCTGGGACCCGGGATGCCGACTCCTCCAAACGCTGCTGGTCAAGTGGACGAGATCCTGGGGCGCCTTTCCCGTGAGGACAACCCGTAAGCCTGCGAGGTCCTGCAAGGGACAGGACAATACCAAAGGCCGTGAACCAAGCTTTTGCAATTGTATCGCCGAAAGGCTTATGAACTTTGTACTTTGTATGTAAATAACCTTTTCCGAATTACATGAGTTTTATTGCACTCGTGGGGGCTTAACGCTCTCGGGAAGGATCCAAGGGTGCGAGCGCTAACCAGCCGTGAGCAGTCAGACTGATCTGAAGTGCTGACACAGGGCGCAACCCCCCCCAGGGACCCACCGGTCTTGACCGTACGGACCTCAGCCCACGACTCCACTGCCCGAGGGAAACTGACAGTATTGCCGCGGAGGCGCTACCCCAAGATTACGCCCGCTTTTGCTTTAGCCAAAGTGTATAAAACCGATGCAACCAGGAAAAAGCCCACGCGAGCGCGTTTATACTTAGCTCGCAATTGACCTCCTTTTGGTATATTCCGGCAATTACTTCGTCGCACTGCCGCCGTAGCGGGTCTTCTATGCCGTTTTTCAGGCATAATTCTGCCCTGCCCCACAATTCTTGGCGGGAACAGGGCTTCCGTGCCGAAATATACCCAAGGGCCCAATACACCCTTGCGGGGACTGGTCCTTGCATGCCGCTTGAAGGCACAACTGGCTGGCTGACGCCGGTCCGGAGACCCCGGAGGCCACCTTCTTGGTGATCCGGCAACTGGCTGGCATGATTGAAATGCCGGTCCGGAGACCCTCGTGCTGCGAAACCCGGAGGCCACCTTCTTGGTGATCCGGCAACTGGTTGGCATGGTGTTGATGCCGGTCCGGAGACCCTGATGCTTCTCACTTCTGAGGACTGGAGGCCAACCACTTCGCGATCCAGTACTTCTGGGGAGGTCCACTCGGTCCCGGGTGTATTGTCACTATATGACCCGGGAGTTCCCATTCTCCTTCGTCAGAATTGCTGCAGACGAAAGTTTGGTCCCAACTGGCAGCAGTTAATCTTTGACAATCTTGTGTCCGTTGGGTTGGGCTTGGCTCTTCACGCTCTTCAGTCTGAGTAGAGGCATTAGCGAAAGTCTGAAAAGATTTCCCTTTCTGCGGAGCGCCGAGATTGGCCTTGGTTTTCTTCGATTTCTTGGTGAAGGGGCAATCTCTGCAGATATGTCCTGGTTCGCCGCAGGCATAGCACTCCCCATTCTTCTGCCTTAACTGAATATCGTTGAACTGGCGGCACTCTTCCAGACTGTGTCTATCAGATCTGTGATACATACACCACACTCCAGGCTGGTCATCCTTTCGCAGAGGAATCTTGAGCTCTTGGGGCACGTAAATGAGAGGATCTTGAACATCATGACTGAAGCAATCACGGACAAGTATCTAGGATTGCCCCCTCTTGTTGGGGTAGACAGGTCAGATTGCTTTCAACACCTTATTGATAGAATTTGTAAACTGCTAAGTGGTTGGAAGGAAAAAAATATGTCCTTCGGAGGGAAGGAAGTGCTGCTTAAAGCTATCATTCAGGCTATACCTGCTTATGCAATGTCGGTCTTCAAGCTACCCAAACAGATTATCAAAGGGATTATATCTGCAATGTCCCAGTTCTGGTGGGGAGATGATGATCAACAGAAACATATGCATTGGTTTGCGTGGTGGAAAATGTGTGTTCCCAAAGGACAAGGAGGTATGGGGTTCCGGGATCTGCAATGCTTTAATCTTGCAATGCTGGCTAAGCAGTGTTGGAGACTTATTATAGAACCAGATTCTCTATGTGCATCCGTTCTCCGAGCTAAATATTTCCCTTCAGGTGATCTTCTGAACTGCCAGCTTAAAAAGGAAGTTCTTATACCTGGCAGAGCATTTGGGCTGGCATTCAGACATTTAAGCGTGGCCACATGTGGCGAGTAGGAGATGGTACTCAAATTGATATTTGGAATGACCCTTGGATTCCTAGTAGTCTGAATAGAAAGGTGGCGACTAGGAGAGGTAATATTCTTCTGACTAAGGTGTCTGAGTTGATTAATGTTGAGACCGAGTCATGGGATGAACAATTGATTAGAGAAACTTTCTGGTCTATCGATGCTCAAAGAATACTGAACATCCCCTTGGCTCGCAAGATGGAGGATTTTATTGGATGGCACTTTACCAAATCAGGGATTTTTTCGGTACGATCTTGTTATCATATGGAATGGGAGCATCAACACAGCCAGAAATTGAGGAGGACCAGCGGCTATGGATCCTCGTCAACGCTCCCAATCTGGAAAACTTTATGGTCTCTAAATGTTCCTGCAAAAATAAAAATTCATTGCTGGAGATCTCTTCTAGGTGCTATTCCATGTAATGGGGTACTGGCCAATAGACATATGTAGTCAAGCGCTCAATGTACTTTGTGTAACATGGAGTGTGAGAGCATACGGCATGCATTTTTTAGCTGTCCAAGAGTTCGGGATATCTGGAAGCTGCTTGGTATGGAGGAAATAATTACTCATGCATGCGATGTAGAGGTGGAGGGCCGATCTGTGCTTGAGGTCCTTCTCCGAAATAAAACTGCCAAAGCACCTCTCCTTGAGCAAGTTGATCGCAATGACCCGGTGGCCGTGGCTATGTGGTACATCTGGTGGGAACGGAGGAAGGTTACGCATGGTGAGTCGGTACAGCCGCCGGCGAGAACTGCACATGCAATATCAACACTAGTTCTGAACTATACGAGAGCAAAAAAGAAAAGGGTGGGCATTCAACGACATGGATGGACTAAGCCTAGAGAAGAATTTGTCAAGCTAAATGTGGATGCCGGTTTTGAGATGGACACGGGAACGGGCAGTACAGGCGCAATCATTCGTGACGACAGGGGTTTTTTCTTAGCAGGTAGCTGTCGGGGTTTGCCGTTTGTATCCGACGCTATGACAGCTGAGGCCCTTGCTCTTCGGGATGGGTTGATCCTCGCAGGTCAGATTGGCTGCAATAAAATTGAAGTGAATTCCGACAGCATGGAAGTGATCGAAGTGATGAGGAATGGCGGGAATTCTCTTGGTCCAGCAGCGGCGATATTCGAAGACTGTAATTTTATGTGTCGCAATTTTGCAGTAGTGGTTTTCGACCATAGCCCTAGGGAAGCCAATAGGGCTGCTCATTTGTTAGCTAGACATGTGGAGGGGCCTATGTCGGTTGTTTGGCATGAGGATCCTCCCGACTATCTTGTAAGCACCCTGGCGGATGATGTAACTATGTTGAATGCTTAAAGGCGGCAAGTTTCAGACGCACTCTTTCCCTAACCAGGGTACCGAAAGGGACTGGCAGGGTTTTAATGAGACGGCTTGCTGACCTAATACATGTGGTGGAAAATTTCAAAAAAATGAGAGGATCTTCTAGATGAGGATCATCTTCCGTGCTCTGATCTGAGCCCTCGCCTTTCAGAGGCTGCGTTGCAGGTGGTACGTCAAAGCAGAGTTCCTCCTTTCCTCGTGCGTCCACGAGGGGGAAGGTACATCGATGCTCATGGCGTTTTCCTGAGGCCTTTCCTCGCTAATTAAAGGACTGACATACGCCGCTGGTCGTATGAACTGTATTCCAAAGTCCCGACCCTTGGTGGCGGAGGTCGACGAGGACTCATCTAGGACGAAACCGAGCCCTGGATACCGCAGAAACTCCATGGCTGCCTTAGCCTTTCTCTTCTTTGTCATCTTGGCCGGCGGATCCGGCGCCTCGCTCGTGAGAATCGAAACCAGTGCTGCTCTGAAGGCGCCGGAGGTCTTGAAGCGGATCTTGTCACGGACGAGAAGCTCGACGCAGAACTTGACGATGAACTTGACGCAGAACTTGAGGTTGATGAAGAAGAAGATGAATCCAGCGCTTGCACCCCCCTACCTGGCGCGCCAGATGTCGTGTCTCGGGTGACGGACACCGGGAGTAGATGGTACCCCTTTTTAGGTTCGGCACGGGGCGCGAAGGAGGCTGGAAGACGCCTTACCCGGGAGCAAGGTCGCCAAGTTCTTCGTCGATGGGAGAGAGCAAACCACACAGAAGGACACACGGAGTTACCCAGGTTCAGGCCGCCCGGAGGCTAAAACCCCTACTCCTGCATGTCTGGATTGAGAGGTTCATCATGGTGTGGTGTACAAGGGTGTTCTGGGGTGAACCCGGCAGAGTTCCGGCCGGAGGTAGACGAAGAGCAGATCCTGTCCTGGGGAGATCACCTCTCTCTCTACCCTCCGAACCCTAGTCTAGTCTTGCCTGAGCTCTAACTTGCTTCCTCTCTAACCTTCTCCCCTTCTTCTCCCTCCTCGGTGCCATGGTCCTCCTTTTATAGGCTAAGGAGATCTGACATGGGCACGCGAGAGGCGTGAAGGGTCTTGGCGGGAAAACCCCTCGGCGGTCCTTGGAGGAGACGTGGCGTCCTCTCCTCCAAGCGTTCTCCGGAGGGCGGCGTGGCCGTCCGCCCTTGGAAAAGGTGGGACGGACAAAGCCTGTCCGCCCCACCAACTGCGCTCGTGGCAACGTCACCAGGGCGCGGCCTTCATCTTGGCGCCCAAGTCCTCCACCAGCTTCCAGTGAGCTGGCGATCTTATCCTCTCGGCGGTACGGATGGAGGACCCGGGGCGCGCCTGGCCTCCTGCCGGGCGCACAGACCCGCGGGTATCCCGCCTGGTTCTCCGGGCGAGGGGGTGACGCCGGAAGGTCGCCTGGTCCTTAGCCGCGGAGCCTTGCTGTCGAACTTGTCGGGTGTCCTTGGGGCAGATGGGCTAACCCATCTGATGTACTTGACTCCTTGCCTTGTCCATCTTCTTGGTGGGCCCCAGCGGAGGACCCACTTTGGCAGCATCAGGGGAACCCCATGTTCCACTGCTGCGACAGTCTCCTACACGATGCCGTTAATCACAACTGACCAAAAGTGAGCCTATGACATGAGCGACCTGCCTGTCGCAGGTCTTGTCCAGGTGTTGAGTGGCGCACCTAGGATTTTATCATGGGTATGCCGCACCAAACTTTATTGACCATTTTGATAAAATATATTTACTGATAAATAATATTAGGCGCCATAATATTAAATACGAAGGCAAGAAATAATATGTAACTGAAAGATTAAAACTATATGCTCTCCGAACTACATTTTGATCATTAACAACATAACTTTAAATGGGATGTCGTTCACCTGGATCATGCGGAAAGTTATTGATGTCATAAACCCGCGACGTGGCTGAGGAGTATCAGCACTCCCCTGCCACTGGGCTATGCCTCAGTCCACTTTACAGGGAATTCTCGACCACCCCTTGGAATCAGGCTGTCACGCATGCATCTCACAGGCGAGACCGGAGACGTACGTCAGTACGTGCATATCGGTCATCGATTGTTGTCAACGCGCAGCATGTTGCCGGAAGATTTCCATGTGATTCTCTGGACTCTGGTGATCTGGTCCTGACGGCATTCAAATCCGTCGTCCCGCGGTCGGCCGGCGCCGTGTACATACAAATACGAGGACGTGCACCATCTGTCATGTGCATTTGTACACGGTATACGTGCTTGTGTAAATACCACCAACAAGGCATTGACCAATACCGCGTTCGCTCGGTGAGTGATATTGTTCTCCGACAATGGATGCTCGCCCGTAAAAGGGTTGAGCATCGTCTCTCGCAAATCTTGCGGAAGTACGTTAGCCAGTAGCGGTTGTAGTGCCGTCGTTAATGCTACGTGTGAGAAGTTACAACATTGCTGCATCGCGTCACATGGTTAATGCAACATGGCGAAGGCGCCACTCCGTCACGCCGGCGAAGTGATCGTCATTAGGCACGGAACGGTCTCCTACACGATGCCGTTAATCACAACTGACCAAAAGTGAGCCTATGACATGAGCGACCTGCCTGTCGGAGGTCTTGTCCAGGTGTTGAGTGGCGCACCTAGGATTTTATCATGGGGTATGCCGCACCAAACTTTATTGACCATTTTGATAAAATATATTTACTGATAAATAATATTAGGCGCCATAATATTAAATATGAAAGCAAGAAATAATATGTAACTGAAAGATTAAAAATATATGCTCTACGAACTACATTTTGATCATTAACAACATAACTTTAAATGGGATGTCGTTCACCTGGATCATGCGGAAAGTTATTGATGTCATAAACCCGCGGCGTGGCTGAGGAGTATCAGCACTCCCCTGCCACCGGGCTATGCTTCAGTCCACTTTACAGGGAATTCTCGACCACCCCTTGGAATCAGGCTGTCACGCATGCATCTCACAGGCGAGACCGGAGATGTACGTCAGTACGTGCATATCGGTCATCGATTGTTGTCAATGCGCAGCATGTTGCCGTAAGATTTCCATGTGATTCTCTGGACTCTGGTGATCTGGTCCTGCCGGCATTCAAATCCGTCGTCCCGCGGTCGGCCGGCGCCGTGTACATACAAATACAAGGACATGCACCATCTGTCATGTGCATTTGTACACGGTATACGTGCTTGTGTAAATACCACCAACAAGGCATTGACCAATACCGCGTTCGCTCGGTGAGTGATATTGTTCTCCGACAATGGATGCTCGCCCGTAAAAGGGTTGAGCATCGTCTCTCGCAAATCTTGCGGAAGTACGTTAGCCAGTAGCGGTTGTAGTGCCGTCGTTAATGCTACGTGTGAGAAGTTACAACATTGCTGCATCGCGTCACATGGTTAATGCAACATGGCGAAGGCGCCACTCCGTCACGCCGGCGAAGTGATCGTCATTAGGCACGGAACGGTCTCCTACACGATGCCGTTAATCACAACTGACCAAAAGTGAGCCTATGACATGAGCGACCTGCCTGTCGGAGGTCTTGTCCAGGTGTTGAGTGGCGCACCTAGGATTTTATCATGGGGTATGCCGCACCAAACTTTATTGACCATTTTGATAAAATATATTTACTGATAAATAATATTAGGCGCCATAATATTAAATACGAAGCAAGAAATAATATGTAACTGAAAGATTAAAAATATATGCTCTACGAACTACATTTTGATCATTAACAACATAACTTTAAATGGGATGTCGTTCATCTGGATCATGCGGAAAGTTATTGATGTCATAAGCCCGCGGCGTGGCTGAGGAGTATCAGCACTCCCCTGCCACCGGGCTATGCCTCAGTCCACTTTACAGGGAATTCTCGACCACCCCTTGGAATCAGGCTGTCTCGCATGCATCTCACAGGCGAGACCGGAGACGTACGTCAGTACGTGCATGTTGCCAACGCGGGTTTATGACATCGATTGTTGTCACATATCGGTCATCGATTGTTGTCAACGCGCAGCATGTTGCCGTAAGATTTCCATGTGATTCTCTGGACTCTGGTGATCTGGTCCTGCCGGCATTCAAATCCGTCGTCCCGCGGTCGGCCGGCGCCGTGTACATACAAATACGAGGACGTGCACCATCTGTCATGTGCATTTGTACACGGTATACGTGCTTGTGTAAATACCACCAACAAGGCATTGACCAATACCGCGTTCGCTCGGTGAGTGATATTGTTCTCCGACAATGGATGCTCGCCCGTAAAAGGGTTGAGAATCGTCTCTCGCAAATCTTGCTGAAGTACGTTAGCCAGTAGCGGTTGTAGCGCCGTCGTTAATGCTACGTGTGAGAAGTTACAACATTGCCGCATCGCGTCATATGGTTAATGCAACATGGCGAAGGCGCCACTCCGTCACGCCGGCGAAGTGATCGTCATTAGGCATGGAACGGTCTCCTACACGATGCCGTTAATCAAAGCTGACCAAAAGTGAGCCTATGACATAAGCAACCTGCCTGTCGGAGGTCTTGTCCAGGTGTTGTTTGGCCCTCCAAGCGGGTCTCCAAACTTTAAATGTCTTGAGCGATGTCAAATAATTTTTGGGTCGACCCAAACAGAAGGATTGCCGTTGTGACTGTTTTTATTTTTATGCCTGGAACCCATTTGAAATTTGGGGTGCTTTGACAAGCGCCCGTGGAGATACTAAGTTTTAAGAATCTAGTACTCCCTCCGATACATATTAGTGGGCATAGCTTTATCTAAATTCATATGTATCTAGTTAAGTATTTAGACTAAATACATGTGTATCTAGACAAAGTTGTGCCCACTAATATGGATCGGAGGGAGTATTGTTTTGTCGATCGTCCGCACGAGGCCGACTGTGCGAGCGAGCGAGTGACCTGTGTCGTGCAAAGATTTGCGTGATGGCAGCTCGCGCACGCCGCTGTGTCCTACGTCCTGATGGACAAGCTCATTGTAGCGTGCGTGTGCCGGTTTGTCGTGGCATGGGGGCTTTTCGCACGCACTCGCTCGCGTTTTTGCCAGGCCGATCGAGGCTACTATCATAGATGCATGATGATACGTTGATTTGGCTGCTGATTGGACGGCGAAAGGGAGGCTTTGCTGCAACCGCGGGACGCAGCGAGGCTCCCGGATAAGTTATCTTAACTCTCAGTGCTTGGCCGATACGTAACGAGATCTTGGTCGAGTTGACAGCCGCGCCAGAAAGATGGTCACACTGCAGTCTCTACGGGCTGGGAGGACACAGCGGTCACCCTCTGTCATGTTAGAGTGCGTGCAGGAACTTTCAACGCCAGCCAAATGACCACCCCTTTCGTCTTGAAGTGAGAGAGAGATGAAGACGACAAAACTGACAAGACACGGGCCTGTGGAATATGGATTAGCACTTGCGGCCTTGGAGCTGGGTGATGTAGTTCGCGGGATGCATATATTTGTGGTAGCTTCACACCCAACTCTCCCGTGTTTTCCTTCGGTTTCATGTTGCCGTTAATGCATAGGACGTTATTTCGTAGAATGTTCATTTTACAAGAAGATAAGATGCTCGCTCGCCGGAGCTCATCGGCAAGAAGGTGCTCGCACAAGGTCTTCCAGGGACTGCTTTGTTTTTTTATCTTTTCTTTGGGGCCTTTGTGTAATATTCCAGCACAGCTGTGCTTCTCGTGTGTTCGTCTCTGTGTGTACGTGGTGTTCCCTGCTTCTACCTTAATATGAATAGTTATTTCTCAAAAAAAAAAAAAAAGATAACAGGGGAGCCAGGTTCCATTACCAGAAGATAACAGAACAGAGTCTTGTTACAACCTTAAAGAAAGAAGAAAGAAAAAACCGTGGTAGACTAGAACCAACCGTTTAGCTAGACCGGCAACCACACCCCAGCCGCCCAGCGGCCAGCACCAACAACCGGTATTACGACAAGTTTAATTAGTATCAACAGGCTAGCCACCATCAGCTACCTGAACGCAAACTT
This sequence comes from Poa pratensis, assembly GCA_947311845.1. Classification (NCBI taxonomy): domain Eukaryota; kingdom Viridiplantae; phylum Streptophyta; class Magnoliopsida; order Poales; family Poaceae; genus Poa; species Poa pratensis. Next base: position 35,569,117 of record CAMZMU010000073.1, read on the forward strand.
CTGTGCGCACCCTTAATATACAAGTTTGTTAGGCCAACTTCCACAGCACAGCCAAACCAAAACGACTCCAGCTAATCAAAGGATGACTCCACCAGACTTTCACCACAGCTTCTTCATACCCAAAGCAGCATCACTCAACAGAAGCATCATCAGCATCCTCGTCATCTGCGTCTTCAATTCTTGGCCCAGATCCTCTCCAGCCCTGGTCATAGTTGCGTGGGACGCCAAGGCCACCTGCTGCAGGCGATCAGCTCCTTGTACCATCATCTCCTTGTCTTCCTCCTTCTGCAAACCTGCCCAATAACATAGGAATGCACACATGTAACAAACCAACTCCACAGGTGAAGAGATGAATTTCCCTTCGAAACAAGCACGATTTCGAGTTTTTGAAATTCCCAGCAAAGAGCCGCAACACCAATCACATGAAGCATAATTATGATGGGGTTAATTTGCTCTTCGCTAGAAGCATGTCTACAGGCCACTTGTAGATGTATAGCAGCGAGCTGATGAACATGAGAAGAGCGAAGCAGCCTCGAATGTCGTTAGAATGCTGCACAAGTGTCGTGTTGTCGTGAGCATTTTTTTTTTTTTGAGGAAAAGGATCCGATACATATAAAAGGTAGCTCGAACACTTTACAGAAAGGCCCAAAAGAAACAGAAAAACAGAAAAAGGACCCCGAAAAGTGCAGAAACCACCCCAAGCTACCAGGAACGATCACAATCGGATCCATGCGCCTGCACATTTTACCATTCTACTCCCTCTGTTTCTAAATATAAAATGTTTTAGTTTTTCTTGGTTTTCTCAAATTCGTATGCATCTAGATACGTTTTAGTGTAATATTTATTCATTTCATTTCGTATGTAGTTCACATTGCAACATCGAAAACATCTTATAATTAGAAACGGAGGGAGTACTGGACGGTGTAGGATGATCTGGATCCTGACGGGGATACTTTTCTCTCGTTTAGTATGCCCTGACCTGTATGACTTTTTCTTTTGGCTTCGGCCGTATGATGTTTGCTTCTACTATATCAATATAAAAGGCAAAACTTTTGCCTCGTTTCAAAAAAAAAAAACGGAGGGAGTAGAATGCAACCATGCATAAAGGAGGGAGGGAAATCTTGATCTTGTGATTCCGCTGAAACGTACGAACACTAGGCAGCTCGTTAAAACATTTGTATATTATTAATTTAGTATAGCCACAATGTGGCTCAGTTCTCGTTTAAAGTAATTAGAACATTAAATGTATTTCTACATAGCACGCGTTCCAGGAGTATTATGTTATACTAATGGCTCATCCAATCAGTTTATTTCGTTCTCTTTAACGATTTTCTGCAATGTTTCGCAAAAAAAACCGATTTTCTGCAATAATACCCAGGGAAATATAATCATCTTTTGCCTTAAGCATATAACCTATTTTCTTTTAAAAAAATGAATTCTCTTCAAAATTTGATAATTTGTGAGTCAGGTATAAACATGATATCTAATTCTGTAACAAGCATCATTGCGGAATTGAACATCGAGTTCAAATGTTCATGCGTGACTTGTTTTTAGAGATAGATTTGTAGACAACACAAGGAACTAAGGAAGGCGTCGCACTGAACGTGTGATGTTTAATATGCATATAACCATTTGTACACAGCACAGAATGGTATTCGAACATATAATGCTATGAGTATAACCTACTAATCGCATAAACTGTCTAGCTAACGCCCCTCTGGTAGATTACCGTGCCCTATTTCAAGCACAACAATGAGCAGACCTATACAAGATGGAGAAATTCACAAGATCATAGGAAGGAAAACACACTCTTGACCTCGCCGCCCTTTGAACTCGCCAGTATTTCTCTGCAGTACTCTTCAATCCTGAGAGGCTGAACTGCAGCTGGGACTTGCTTTGTACATTGCATAGCCTGGAAATCTGGGAGGGGGCTGCCGAAACGTAACTTGTTCTTCTCTGGCGGGCCGTCGCTTTTACCTGCGAACTGCAGAGAGTTCACATCTGCAGTTCTGCTCAAGACATTGCTCTTCTCGGATGAGCTGTCCAATTTGCCTGCAAACTGGAGACAGTTCTCATCAGGAGTTCTGCTCAAGACCTTGCTCTTTTCGGATGGGATGTCCGTTCTGCCTGCAAACTGAAGAGTGTTGTCATGTGGAGTTCTGATCAGGATCTTGTTCTTATCAGATGGGCTGTCCCTTTTGCATGCAAACTGAAGAGTGTTCTCGTCAGGTGTTGTCCACGCGACCTTGGTCTTCTCAGATAGGATGTCCCTTCTGGCGGCAAACTGAAAAGAGTTTTCATCTGGAATTCTGCTCAGGATCTTGCTCCTCTCATATGGGCTGTCCTTTCTGCCTTCAAACTGAAGAGAGTTTTCATCTGGAATTCTGCTCAGGATTTTGCTCCTCTCATATGGGCTGTCCTTTCTGCCTTCAAACTGAAGAGAGTTTTCATCTGGAATTCTGCTCAGGATCTTGCTCCTCTCATATGGGCTGTCCTTTCTGCCTTCAAACTGAAGAGAGTTTTCATCTGGAATTCTGCTCAGGATCTTGCTCCTCTCATATGGGCTGTCCTTTCTGCCTGCAAGCTGAAGAGAGTTTCCACACGGAGGTCTTGTCAGGATCCTGCTCTTCTCAAATGGGCTTTCGATTTTGTCTGCAAACAGAGAGCGGCTCTTCTCCGAAGTTCTGCTCAGGATCCTCCGACACTTCTCGGCTGTATTGGTCGGAGACACTGTAACCTCGGTATGTTCAGAACACATTGGTGACACCTCATTGGCATGCAGGCTTCCCTGATCGAGGTCAAACTGGTCCCTCGATGTCCTCATCTTCTTCAGTATCAAAGGTTCATAGGAGCTATCCATGGACTTCGACAACATCAGAGTTGGAAAATCTCTGGATTTCTTGCGTATGTGATCAAAAATTGTGTTGCTGGTGGCACTTTTGCATTCTGCTTCTACTGGTTCAGAAAACGATACGTCTTGCATAGTATCTAGGCATGGGGTTATAGATACTTTGGTTAGGAAAGTAAATAAAGCATAACTCGCTGACAGGAGTGCAAGTGAAATGCAACAGGTACAGCCTTTTCTAGTATTGTCTTACCTCCATTATCTTCTTCCAGTAGTAGATCAAAGCTGGGGACCTCCCTGTAGTCATCAAAATATCACGTCAACAAAGTTATAACCAAAAGAGAAGGTTCAAAGAACATGTTCCTATAGATTAAATACAAAGATCAAAATATGACAAGTGATGCAAATTTCAACAATATCTGTGAACCATAGCAATTCTCTGGTGATCTTAGGCAATTCTTGCAGATATTTGCTTCTAAAGAACCCTAGCAAAAAGATTAAACTAAAAAATAGACTAATTGCCAATCGTTCTATTCTTGGCTAAGCTGATGAATGCAAGCCATTTCTGGGATTCTTGGAGGGGTCCATATACTAGGTTAAGAACTTACAGTGAAGCCAAGTTGTTAAACTTTCTCGTTCCCGGAATATTGTCAGGTTTGTCTGGATCGTTGACACCATTATCATCTTCTATAACACAAACCTCTTTAGATAGAGGGCTCCGTCCAATGTAAGCTTGAGATTGACTTGTTCGAGTTGTCCTGGAGCTAACCAAGCAGATATCAGCAGGAAGATTGGATAGGGGTTTTGGTTTTTCTGTCCCATGCTCTGCGGTCACATGCAAATCATCCTCCCTGCTGATCACATGCTTCTTGTGGATATCAATGCCGACTTCATCATAAATTGCAAGCACAGTATATGTCAGCATAAATTGTAAAATAAACTTCAGTTTATCAAACAATAATTATCTGTGGAAGCTATTACCGTATTCTTCAAATATCAGATCAGCCTTCAGTGTCACTCTGGCACCCTGGGGGCATGGCACACAAAGTTTTACAGAATATGGGCTGCAGTTAACAGAACAGCCAATTAGAGTAATTCAGGGCAACTTAGTTTTGATTTTGGCGTCAAAGTACAGCAAGATCCTTCAACGACTGGTATCTAGTTGAGCAGTTTTATTCATCTCTACTATCACTGTTGCCTGTTGTATCAGAAATAGCAAGTGGACTTGCCTGTTGAATCAGAAAGAGGTGCTTGTTTGGTGGTTAGACCAATGGGTAAAAGCCTAACAACAAAAGTAAGGTTGCCACAATAGTCTGCTACTCTGCTAGATTTTCGAAATGCAAATTTAATGAAAAGAATATCCTCCTTGAAGAAGCAACAGAGCATTTGACAGTTAGCCTACTTATATTGGTACACTTACACTTCATTTGCTTCTCAATTTCCATAACAATCGTTCAAATGTTTGCTCAAACTCAGTAAAAAATGTTTGCTGAAATAACAAGACTTCAGAAGTATTACCTGGAAAACTCGCGAGCCCTTTAAAGAAGAGTTGGAAATTATGGCAACAATAACCAAAACAACAACAAACCACCCATCAGTACAAGAGAAAGATCATAGAGGGCATCCAGATTATAAAACAAAACCACTGACCTTATTTTCTCATGAAAAAGGATCATATTGTCTTCCTCCGAGCCCACAACCTGAAAAAAAATAACTTAACGATTTGTAGGTTTAAGCAGCATTGAATGTTAAAAAACAAAGCTAAGAGATGTACCATGTCAGCATAGTTCTGTTTACTGGATCTAACAGCCTGAGATTGACGGCTTAGTGTTACAATAATGGTTGACTTTCCTTGTTTTTCGGCATCCTCAATCTGTATGTCAATTTTTGGTGGTAATGATGACAAAGAGTCCTTTATAGTATTTCCGAATGGATAATTGCGCCCTGTTGCACTTTCTAGCTTTCTAGCATCAGCAGTTGCCAGGCTCTCGAAGGAATCAACTCCTGCAGTCTTCAGTGCCTGGTATAGCAGTCATAAGCTCAACGGTTAATTATGTAATATTTGTATATAGTACAACAACAACAAAGCCTTTTTTCCCAAACAAGTTGGGGTAGGCTAATATTTGTATATAGTAGTGCCTAAATAATAAAGGTTAAAAATTAATAACCTTTGCTGTAACAATTCCGATTCCAGGAAGTTGTTTCAGTAAAAATGGACTACTTTCCCAAAGTTTTTGGTCTAGGCATTTCGCAAGGAGCATACAATTTATGGCAGATCTGTAACTCTTTTTGTATAAAAAATATTCTTTCATGCATTTGGCGATCCTAAACCCATTTGAGCATATTGAATTTGTTTCCTGCATAAAGAAGTTCAAAAAATTAATGATGGAAATAATATGAAAATGTGTTTAAAGCTAAGCAAACAGACAGACAGACAACCTGGTTGAGGGATAAATCATGCATTAGGGGATCCCCAGTTAAACAGTCATTTGCTAATACAAATATTTTATCTTCTCTTGTCTGAATACGCTTCTTCTTTTTTCCGTTCTCAGTGAGAACATGGAATCGAAGCCTTCCCTCTTTATCGGAGTTTATGTCATTTAGAGTCTTCTTCTCATTTCGACGTAGTTGGATCCCTTGGAAAAGAAAAGGACATCATTAATTAACTACATAAACTCAATTACTAAAATCAAAATGCTTAAAGATACCTACAGGAAATCTCTGCTGATTGGCAGATGATATGCAATAAATCCTCCAAACTGCAACATGCAGAAGCTTTGACAATAAGCTTCATCGTATCAAACTTTAGATAGAATTTTGTCATCAGCCTCCCAGGTTCTGAGCAGAAAAAGACACATGTCAAAAGAGTTACTTGATGTACAATTTCCATGAAGACACATGCAACTGATGCAATTAACTGGGAATACTGAGACCCCTAAATAGCAATGAAGTACAACATGCGAGGACAAATGAATTCAGGAACAAATGAAAACAAATAATAGAGTTATATGACAAGGTTCTTCATGTTGCATGCCCAACCCTCTTATATTATGAGTACTTGTCCCATAAGAACTCCAGAACAATTTGGGTACTGCAAAGAGGTGAAACTACAGAAATAATCTTTAATATGTAAAAGCAGCACTCCGAACATTACAGATGGTAGTTACACGCCTTTCAAAAAGTAAATCGCACGAACACTAAAGCAATATTGTTAGTAGTACAGTGCGGGTCATTCCAAAGTAGATTCTCAGTATGCTTTCAAAATCATGTTTATACTATAGGTTGAAAACTGTTGCATATGACATCATACAGTTGCAGCTTTCTTGCGAAATGGAAAGTTTACCTAATGGTTTTAGAAGGAAACCATCTCCATCTGTCCAAATTAGCCCATACTCACCCAACTCATGGATCTTCTCAACACATATATCTGTAAATTCATTCCTTAAAAGATCAATGTTTCATGAATTCATCAAAGAACCTTAAGTCCACAAAGTCCAGTAAATATACCTCTCATTTGTTTCTCAAGGAGATCACGAGGAATCCCTTTCTTAATTCCATAGTGCTCAGGATTCTGGCAATTTATTTCGTCATAAGTTAGATCATGCATTTTAAACAAAGAGTTTAAAAGACCAATAGTAGTACGTTCATGCCTTTTTTATCCTGATGTACAAATATGAGCACTTGAGCCATTCAATTGCCAAAGTTATGTCAGAGACAGTCAGCTGAACAATCTCTGCATTTAAGTGCTCCACTGCGCATGGGAGTAACCTAATCATAGTATCTATACTCAGTCATACGTTTCAAATGAAGTGGCAGCATGTCACAGTGAAGTTTTAGCTAAAATATCCCATGAAATCTTTTCAAATGGACATCAAGAACTTACTGAGACTCAACCATTTCACATCCACTGAGAAGGTTCTCATATAGATGAACCTACAAGACAATTATGACAGTTTAGACCAATAAGTTAGGAAACATTTTCGTGTCAGAACTCAGAAGTATTTCTGAATTAACAATAGAGGGGGAAGCAAAGATAAATTACTGTCTCTCTTCTTGTCATAATTACAACTGTTCCAGTATCATCAAATGGTGGACGGCCAGCCCTTCCACACATCTGCGGATGACGAAGGCTTTGTGAGTGAAGCAAGGGAATTATCACATAGTGTTGTTTTTATTTTAATTAATACAGAATTAGCCATGGGTGTTTCCCCCACTATTCCCGGTAATAGAAAGTATTGTTTGGATTACAAAATGTAAAGAACTTTAGCTGTTAAGTTCAAATAGAAGTCAATTTCAACTAAATATGATAAGAAAATACAGGACAAACAACTCAACTATGCATGAACAAGAATTTAGCATATCCAATTATTTTTGGTAACAAGTCGGAACCAACTTACCATGTGATTCAAAGAAAAGTTAAGATATAACAATATGAATATTTAATGAGGACTACACTAGATTCAGTAACATGTAGTTCTAATTTTATATCCATTGGTTAATCAGGTAAACGACCAAAAATACCTTAAGCAACAGGCGTCTCATTAAAGCTCAAAGAAAAACTATACAAAGAAGAAATGCATTAAGCAGACGTTGCATATCATTTGTTTATTAATAATGATCGTTTCTCAAAAGCAACTGAGAAAAATAGTACACCTGAAGCACCATTGATCTCTCATACTCTACATAAGAGCCCTTCTCTTTATTGCTACAAAATATATGAATATGGAAACTATCATAAAAAGGAATAATAGAGAGTAGGTAGAATTCTTTCATATTAAAAAGGGGTTCTCACTAAAACTGTGTCGACTTTATCACTACTGTATGTGCAGGTAAGTTGATGCCCTGTGCTAAAGTATTTGTCGTGCATAGAATTTGAAGATCGCCCTTCAGGAAAAGCCCCTCAACAAGACTCCGATCCTTTGAACAAAGACCACCATTATGAAAACCAACTGAAATTTTTGAAATACGATTACGTCAGTGTAAATTTGGGCAATATCTAACATGAGTGTCTAGACAATAGTACGAAACACATTTAAATCAATAGCAAAACTAGGAAGGTCGTGGGTGCCCGGATGACAAGATTCGACGTGACCTCCATGTACGATGCATGATTGCAGCTGCTTGTCATTACAGGTTAAGGAAGCCTCCCGTAGATGTTCATACTGCTGCATCGATTTCATGAACGGATTTGAATAGCCAAGAGACCCTGCAGTCTGTGAAAGGGACTGTGCTGCTTCTTGTGCACCTTTTCTTGTGGAACAGAAAACAAGTGCAGACTTCCCTCTTGAATGTTGCATCAGTATATCTGTAATTAATATTCGCTTTCTGTTTGAGCACTGAAATTTGGCCAAAGGAACTTACATGAAAGGCATTGCCATTGACAGCTGGGGAGACATCACTTACCGAAAATGAAACTTTGCAGCCTCTACAAGTTAAAGAGACAAAAAAATAGATAAGTTGTGGGATTTGATTCAGTTTGATGTCCAACATTTCTTCAGAAGAAAATGTTGTGCATGCAGTATGATAAAATATATCTGAACACTTATCCTTAACTTCCCAGTATAATTTCAAAAAATGAAGATTATCAGATAGGAATTCTGCGTACCCTCTCAAAAAGGAAGTCATTTTTCGCTGCAGCATAACCTAAATAGCACATTTAAAACAGTTATTAATTAGGGAAAACATAATAATAGCTGACAGTTCTAAAGATAGTCAGAGATGCTAATTTCTAAACAGATGGTACAGGAAATTCACGTGTTCCTGAATTTTTTATAATAAAGCTCAAGCAGCTTTTTGATACAAAATCTTATGGGTTGCCAAAGTATGGCTTCGACCTTTCTTATGCACTCATAAGCTCATCCAGATTCCAATATGATGAGAAGTCGGAATCATACCAAAAACTCTCGTTGTCAACTTCACTGGCCTCATCTCTTCTCCGAATCTGCAACAAGAACATACCATAAGGAAAATTCACCGCTAGTATTCTATGTTATCTTTGAGGGACGTGCTTCAGTTACCTTTTGATTCCTTCAGGGGGTGCTAGAAGCCACTCCGCTGTGATTTCGCAAGGTTAATACATAAGTTCCTTTCCCACAGGATAATGCGGTTAATTGCACAATAACATCACAGTGCAGAATTACTAACCTATATCCTCAGCATTAGAGATAGTGGCAGAAACTGCTATGAATCGAACATTTGCCAAAGGAGCAGATTTCATGTGACCAAGTCTAGAAAGCATTTTTATTCTACTGACCACTGCTTCCAGGGAAGCACCACGCGGATCATTGAGGAGATGAACTTCATCGATAAGGACCAAGGCGATATCACCGAAGAAACCCAATCCTCCATCCCTTATTCCATTACGACTCATAGAATCGAATTTCTGCATGCAAATGTTATGTCCGTTAACAAACACAGGGAAATAGTTTGCAGATGGAAGGTATATTTATTAGATCATAAGAAGCGAAGCAGCAAGTGACATAAACCTCGGGAGTGGTGAGGATCAGATCAGAATCATGTATGGCCTTCTTGTTATAGAATTCACTATCACCAGTCATCTCCAGGCAATTGATCCCCAACGAGCCCAGCTTCACTTTCCAGTCCCGCATCTTCTCCTGCACCAACGCCTTCATGGGAGCGATATAGATCTAACCACGCAACCCAAATGAAGCAGGGAGTAAAATTACGATCAGTGTCCTCGACTGCCAACCTTAGCCCCCAACTTTGTTTGAGAAAAGGTAGTCGGCACATACCGTTTTCAGAGTTCCTTTCACCAAACTGAACCTCCACTCTGATGTGAGGAACCTCGAGAGGAGCCTCAGAATGCAGAGCTCAAACAGCACCGTCTTACCACTCCCAGTGGGCGCAGAGACGACCATGTTCACATCCGAGAGGAAACACACTGGGAAGCACTCGCTCTGCAAGGAATTGAAGTATCTGCGGAGAAGCCAGAACAGAACGTTACTACGAGTACCATCCCAAGTCTATCATGCCACAGAGCAGTTCAAATTCCGTCCCGCGATTTTCCGCCATGATTTGAAGCTACTATTAGCTCACCAGTTTAGTCTCATGCCCTACGAGGTTACTCAAAATCTCGAGGTAGTGCTGAACAGTATCTGGGTATTCGCGCACCCAAACCAGACGCGACTGTGCAGAACAACATGTACAAAACAAACACAACCGCGGGGTTTGATGGGCGTATGCGTTGGCCAGGCACGCACCTGAACCCAAACACGGGGCGGAATGGCGGGGGCAGGTCGGAGACACACCGCAGCGCGTAGGAGTCGCCGCCGAGAGGTCCCATCGCCGCCATCGTCGAAATCCCCTGCAATATCCGAGCGATCAGAGGTGAGGAGTATCGTCGAACACTTGGCGCGCGGCACCGATCGGAGCGTAACGGACTTAGGATTTCCCGACCTAATCGAGCGGCGCGGGCGAGGTAGGAGACGAGAAGGGGGGAGTGGGGAGACTTACTAGGCGGTGGAAGTGGAGTTCGTGGCGAGGTTCGACGGGGCGAGAGCGGGGTGGCCGCTTCGCGAGTGAAGGGGAGGGGAGGCGCCGGCCGGAGAGGAGAAGGGCGAGGGAACCGGGGATATGGAGGTGCTTGTGCTGTGGTGGTGGTGTGTGGTGTCTCGAGAAGGCCGAGGCCAAGCCGTAGAGATTCAAAGTTTCAAACCGTTTCGTGGATTCTCAAGGCTCCGTGCTCGCGGCCTAGGGGAGGAAGCTCGAACTGGTTGCAATTGTGCAAGGCCGGTGCTGGGCGTCCCCGCATCCAAGAGCTGACACGTGTCCAAGTCCTTAATTCTACAAGTGCCTCTATAAAGTGAGAAGCATTTCGTTGGCAACGAATTTTTCGTGCTACTGTAGCAGTTCAAGTTCACTTGCAAATCCCGCAAAGTTTTTATGAAGAAAAAAATTCGTCCTATCAATTTTTGGGCTATTGTAGCGTCATTCCAGCATTTTTTTTTCCCACGGTGGGTTAAGAGGGCAAAAAAAAAACATTGCAGCATTTCAAAAGCATCAATGTAGCGAAAAAGAAAAAGGTATGCAGCGAAATCAGGTCCGGCTCCGCCCCATGGTATCATCGCCGTCCGGTCATGGTAGCACCCGTCGTAGCCTTTGGCACCACCGCCGGACGCTGCTGGAGGCATCAGCCATAGTTGTTTGAAGCATTTGTCGGTGGAAGGACAACCGTTGCCGGTGGACAGCACCATCCCCGTTGTCTCGCAACACCCGTTGTAGCCAGTTGGAGCACCACCCGATGCCATTGGCAGCACTCGTCGTGGCCGATGGCAGTAGACCACTGAGCTGGCCCTCGCAAAACGGAGCCGCCGTCGTGGCAACAATGGCCACACTCCCGTGAAGCCACGCTTTTTCCTCCCGGGTACAGAGCGCCTCCACCATGGCCTCCATCTCTGGCGACAGCGGGATGTCGTGGCCTCCATCTCCGGCGGTCCAGTCGTGCGCTAGTGCAGGGTGGAGGCGGAGCAGCACCCATGGCAGCGCCACCACCCGAGGAAAGGTGAAGACGAGGTGAAGGCGACACCTCCGTCTAGCCCCATCGGTATTGTTGATAATTGGTCGCTGTAAACCTGTCATCCATAGTCTTATAATCTAGTAAATGTTGCGACCAAAAACTGAGACATAGCAATATGGGATCTACTCTCCAAGCCCTAGTGCAGATGAACATGGTTGTAAACATGGACCATTAATTATTCACGGTTTAGGAGATAAATCATGTAAATTGTGTATTTAGAAATAAATATGATGATTTCAGTTTGAGGCGCGAGATTTCTATTTATATTTCATCTCCTCTCTATATATGAAAAAAAAACTCATTGAAATAGCGGTTTTGGTAATTTTTAAGCTTAGCAGTTGGATATCGACGTGCCAACTCATACTAGTCAATTGCACAATGGTTGCTAGCGGTTTTGGTAATTCTTAACCTTAGCAGTTGGATATCGATGTGCCGACTCATACTAGCCAGTTGCACAATGGTTGCAACATGGATTTCTCGGCTACACCATGATCACCGGTTACAACTGATCTTTTTCATTCTCAACTGCACTTTTTAGTTGAACTACTACCTTTGTTCCTTCAAGTAAGGCGTATATTTTTTGTCGAAAGTCAACATAGTATAACTTAACCAATCGTGTAGACAAGAATATGAAGATTTGTAAATTTTAATTAACATACAATGAAAATCTATGGTGAGTCTATTCATATTGATTTGGTATTCAAAATGATCATATTTTTATCTATAAGATCGGTTAAAGTAACAGGGCGTTGACTTTTGATTAAAAATACATGCCTTAGTTTGAAAAACGAATGGAGTATAGTTGTAACTTTTTTCAAATGTGGGTAGTCTTATTTGAATGAGAATTTAGCTAATTCTCATTCGAATGAATGCTAGACAAACCCTTGAAACAGCCATCCCATAGGATGCCATTTTGCATGCATATGCCAATCAGATTAAATTAGCGCTAGCGCATTGACGGTAAAATGATCCAATGGTCATCGTGGAAACCATTAACAATTTTTGGGAGGAAAAAAACACTCCAATATCCACCTTTGGCCCGAGAGTCCTCTACACGGCCGCCACCTACGATAAATGTTTGAATTATTGTGGCACCAAAGCATATCGTATGTATATGGTTTATGACTTTATGTGGATTACAGACGAGAAAAAAAAGTCAAAATATATCGATAATTTGCGGGCTATGGTTGTAGTGCCAACCAAAATTGAGGACGCTCAAAATAGAGAGACCCCCAAATGGTGTTTGTGGTGGGAGAAGGAGAAGTTTGGGAGCTATGCTCGGAGTTTATACTTGAGAAAACAATCATCCCAAAAGAAGAGACTTGCAAAAAATGTAGACAAACTCACAAATGGCCAAAGCAAAACAAAAGAGAAGTTTCACGCGCTCTTTTCTTGTTTTAGATAGAGGCCTAGTTTTACTCCCGACCATAGATTTTTCCACGACCAATAATAGGCGCAGAAGCTCCGATATAATATGACATCCCTTCTTCATGGCCCAAACAAACGCCGTCGGCTACCTCCTCCAAACTCTTCCGTTCAGAACGAGAGTAAATCGGTAGCACCATCAGAATTGCCATGGCCGGCAAGAGAGCACCGGCAGCCACGTTGTGGTTGCTCGTGGTGGTTGTTGCGTTGGTGATCAGCTCGGCGGCGGCGGCGGCGGAGGAGACAGGGTGCTACTGCGACTGCATGAAGAACCAGTGCATGACGCTCAGCTCTAACCCGAACAAGGTCACCTGCGCCAAGGCCTGCACCGAGGGCTGCACGCAGGTCGGCGAGCCAGGCCAGACCAACAACAACGATTTCTGCGGCTTCTGAGCTCACCTCCGTCTGGGCCACTCTGGCCCAGCGGGCTTCTCCTCGTGTCGACATCTTTTATCCATGCGCAGGTCATGAAATGATCAGCTTTGTCTGAAAAAATTCGATCAGCTTGTAAGGCACACAATGACGCTAGGATTGCAGTAAAATGATGTCAGGGATTAGTTTTTCAGTTTTTTTCCGAGGAGTACTTCAAATGTTACTATTGCGTCGTTTATGATTAGTGTATGAATACTTTGCGTACGGACTCACCTAGCGGATGCTAGCCCTAGCCCGATCTGGCCCGTCGGTTGCTGCCGGCGGCGAGAAAGGGGAGGCCTGACTGCCGGTGAAAACTGAGATGACTTCGGCCAAGGGGAACGATGTTGGCATCTTTGCGTCGTTACCTTGATGAAGCATCGTCTTGCAAATCCCGTCTCCTCTCTTGGGCTACTCCAAGGGAAACCCTCCATGGTAGGGGCATCGTTTTGAGTAGGCCCTGGAAGGGTAAGAAGGTGGAGCGGTGTGGCGAGGACAAGTGGCGCATATCTCTAGCACGTTGGACCATTTATCTGGGTCTTGGTTGTGCCCTCTTATGTACTTATTCTTGGCCCCGAAGGAGGATCACTCTATTTTTCTTGATGACATGGGAAATGGTGGCTGACCTGGAAGTTTTCTCTTACTCCAAAAGGTGGCAAATTCAGTTTGAAAGAAGCTAGATGTCGTCTAAATTAAGGGGTGCATAGGGGCCTTAACCACAACTACAGATTTGGCATGAATAAATGCAAAAATAAACTAGTCGACTACTTTTCAAACACAAATCATAAATATGATAGTAGGTTCAGTTAAGGGCGCCAACAACTAAGCTAAAAAGATGAACATAAGAAAACAAGCAAGCATAAGGTAAATAACAATATTAACAACACAAGTACTGATATACTCAGATATAGAGAAAACTGAGGCACGCGAAGTCGGATATTTATCCCAATGTACACTTCCTTTGTGAGAGAAGTAATCACCATTGAATAGGTGTCGAGATACCAACGAAGGACCCCAAAAGTCACCAAAGGCTCACCATCTTTCGTGTGAGCATCATCCATGAAGTAGTAGCGCTCAATCACTATGCTAGGTTCCTCATCACGTACTCAGCACATGGCAACCTCCACATCAGTGGTGGACCTTTGCCATCATCGTAGAGGGGCCAAAAGACACTATATGGCGGTTGAGGGGGGGGGGGGGGGGGGGGATTTAAACTACTTTGTGTTTTGTATGGTAAAAAATTTGGTAAATACTAAGTACATATAATTGAGTTGCTGGGCCAGGGGCAATGGCCTCCACATCCACAACACCTTCATAAACACCACAGAGGAGTAACTCGAGTCTCCTCACATACTTCACAAAGAGGTGACCGAGTCAACAACGTCCAATGTCAAGGAGGCGGTGATTGCCAAGGGTAATAATCCAAGACATTCTCATTCGAACAAATTGGATCTCAAAGCAATACAACAAACGCAAAGTAGAACACAAGAATGCTAAAATAAAATCCCTCGTAATCCCAAATATCAACAAACGCAGCCTGATTATCCCAAATATGTCGTACATCCAAGAGAAGGATCCGAGGGAAGGAACGAATGGATACAATCAACACATGACTTTCTAGATCTAGATCTACAAAGCTCACTTCAATTGAATGTGAGATTTGGGGAGGAGGACAAAGCTCAAAAAAGGGAAAAACCTACATTCAAAAGTTGTCGAACAATGAGGAAGAAGATTCCGTCCATAGACACTCCCATGATCTACTATCTGGCTAATCACGGCCCGTTTGAACCCTCTGGACCTTCCAGCGCCACAAAAATAGAGTACTATGGATTTAAATCGTTGAAGCCAAACAAGCACCCTAGAAAAATCTTACGGAATGAGCTCCGAAATCTCTGATTTCTGTTAATCAAACAGAGCCTGACTATTTATTTTCTGCGGGGGAAATACCGAGATATTTTTTTTATTTTGACGCCGAAACATCGAGATTTTAATGCCAAGCTAGTTTGTACTGCCTCTTTTTTTTCTTTTCTTTACACAGTCGTCCCAAGACTGAGGGGAAGGAGTCCCGCAAGAGGAAAAGCCAGCTGGTGCATTGCATTTTAGGTGGTCCAATAAAGAATAGCGCGCACGTACACCCATCTGTCCAGACCGTCTTTGTCCGCTGGTTCTCCGGCCTGGGCGCGTAGACGCGACGCGAGTACGTCCGGCCGGGGCGGGGACTCGTGTTTTCCGGCGTTGAACCCGTCACGGGACAACAACAGCAAAACTCGATTCCCACGCTCCCCCGTCACCGTTCCAAGCTCGCCTAATCAAATCAAATGAAATCAGGGCGAAACTTACTCCGTACTAAACAATTCCGTCCACACACATCACCTCCCCTCGGTATCTACCCCAGCTTTCTCCCGTCACGGCCACTCGTGTTAAGAATTCTCACCGCCTGCAGCTTCAGAGCAACTCCAAATAACTAATCGTTCAAATTCGTCGTAGCAGCCACTCCAGCTGCAGGTCCACCCCCTCCTCCTCCCGTTCATGTGGAGCATTGCTCTCTCGCGGCATAGGCAGGCAGCCACACAGGTACTGTAGAGTAGTACCTGCTTGCTTGCTGCGTTTCTTCTTCTTCTTCCCGTACGGGCCGGGTGTCGTCTCGGCGTCTGGCCGGTGGCGTTCCACTTTCTATATAGGGCTCGACATAAATGCCGGGAGCGAGATCTCTTCCGATCAGGTCTCGTCGGAATTTATTCGTGGAGATCACTACTGCTCGTTCAGGGTTTAAATGCTTCGGTGGGTGGGGTGGCGGGGAGGCTCTGCAAGTCTTTGCCTGTCCTTAGCCGCTCCTTAATTTCCCGCTTTATTATTTCTAGCGGCTCCTTAATTTCCCGCTTTATTATTTCTTCAGACTCGAACATTTCTTTTCCTTTGCACGGAAGAGATCAACTTGCATCGTACTACTTACTACCTGCAGCAAAAAGTTTGTGATTCTCGGGCCGGTTCGTCACGCGAGAGATCGTCGAGCTAAGAAAGCCAAGATTGCGTACATTCGTAATAGGCGGCATCCATGGATTTTGTGTACTTGTGTTGCTATGATTCGTTTAGCAGCATCGGTTCCTTGCCGATGTAGACCCATCCAGTCCAATCCTTGCCTCCCTAGGACGCGGACAGGAATCCCGGAGCGGCAACTACAGAGTCTCAGATTAGGACAGCGATGACCACCCTTCATTTCCGGCGTTATTCCGTGACAACAACAAACGGTGGGCGTCTTTGGTTTCTCCACGATGCTGAGCTGATCTACACAGGGCTTGGGCTTTCATGGCCCTGCACCTGCATTGCTTGCTCCACAGTAAAGTGGGGAGAAGGGCGACCACATCCACATGCATTTGTCCCTACAGTAGCTTCACATGGCTTTTGCTCAATCTCCCTTCCTCCTCTACGCGCAGTTTTGGGTTGCTTCGACGGTCGACGCCACACACCGGGAAACAGAGCATCTCCGTCCATGGATTCGCATAGATAGGCAGTAGATGTGACCTCGCACATCTCCCATCCATGGATTTCCCAGCGGTTTCCATCGCCGTGCTGTAGCACTGCCTGGCTCTTGGTGGTTGTTGGTAGTGAATGGGAGTGAAGTGGCAGTGACCTCCCAGAACACGTGGCTTCCCCATCTCGGTAACCCCTCCGGCTCCGGCGAGACGTAGCGGGGCTCCACCATTCACCGTGGCATGTGCCTTTCGCTTTGTCTGGTCGGCTAGCTGAGTAGCTGGTCCTCCTCTATCCATCCCCTTCCTTCTATCATTCCTCCCTCCCGTTTCAGCCCAGCTGCTTGCACTCTTCTTCTTTCTTGTTTCGTTTCAGGTAGCATTCTACTTCCTTTTCCCTTTCTTTCTTCCGCTCTTGTATTCTTGGGCAAACAGATTTGCTTGGATTGGCAGTGTATGTAAGATTAGGACTAACTCGTTCCTTCTTTGCAGCAAGAAATCGATTAAGCTGCTGAGTGTGTTGTTATGTGCGGAGGAGGCTGATTGATTTATTTCTCACGGACACGGAGCAATGGATCTCGAGTTCGGGAGGGGCATGAGATCCCCGCAGGTTCGTCTCCTAAACCGCTGCGCAATCTAGGGAGCAAAAGCAAAACACACCTGTAGAGTGTGCTCTTGTTTATCAGATAAAGAAAGTAACACCAGCCATGTTTGGGGCTTCTTCTTCCTGCAGAGGGACTCATGGAAGACCACGATGCTGCTGGCGTACCAGAGCCTCGGGGTGGTCTACGGGGACCTCAGCATCTCCCCGCTCTACGTCTTCAAGAGCACCTTCGCCGAGGACATCCAGCACTCGGACACCAACGAGGAGATCTTCGGCGTCCTCTCCTTCGTCTTCTGGACGCTCACACTCATCCCGCTCATCAAGTACGTCTCCATTGTCCTCCGAGCACACGACAATGGCGAGGGTACGTACGCGCCTACGCGGGCCACGAACTCTGCAAGTTTAATTCCACATGTTTGATTAAACTGCAAAAACCACTATCATTAGCTTATCACGAAATTTCGTAGTATGTTGCAATTTCTCTCTTTCGCAGGAGGCACTTTCGCGCTCTACTCTCTGATTTGCCGGCATGCCAATGTGAGCCTTCTGCCCAACAGGCAGATTGCGGACGAGGAGCTCTCCACCTACAAGCTGGAACGCAACGCCGAGACGGCCGACAAGACTCGTGTCAAGGTGTGGCTCGAGAAGCACAAGAACCTGCACACCGCCCTCCTCATCATGGTGCTCATCGGCACGTGCATGGTCATTGGGGACGGCGTCCTCACGCCGGCTATATCTGGTACCCCCGACCTTCTTCGCTCAGCCTGCTTGGCTGTTTTCGATAGACTAATCACTGGTTGTGCTAACTACCGATTTTGTCTTTCCTCTATGATGACAGTGTTTTCAGCAGTTTCAGGGCTTGAGTTCTCCTTGTCCAAACAACACCATGAATGTGAGTCTTTTTTTGTGGGGAATTTTCTCTCAATTTCATTTTTGATAGATTTGCCCAAGAACATATATATTGTTCGAAACTCCACTACATCAGTTATTACCGATTTCTTGTTTGCATTGTCATACAATATTCATGGACTTCTCTTTGAGACGTTTTCCCGTTTTTATCTATTTATTATTTTTTCCCTTACAATATATACTTAGTAATATTTTAAATCGAATAAGGGGACAATGTTTACCCTCGGCATTGGGAAGTATCGACATAACGTAGGAGAACAACATTGTCCATCTAGCCATCTTGCCTTCTGGATCTTAGTTCTGTGGCAAGAACTCTCCGGTACAAATTAATTTATCACAGTAATGTCTCACCAACAATATGGATAAATGGCTAAATCACATAGTATCTTTATCTTGCTAGAGGTCTAAAGCATATATTTCATTTCTACGCTGCTACCAATGAGAGATCGATATTTCACCTCCAATTGCAATTAACATTTTTGTGCTCGGAAATATGCATAAGCCATGCACATAATTTCATTTGAAAGAAGAGAACAGTTATTAAATTTGCCTTTGGCTAGTATTTCCTCATCTCTCATGATTGTTCACTTTTACGTGCAGATGCTGTCATTCCGATAACCTGCGTCATATTAGCATTTCTCTTCGCACTCCAGCATTTTGGTACACATCGGGTTGGATTTATCTTTGCCCCGATAGTACTAGCCTGGCTACTTTGCATGAGTGCTCTTGGCCTTTATAATATCATATACTGGAATCCTCACGTCTACCAAGCTCTGAATCCTTATTACATGTTCAAGTTCTTAAAGAAGACTAGAAAATATGGCTGGATGTCGCTTGGTGGAATTTTGCTATGCATGACAGGTATGCTGCACTACGCTTATAAATATCCGTGTCATTGATATTAATAGGATTCAGAATGTCTTTCTTAGTTTCTTTCATTTGTGTTGAGTGTATAATAAGCGGAAGTTAACTCTCTAGCCTGTCTGATGGTGCAGGATCTGAAGCAATGTTTGCGGATCTTGGACACTTCTCATACAGTGCAATCCAGGTAATTTGTTTATCCTGCATGTGAATACCTACATAATATTTTCTATATTTTTTAATGTGCTGATCATTTCGTTTTATCACAGCTTGCTTTCACTTCTTTAGTTTACCCCGCGCTGATTCTGGCATACATGGGTCAAGCTGCCTACTTATCAAAACATCATGACTTTTACTCGAACTCCCAAGTTGGATTTTACATTGCAGTTCCAGGTATGTACTAGCACTACAGCTCATCTAATCTTACAACAGAAACTAGTATGGACAAGACCTCAGATGGTTTGGATTACTTAAGATGAAACTTTGTTTTGCTGAATCGACCATACTGAATGTACCCCTGATGACCAGTAGTTTTTTTTGTCTGAATAACGTTTATTGGAGAAAGTAACAATGTATTACAAAGAGTAGCCCGATGATCGATATTTCATATTTGGTTTTGCATAAATTGGGAAAAACATTTATATCTTGCTTCATGTAATCTACTCCCTCTGGTCCTAAATGTAAGATGTTTTAGATGTTTTACATGTTGTCTAGATACATACTAAAATGAGTGAACATACACACAAAAACGTGCCTAGATATGTGAATGTGGACAAAGGCCAAAACATCTTAAATTTAGAAATGGAGGAAGTACCTTGTAGTAGGTGTATTAATCGACACCCTACCCTGTCTAGCTTCATGAAGATGTATACAACAAACCCTGTAAAAATGTATCTGAAGAGTGCTAGCTCTTCTTAGTAATTTATTATGGCATAGAAACCGAATTGCCATTTGAATCCATCTGAAGTTATAGTTTTCTGTGTAATGCGAACTTCAGATAAGGTGAGATGGCCTGTTCTTGTACTGGCAATTCTGGCTTCAGTGGTTGGAAGTCAAGCAATCATCAGTGGAACATTCTCAATTATCAATCAGAGTCAGTCCCTAAGTTGCTTCCCTCGGGTAAAAGTTGTACACACATCTGAGAAAATTCATGGGCAGATATATATCCCTGAGATCAATTGGCTGCTCATGATCCTCTGCATTGCTGTGACTGTTGGATTTCGAGACACAAAGCACATGGGAAACGCCTCTGGTAAGATAACCTACTCCACATTTAGTCTTCAATTTCTTCCACTTATCGCCATTTCTTGATTCAAGTATGTTGCTATTAGCATTTTCAGAATCTGAGATAGCCTCGCAACTTCTGAACCTTGTGCAGGACTAGCAGTGATCACAGTGATGCTGGTTACCACATTCCTGACATCCATTGTCATCATGGTGTGCTGGCACAAGCCACCCCTTGTGGCCCTGTGTTTCCTGCTCTTCTTCGGCTCTGTCGAGGCACTCTACTTCTCGGCATCACTCATCAAGTTCCTCGAGGGCGCATGGCTCCCAATCCTTCTCGCCCTCATCCTCATGGCTGTCATGCTAGTGTGGCACTTCACCACCATCAAGAAATATGAGTTCGACCTGCAGAACAAGGTCACCCTGGAGTGGCTTCTCGCCCTTGGCGACAAGCTTGGCATGGTCCGGGTGCCTGGCATTGGCCTTGTGTACACTGATCTCACCTCAGGTGTCCCCGCCAATTTCTCCCGCTTCGTGACCAACCTCCCGGCGTTCCATAACGTCTTGGTCTTCGTCTGCGTCAAGTCGGTGCCAGTGCCGTACGTGTTCCCGGCGGAACGGTACCTCGTCGGCCGAGTTGGTCCTCCGGGCCACCGGTCATACCGGTGCATCGTGCGGTATGGCTATCGTGATGTTCACCAGGACGTGGACTCGTTCGAGACCGAGCTGATCGAGAGCCTGGCGAGGTTCATAAAGCTCGACGCCTCCTACCGGTGCAGCGAGGCCAGCGAGCAGCAGCTGGAGGAGTGGGAGCCGGGGCTCACCGTGATCGGAAGCAACACGCTCCGAGATCATGCGAGCTACGACTTGCAAGACAGTGTCCAGCACTCGGCCGCGTCCGTGGAGATGATCCCCCCTGCCGACAGCCCCGGTGGCACCGGACGGGAACTCGCGGCACATGACAACTCGGCGAAGCAGGTGAGGTTCTTCATCGATAGCCTCGTGGCGAGCCCAGAGGCGGACAAGCACGTGACGGAGGAGCTCGAGGCGCTGTCGGCGGCGAGGGAGGCCGGCACGGCTTTCATCCTGGGGCACTCGCACGTGCAGTGCAAGCCCGGGTCGTCGGTGGTGAAGAAGCTGACGGTGGTCGGGTACAACTTCCTGCGGCGCAACTGCCGTGGCCCGGACGTGGTGCTGCGGGTGCCGCCGGCGTCGCTGCTGGAGGTCGGCATGGTGTATGTGCTATGAAGCGACGCGTTTCTTATTCTTCGTTTTTGCCTATGTTCTGAATCCAGATACAGTAAGTGCTTATACACACGTTTCTGTATCATAAATCTGCTGAGTGCTGACCTACTGTTTAGGTAACTTGTCAGTGATGTTGTAATGCTCCCTAGAATTTTTGCATCCGGCTGTATAGTTTATAACTTCAGATTGTTGCTCGTGTGCCCATGTACATTAGGCTCAAAATTGCAGGCTACATATTTATTGTCATCTCGACATGACAATGAGTGCGCAAGTGTTGCAGATGACAGGCTATACAGCAAGTAACTATGTAGTGGTTCCTCGTTTCTTATTTTCTGAAGAGTATGCATTTCTGAAGACAACCTAACAGTCTACAAAGATGCAATGCCAGCAACAAAGAAAAATTGATGTCAGCATAAACATATCACGATGACATATCACGATGATATGTATGCTTCCTGTTAATTGAGAGCAGCAATTCACACCGAAATTTAGATGTTCCCGAACTATACAAAACAAGTATAAACACTCTTTTATTGAAAATGGCCACAAGTACAGTTACAATAATAAGATAGTTGGGATGGTGCAGTTACAGGGAAGACAACAGCTTCAAATGCCCAAGTACACTTGTATGCATCCAGCTCTTTGTTACATTGCAAGAAATTCGACTGACTGCAAAATTATCAAAGCCCATCGGACTAACATCATTGGGCACCAGAGCAGCTGCAGCGCCTTCACGTCAGGACTAACGCGACCTGTGATCTGATTCCACCGCACCTTCTCTTGAAGCCACGGTCCTGCTGCCTGTGATCGTCGCACCCCGTCCTCTTCCTGCCGTCGTGGTAGCCATGCGAAGCCGTCATGTTGCCCATGGGGTAACCGCCGCCACTGGAAGCGTAAGGCATGCCACAGTAGCCATAGTACATGGAAGGATCAGCTGACCACGGCATCCCACCGAAGAAAGGATCGTAGCATGCCGGGGCAAATGGAACATTGTAGCCGCCGTAGTGAGGATCGTAGTGGTTGGCCGCGGTCGTCTCCTGCTCCTTTCTTGGCTCGTGCGCCGCTGGATTCGACGTGGATTCGCTACCGTCGCTGTGCTCCGGGGCGGCGATCTTCTTGGAAGAAACGTGGCTGTCTTGCGAGGCCGCCGGACTCTGACTCTGAGGTGTGGACGCGGCGGCCCCGTTGCTTCCTTCAGAGCTCCTCTGTTTCTCTGTTTTCTCACCGGAAGCGCTGCTGGCCCTGTCGGCGAGAATGTTGGAGATGGCGGTACGCAGCGCCCGGTTGGGGATCAGATCGTCGGGGCGAGCCTGCGCCCCGCACGCGCACTTGGAGTTGGCGACGATGTGGGCTCTGATGCAGCGGTCGCAGAAGCTGCTGAAGCAACACTTGCTCGTCATCACCGCGTCATCCATCACCTTCTTGCAAATCTTGCAGTAAAGATCCGCCGGCACGCCGTCGTCGTCTGTTGCCGCCGGCGCTGGGGAAAGCACCGCCGCCTTTCCGAAGTCGAATCTTGGGTCGCCGTTGGTAGGGCAGTGCTGGATGAAGTGGCCCGGGACGCGGCACCTGCGGCACACGTACCCGGCATGCGGCGCCGGCCCATGGTATGGTGCGCCTCGGTGATTGTAACGAGACGGCCCATCCCACTTGAGTTCCGCGGCGTCGATCACCGCGCTGATAGCCTTGGCCTCGTCGTCGTCCTCGGCTCCCGCGGACCCGCTCGACCTTGAGGAAGAATCGGATGAAGAAGCGCCACCGTTTTGCATCGCTTTGGGCCGTTGAGTGGATGGCGCCACGATGGTGTCGACCGGAGGCCCGGCGACACGGCGCACCACCACCGTCGAGTTGCGCAGGACCAACGCGCTGTCGTCCTTGTACTCCTCGCCGGTCTGCGAGTCGGAGATCGCGATGCCCTCCCTGGTACCCCGGCCGCGCGTCCGGCCGTGGCCGTGGCGGCTTGTCCCCATGATTAGGCGCTTCAGGTCGCCGACGGAGATGGAAGGCGCGGCGACGGGCAGGGAGAAGGTGTCCACGCCGCTCCTGTACCGGTAGTACACCGCCATCTCCCTTTCGTTCGAGATTGGTTGGTCACGTACAACGACGGAGATGAACACCGTCGTTCGTGAAAGATGGTTTGTAGAAGCGAGGCGAGAGGAAAGGAGGGATGTGCATCTCAGCGATCACGGTCCATGGCCTATATGTATCCTCGGGGAGTTTGAATCCGAGAAGGTTTCGAGCCACTCCTGAACCGCTTTTGGGTACTGTCCGAGTATGAATCGTAGAACGCGGTTTCGCTTTCAGTTAATCCCTTTCCTTCCTTAATTGCCACCGGCGACACGTACGGTGTCCGTGCCTGGTGTTTTGGACCTTCCAAACTTGGTTCAACCAGTCTGAGCTAGGATCGGAATTCTCCACATATTTCAACACGCAACCAGCATTTTCTTTTCCACTGCGTTTTGCTCCATTTGCCCATACGAAGGTTTCCAGCATCTCCTCAACCGGTTTTGATTAACCTACTGACTAGATGTATAGATAATTTTCGTATATACGCTTTACATTTCTACCACCATGCTTTTAAGAGAGATCAAGTGAATTCATAAATCATTGTCAAATATTCTCCATAACAAATGTCATTTATTTTATTTGTTTCTTTTAATTAACTGAAAATACAAAATACTTGTCTGGTATATAATATTTGTCGTGTCCACAAACACGAACAACGTGATGCGAAGACCCCCTTTTAAAGATTTTGTATAGTGGCGTTAGGGGGATCCGGCGAGCTCAAGAACTAACGGGAAAGTAAAGCACATGACCCAGGTTCAAGCCGCTATGATGCGTAAAACACTACTACTACTTGTCTGAATAGATGGTGGTGGTGGTTTCCGATCTACAATGTGAGTTATTGGGTAACTATAGATCTGAGCGTTATGGGGAGGGAGAAAGGTACGACGAGGACTGATCTGGGCCCGTCTCTCTTCCTCTCTGACTTGCGACTTAAGATGATATGTCCTCGCAGGCTGTCTTGTTACTTTTTATAACTTAAGTGGATACCACAGTTACAAGGCACCAGCTGCCCAACCACAAACGGCTGCAGCCCGAGATACCCAAAAGATGATGGGTTGGTGGAAGGCAGGTGATTTTCTCTGTCATGCCTGGTTCTCTTTGGGATAAGGCCAAGGCCGCGCGGTCTTTACCAAAGCGTGGCAGGGCAAACACGTGATCTTGCCGGCTTAGACTGGGGGATGCGCCAGTTTGACCAAAGGAACCGTGTTGACCACGACCCATGTGTGGCGGGCTCGTTGGACCCTAGTTCCACGGGTGCGACAATATAATTGTCATCTTATAAATATTATTGTGATTGACAACTAATCCGACATTGTTGGGACAACAAGAGACATGTTAGTTTTATATCAAAGATTGATTAACGGAGTACATATCCACCTGCCATTTTTTTGAGTGTTCGATGTTAACCCGAGTCACCAACTCAGAAGAAAAGTTACCATTACTGTATCATGCCATGCCGGGAGTCCCTACTAAAAACACCACAATGCTAGCATGAATGCAAACCAAAAAATGTATAAAGCTTAGAAAGGCACCTATTGACTTCTAGGCCATCTCTCGGGAAACTAGGGGTGAAAACGGAGCGGATACGGTCGAATAGTAGTGAAACCATTTCCGTAACCATATTTTTTTCGGATTCGGAGTCGGAGCGGATAGTGTGCGGATACGAATACGGAATCGGAGCCTCCCGGATACGAATGTGGACCGAATACGGGACGAATACGGTCCGGTCGCGGATAAATATTTTCTCGGATGTCACTCCAAATATAGGCCTGACATACATCACATGTTATGTATTTTCGTATGGTGATCATTCACACATTGACATATGACATAATCAGATCAATAAGGTAGAAACTCCTTACATATAGAGTATAAGTGCATCCATAATACCTAATCGTAACAAAATAACAGAGCAGTTCATTACATAGTTCATCATCCCCTCAATTTGTCGAATAAAAAGATCACAAAAAACAAAACGCTGAATGTGTGTGAATCGCCGAAGATTAATTTATGAGTATTATTTATTCTTCACTTCTTTGTGACTCTATGACATACTTCAGTCGCTCTCGTCTGAAGAAGGCTCGATGATCTCATCCTGTACATGTGGACAGAGGCAAACCAATCAGCTAACATACTTAATTCGTTTCAATGACATAAGAATCAGCTATAAAGAATACGTATCAGTAAGAGCACCACTGCTTTGCTGAAATTGCTAACCTCTATAGTTACTGAAGCCTCGGGTTCAATTTCAGGTTCTATTGTCACTATCTCCAACTCATCAATGAGTGATGCGATTGCTAACAAATGACAGAAAAATACTAGTAAGATACTTTGTGCATAGAATAAAAAATGCTCATGTAAAAAATTAGAGATGGAGATAAATATATTAATGACTACAGTTTAATTACCTCTTTTACCCGCAGCTATCCAATCTTTCGTACAAATCAGTGCCTCAACCACCTCAGGGTCTAGACGTGTACGGAATGGATCAACTACACGCCCACCAGCACTAAATGCCGACTCAGAAGCCACTGTTGATACCTGAATGGCAAGAACATCACGAGCTAACCGTGCGAGAACAGGATAGGTTCCCTGCTTGCCCTTCCACCATGCCAATATATCAAATGTTCCATCAGTTTTTTCGTTCCACCTTACTGGATCTTCTTTCAAATAACTTTCTATCTCAGATTTTTCAACATCTTGTTGTGCCGACTGATCATATAAGTAATTTTGGATATCTTCATCCATTTCATCAAGGAAAACATCATCACCTTCCTGAGTAGCCACACTAGTTGTTGCAGTACTAGTCTTCTCAGAATCTTGTCCACTGGACATGTAAGCTTCAAATAACTAATTTACAGCAGCCATGAAAATATTCATATGATAGCCAGACTCCTCGGCATATATCTTGGACATAAAGAACTCCACAAGCCTTTTCTTGTACCTTGGATCAAGAAAGCAACCTACGGCCAGAGCAATGTTGGACTTTTCCCAATACTTATTATACTTCTCTTTCATGGCTTTTGCCATAGCAGAAATCACAGCATCCTTACTACGACTCCACTCATCAATAGCTAGCTTAATCTCACAAAACTTTCTCCAAAACAGATTTACCGTTGGATGCAAACTTGCAGAAAAGAGCTCAGTAGCATCATAAAATTTCTTCAAGAATTTAGTTAAAGTCACTGCCTTATCCCACTCTTTGTCTCCTATAGCACACTTCTTGTATTTACTCTTATTCAAGAACAATAGCTTGTCAAAGGCCTTTCTGTAGTATATTGCATCCTTCAACATGACGTATGTCGAGTTCCACCTTGTTGTACAATCCAGCGAAAGACCCTTTGTAACATCCAAGTTTTGTTCCTTTGCATATTTTATAAATGCCTCCCACTGTAATGTTGAATTCTTGACAATTGTAACAGTAGCTCTGATATTACGGACTGAAGATGCAATCACTTTTAAACCATCTTGAGCAACAAGATTTAAGATATGGCATAAACATCTGACATGAAAAAATGCACCATCACATACCAATGGGGATTTCTTATCAAGTATGGGAACTAGTTCTTCGACACACTTGTCATTAGATGATGCATTGTCTAAAGTGAGAGAAAATACTTTCTTTTCAAGGTTCCAATGCATCAAGCTCTTGCAGAACTCATTCCCCAATTTTTTCCCCGAATGGTTTCCTTTCACATGCATGAATTTCACAATCCTTTTCTGCATCTTCCAGTTATCATCTATCCAGTGTACAGTAATGCACATATAACCTAAATTTTGACCAGAAGTCCACATATCCATGGTTGCAGAAAAGCGGGATGAAATAGAACTGAACTCACTATACAACTTTTGTTGTTCCTCAACATGCATCTCAATTATAAGTTTCCTTGTAGTTGGCCTAGACTTGAATGAGAAACCAGGACGCAATGATTTGATAAAGTCAACAAAGTACTCGTGCTCCACCATGGCAAAAGGATAATCATGCATTATTATTGAGATATGCCACTTCCTAAGGCTGACTTCTGCATCGTACCTATTACTGATCTGTAGGGAAGGGGTGCCGTCTTCTCCCTTTGCTACACTGAGTGTTTTCTGTCCTATCTTCACATTATGCTTTGCTTTCAAATGATTCCGGAATGCAGTCGTTCCTCTATTGGAATCAGCTCGAGCTTTGTACCTGCATCTGTTGCATTTTGCCCACAGCTCTGTCACTTCTTCACCATCAGGAGTCTTGGTCGTCACTTCTTTCTTGGTGAAGTGCAACCATACCTTAGAGGTACACTTCTTCTGCTTCTTTGCAACAGGAACCGAATCATCTTCATCACCTTCACTACTTTGCACATGCACATCCGCAGGAGACACATCAACTTCAGTTGCAGCAGCTGCTGCCCTAGAGGCGGCCCTAGTCATAGAAGGTGACCATGCAGTACTTGCCGTTCCGCTGATACTCCCATCTCCTGATTCCATCCTTCCTGACCTGCAGGTTAAGAACACGTTCAAGATTAGACACTTGTTCGGAATAAAATGGGGTCGTTGGGAGGAGATGGATGCATGAATGCTTGCAGACCTGGCCGTCGGGAGGCGATGGATGCTTGAGGCCCCAGCTCGAAGGATCGGTAGCAGACGTACGTCGAAACCAAGAGGAACGGTGGACTACGGCGTTACGGCAAATAGGGAACAAATGATGGCGGCTAGGGTTACAGCGTTATAGGAAAATAGACGGAGCTGGAGGCTATATAGGGTTACGGCGTTAGCAGGAATAGACATAAGCAATCAGTTTTAGGCCGGGCCATAGCCTTACATGTTATTGGGCCTATTGTTCGAGGTATTAATTTCCGGATATTTATCGGATAATTGCCGGATATAACCGTGAAATACGGTATATCCTCGGATACGGACGGATACTAGTAAAACCACATTCTTTTCCGTATCCGTCAACTACTAGCCGTATCCGTGACCGTATCCGGTAACTATCCGACCGAATCCGTATTTTCCTTCCGTAAGCCTCCGATCGGTCGGTCGGTCGGAAATAATCCGCTCCGTTTTCACCCCTACGGGAAACACATTTCTTGATGCAATGTGGGGTAGTAAAGGTCACTGGGAGTCGTACTCACTTACTGTGCATTTTAATGATATGAGAAAAAATAAGGAAAAGGTTTGTAATCATCCGGGGATATGTTGCATCGCGTCCTCCGGCACCTTAGCGCGACACGCGTTCCCACATGGGACCCACCTTATCTCTTCAGCAATGCCTTTTCCCTATACTCGTTCCGCACCAAATCCACCTCCCGCAGCAGCAGCCGCCGTCGCCACCGCTTTCTCCCCTCAGCGCTCTGGTCGCCTCTTGCGCCACCGCCGGCGCGCAAGCGCGTGACCGCTCCTAATATCTCTCTCCACCGGCGAGGCACCCGCTCCGCCCGCGACCAAGTCGATCGGGCGCCATGGTTGGCCGCCCCCCTCCGCATCCAGCTCCGCAATCCCCTCGCCACCCCTATCTTCCCAAGCTCCGGTGCGGCGAGCTCCTCGCCAGCACATCCACGCACCGCTCCGAACACCAGACGATGCGCCAACCACCGGCGTTGCTGCTCGTCATCGCGCGCGTCCAAGGTCGCCCCCATGGACGGGGAGCGGTGGTGGTGCTCCGGCCGGGCCTACTCCTCCACGACCACGGTCGCATGCCCCCGAGCTCGAGAACGGAGTCCGGAGATGCTGCAAGCGACAGATGCCCCCGAGCTCGAGTAGGATGTCGGCGATGCGCGCTTGCTTTGGGCGCTCCGATGACCGGGCGGCCACGCCGGCGAGCTGATTCCCCGTTCAAGTCACAGCGCCCCACGACCTCTCCGTTATCCCGTGCGGCGGTGCTACCCCTGGATATGGAGATGCAAGCAGCGCGACAATGCTACGAGGGGCGCGGGGAGGTGCTGCCACCGGCGACGTGAGATGCTATCGGCGGGAGTAGCCGGTGATGCTACCAGCCGAGGGTCGGAGATGCTGCAAGGGTTGGGCAGCGCCCCTGCCACCGGCGTTCAGGGCTGCTACCAACGGTGCTCCATGTTGCTACCGGCAGGCGGCAGTGGTGCGAGCATTGGCCGATTTTTATGCTACGACGGCTATTCTGTTTTGCATTATTACAAGGAAATTTTTGCTTCCATCAATTCTTTGTTTTGCATAATTGGAAATTTGTGCTACCATCGATTGTTTGTTTTGCATAATTGGAAGGAGATTTTTGCTACCACAAATGTTTCGTTTTGCATCATTAGAACGAAATTTTTGCTACCATCGATTTTTTGTTTTGCATATTTGGAAATTTGTGCTACCATCGATTCTTTGTTTTGCGTAATTGGAAGGAGATTTTTGCTACCACAGATGTTTCGTTTTGCATCATTAGAAATAAAATTTTGCTACCATCGATTCTTTGTTTTGCATAATTGGAAGGAGATTTTTGCTACCACGGCTGTATCGTTTTGCATCTTGGAAAGAGATTTTTGCTACCACAGCTATTTCATTTTGTATCATTGGTAGGAGATTTTTGCTACGACCATTATCCCCGTTTTTGCATTGGTGATCGGCGGTGCTGCCAACATGAGTCGATCTGCTACCAGCGGTGGTCGGCGAGGTCTCGTGGACCTTCGCGTAGCAGGACGGTGGTGCGGTGGCGCTCCAAGGAGAGGCGGCGGTGCTGCCATCCAAAAAGATGCTACAAGCGTTTGACATGGTTGCTGCTGACGGTGCTGCCGGCAATGGTCGGTGGTCGGTGGTGCTGCAAGGTGTGCTGTCCGAGCTGCAAGAGGCGAACGCCGGAGCTGCAAACGGCGAACGCCACCATCGCAATGGTGCAAGCCAGCCATTGTCAGTCCCGTCGCAGTGCTACTAGCCGGCCCACATCGCTGTCTCCGTGCTGCAAGACGGCCATCAGCGCCACCACCATGCTGCAAGACGGCTGTCTGACGGGGCGAAGCGCGCCGGCTTCGGCTTCCAGAGATGGGGGGTGGGGTGGAGGGATCCGGCTACTGGAGAGGGGGCGGGGCGGAGCACGCGGGGCTGCTTCCGGAGCCGGGGCAGGGAGGGGC
This sequence comes from Poa pratensis, assembly GCA_947311845.1. Lineage (NCBI taxonomy): Eukaryota > Viridiplantae > Streptophyta > Magnoliopsida > Poales > Poaceae > Poa > Poa pratensis. The sequence continues at coordinate 35,599,784 of CAMZMU010000073.1, forward strand.
GCGCGGGCTGCCAGAGATGGGGGTGGGCGGGGCGGAGGGAGCCGGCTGCCGGAGAAGGGGCGGGGCGGAGCACGCATGCTGCTGCCGGAGCTGGGGGCAGGGAGGGGCGCGTGGGCTGCCGGAGACGGGGGTGGGCAGAGCACGTGCACGGCGGCGGCCCGAGATGGAAGTTGGGGATAGCGCGTGGGGTGAGTGCATTTCGGAAGGATGGATGGGTTGGGGGAGCTGATCGAACGGTTCTCCTGTCTCGCATCGTACGGCTGCGGACCCGGGGGATCCGGGGAATTGATCCCCCGGGGGACGCCTAGTTCCGTCCAAAAAATAAGCCCTTGTCCTCAAGTGAGAACTGATGCACTGAGAGCAACTCTAGCAGATACCCAATAAGCCCCCAAAACTGGAAAATAATAATTTTTTCCGGTTTCGATCGACAAAACGTGCACCGAATAGATACCGCAAAACGGCCGGTGCTGGAAAAATATATCCAGGTCCCCCGATATCCCCCCCCCTCGTACCCATCATTCTCGCTTTTGGAGGCAGTATTTCCAGGAACCTGGAAAACGCTGGGAAGTCTGTCGGGAGGAAACTTCAGTCCAACTGCCGCCCGACCAACGACGGCTCCGACCAAAATTCACCACCGTGGAATCACAAGAACGCGGGGGGGGGGGGGGGGGGGGGGGTCGCTGCCCCAGGACGTGGCGACGTCGGGGCCGAGCACGTCAGTATTCCACGGGAGTAGCCGTTGAGGGGCTCGTCGCTAGGAGGACGACGGAGGACTCAGAGTTGCCGGAATCACCTTGAAGAGAGGAACGGGAGGTCGCCGGACCAGCGCGCGGCGATGGCGGGGCCGAGCGCGTCCGGGTTCCGCGGAGCCAACCGCCGGGGAGGACGATAGACTGCGTGCCCATCCAGAGCTCCATGTAGGGGAGCGCCGCGTCGATCTCATCAAGCAGTCTTGTGACGCCATCTCCGACAACCTCTCCGCGTCTCCGTATTCCGCGCCAGCGCCGCCTCTCCATACTCGTTCGGTGGGCGCGTGCAGCTCTACGCTGCGGCGGCCCGCGCGGGTGGGCGGAGCTCCCGTGGTCTTTGGCTGGGGCGGCGTTGCTCGGCCAAATTCATGGGCAGGCGGCGGCCAGTGCGAGCGTGGACGGCGGCCCATGCGGGTGGGCGGCGTCCAGTGAGGGCGGGGCGGCACAACCTGGTGTGTTGACGGAAGGAAGAAGAAAGGAATGGGAGATGGGGAAAACCTGTTTGACCGGTGGTATTCTGAAAGGAAAACCAGTTGACCGGTGGTATTCTTAACTTTTTAGCATATCTGTTCTGCCCCAGCTGTTCTCGTACCGGATAATCATTTTCCTGCTTACCGGATATGATTTGTCCGGTACGAGATTTTAGGGTATCTGCGAGTTGCTCTGAATGCGGCGAGCATGTCCTCTTGTGTAGCTACAGTGAGACAGACAGAGAGTCATATTTATAGTTCATGTCGTTATCTTGGCTACCTTTTAAGGTGAATATGCTTCGTTATATTTCTTGTGTGAAGCTAGCGATTCCCCGTGCTTCACTATCATATCCTCATACACAAAGGAGTCATCAGAGGGGAATACAAGAATGTCGGCAAGTTCTATTTCATCTTAAAGTGCATCTACTGTCCTCCTTTGTGAGTTGTGATAATTAATGACAAACGATAAATATACTAATGATTATACTGAGTGTATACAATTGTATAGTCTCATGAAATTGGTTTAACCCTTCGGACGTCTGACTCCTGAAAAAAAGTGAAAGAAGCATGGTGGAAGCTGAAGACTCGTGTTAGGTTTTTGGTAATTCTAGTGTCTCAAAAAGACACATTGAGTCTATAGAACAAACAATACCATAAAATAATACATTAGGAAGAAGGATGTAAAACTTAATTGCTTCCTAAACTAGGTTCATCTTTATACTAGCAAATACTTTGAAATCTCGCAGGAGACTGTAAAAAGAATGACCGGTATAAACATGTTGAACAATTGGTATAACCGGTCGAGACCTGAGTTACTTGTGAAGTGACTTTATATGTCAAATATTGTAGAGCTCAGAACGGTATGGCCGGTGCTGGCTCGATGCTACAGTACACAACCTATTTTTTTGTTTTGTTTTTTGAAAAGCAGTGCACAACCTATGTTAGTGTAGTTCCGAACAGTTTGGGAAGGTCTTTAAAGGTTTCCATAAGCATGCTTTGATGATGCACCTGGAAAGTTACCCTAAGCGGTACGGTGTGTCTTTGTATGGTCCTCACGGAGAGAATGTTGGAAAGAATTCTTCACAAACAACATTATTCTGTAGTGGCTAGAGTCAAACAGAGGGTAGGATTTCCCCTTTTCGAAAAATAATACCCACACACAAGTTCTTTTAGACTGATTCCGCTGCGCTCTGTGTCTTGAAAGGGAGCTCTGTTACTAGGATTCACGCGTCCGTTAAGTGGGACAAGGCCTGAAGAGCTTCATGCGTGGGCCAGCCCAGGTAGTTTGCTCGCCGCGCCACGCCACACTTCGGTTCCGTTTTTTTCTCCTTTTGTTCGCCTTTCGAATTTCAAAAAAGTTCAGAAAAAATGTCCATGAATTTGAAAATGGTTCATCAATTTCGAAAATGATTTTTTAAAATCCGTACCGTTTTAAAAAATGAACACTTTTAAAATCTGAACCATTTTAAAAATGAACAATTTTCACATCTGAACCATTTAAAAAAATGAACATTTCTCAAAATACGAACATTTTTCGCTATCTGAAACATTTTCAAAATCGGAACCATTTTAAAAAATGAACAGTTTTTAAATATGAACATTTTTCGAATTCTGAACCATTTTCAAACTTGAACATTTCCGTACCTTTTAAAAATGAACATTTTTCAAAATCTGAACCATTTCCAAAAAATAAGCATTTTTTAAAAAAGTATGAAATATGTTCATGAATTTAAAAGAGTAAAAAAAGAAAAGAAAAAACAACCGAGAACACATAAAGACCGAAATCAGAAAAACCAGTAAATCATGAAACCGAACCAGAACTTTATAGAATTTTCCCAAAAATCGAAAAAACTGAGCTGAAGGAAAAATGTACGGGGCCAATAGTCGCGTCGGGTGGAGCGCGCTGTACACGGAGGGGTACGCATTAACGGACGTGACATGGCGTTGGTTAGGATTTGCCTTGAAAGGGGACCTCGCTTCGCGTTTTTCTGTTAAATCTGGCGACTTTGAGAAACTAAACACATGTATGGCCCCTCATTAAAACTATTTTCAAATCTGACCTCTTGGGGTCGGTGCCAAAGAGCTTGGTGCCGAACTTGTGCAGTTCAGCGCCATCCTCTTTTAGTGCCGACTTTATGGGTCAGATTTGAAAATAGTTTTCAGAAGAGGTGTTTAGTTTTTTTTTTGAGGTAGAAGAGTGTTTAGTTTATTTGGCAAAAGAACTCGCTTCGCTGGTTGGGTTGAAGTAGCCCTAGCAGGCCGGGAAACCCGCTTGCCCGTAAGTTACCAACTTACCAGCCGCTGCTCGGCCCGAGCTTAAAGAAGGCAAAGCGGCCACACAGGAGTGGCCCATCTGGATATCCGAGACACCAACCGCAGTGGTTCGCCCACTGTTATCCGCGTAGCACACCATCTCATCCCAATTCCGATATCTCATCCCCTTCGACTCTCCCGGAGCCGAGGTCGTCGCCTTCCCCCCAGTCCGCGGCTCCGCCCCACCAGCCCCAATGGCGACCGCGTGCCCGCCGCTCTCGCTGCCGTCCACCTCCCTCCTCCGCAGGTCCACCCGCGCCGGCCCTTCCCGCCGCCCGCTCCCCTCCGTCCGCTGCAGCGCCGTCGGAGGTGAGCTGCTCGCCCATTGGGCGGTTTGGCTGGAGATTTGGTGGACGGAATCAGGCGTCTAGAGATAATTTTTGTTCTGCGGGTGTTGCAGAGGCTGTGGCGGAGGCGGCGGTGGCCGGGACGGCCGAGGAGCCGCTGCTGGTGAGCGCAATCAGGGGGAAGAAGGTGGACAGGCCGCCCGTCTGGCTCATGAGGCAGGCCGGGAGGTACATGAAGGCAGGTTCACCTTGATTAACCACGTGATCTGCACTTCCGCTATATTTTTTCGCAAGCATTGTCAAATAGCTTTCACAGACAAATATAGTTGAAAACAATCAGAGAAAGAGATCCAAGAGCTCACGATGCAATTAGAGGGAAACAAACTATGGTTAGAGTTAAAAGCTTGTGAAATCATAAAGAATTTTACCAAGATGATACATGGTTGTAAGCTAGAGTACTAAATACTAGAGCAATACTGCCAAAACTTTTTGCAGAACGCGCAGAAATAATGACCATTCTTAGTGTAACCGATTGTCCAAAGCTTCATGCGCTACTTTATTTACTGTTCTGTCCAACAAAAGACAAATCCAAGTTATTGTATGACAAGATATATTTTGTTTATTGCAAAGTGAGCACGAAATATTCCATGCGCGGTATTTTACCACTCTAGCGGCCTGTTTGAATAATGATGAATGACTATTGCTTGAAGTTATTTCTTCTGTACCCCAAAACAGAGGGTCCTTCTTCCTTTAACATGTTGGTTTTGTGTTTTTTGTAACAGAGCTATCAAAATCTTTGCGAGCGATATCCTTTGTTCCGTGAAAGATCAGAAAATGTGGACCTTGTTGTTGAGATCTCTCTGCAACCATGGAAGGTTTTTAAGCCTGATGGAGTAAGCAGTGGACTTTGGCCCTTTCTGTATGTTTTTCGAAATTTCTCGTTCGCAAGTCTCAAAAGCTTATGAGACTTGAGATATTGCCAATATCTGATCTTCAATTATTGATGCAATTTCCTGTTATCTTTTTTTTCATATGCTTTTTCTAGGTTATCTTGTTCTCCGATATCCTTACTCCACTTCCTGGGATGAACATACCTTTTGACATTGTGAAAGGGAAGGGTCCAGTGATATATGATCCGTTGAGAACAGCAGCGGCTGTGAACGAAGTCAGGGAGTTTGTTCCGCAGGAGTGGGTCCCTTATGTTGGACAGGCTTTAAATATTCTACGAGCAGAGGTTAGTATGCTGTTCAGAACCCAAAACCATGGAAATTATAAATATGTGATCATTTTAAAAGTATTCTAGGGTATAAATAGTTAGTAGTTTACACTTTAATGGTCAGTCCATACCTATATCTTCCAATTGTTACGTTTTAATAGATCAATTATCTTAAGTTGCTAGCTATTTGTATTGATTTCTGAATGTTGCATTACTTGGAGCTTTTCAGAGTCATGACAATATCATAGATCAAGTAAAATTATGATAGCATAATCACTGAATATGAGAAGCTCACCTGTATCTGCTTCATCACTTGATGAAAACTCGACATTTTAAGGGCTTTATAATAATTCCGATTCTTAATTTAACCATTGTACTTCTATATGTCCAGCACCAGTCCGTTAACAACTTTAGATAAGGTTGATATATTCTGTACTTTGGAGACTGCTTCACTGAGAGTCTTTTAGGCTGTGGAAAAGCATAGCATTTCATCCTCACCATGGCAATAGGTTTCCTCATATTTGTATTTATGAATGTCGCTAAGCTCATTGGCACAATAACACATCCAGTAATGGGGTGTGCATGTTATTTGTCATGATGAGTGCTGGATAATGGAATGATTTTTAAACGAATTTTCATTATAATACATTCAGATTATTTATTTGTTAATAACAGCATTTCTCAGTTGCAACCAAATGTATGTCAATGTTTCTGCCCGTTAAGATAATCAGAACAGTTTCAGTATCTATTGTCAGAGGAAGTTTGCGAGGATAAAAGTTATTAAATGTTTTTAGTTGGTCTTTACGTGCATGTGCAGTTTGGACGGAAGGAGTGGGGGGGATGTAAACTAACTAATTTTCTTGTTAGTGTGGTTGTGTATTTGTTAAACTTACACATCACCCTGCTTTGCTAATTTGAAAATAGTAATGGTGTTCGCAAAGAGTGTATGAGGTTATGAGCATTTGTTTGTGCTTATTTTTAGTAGTAATCATTTTAACTGAGTGGTTTCGCTATTTTCTTCCCAGGTTAAGAATGAAGCTGCTGTGCTCGGTTTTGTCGGAGCTCCATTTACCTTGGCATCTTATTGCGTGGAAGGAGGTTCATCAAAGAACTTCTCAAAGATCAAGAAAATGGCCTTCGCAGAGCCAGAGGTATTGCAAACTGTGCTAGTTCTACTTAAGTATACATTTTCTTCCGTTGAAGACAATTTATTATTTTCTTCCTTCAAAACTGTCCTGGGTTGCTTGAATAGAGTACTGAATAGGTTGAAGCTTGCTGATAGTGCATTTCTTAGGGGACTCACTTGATGATATTGGTAGGCTGTTAGCAATCCCATAACAATTTTGTTGACCTATGTTATTAAATCTGACTAAACATTGCATATGATATCATTATATTTATTAAATGAAGCATATGTGAAATATGTTGTCATTATTCATTGGCCTTATTTATTGTCCAGTGAATTAAATCAGAGATTCGTAGTTTGATTATATTTCCTGTACTTTTGACCATCTCTTATGTTGTGCGGTGTTTTGAAAATAAATGTTTACCTCGAAATCTGCTCTGTTTTTTTTTTGTAGATTCTACATAGTTTGCTACAGAAATTTACAACTTCCATGGCTAACTACATCAAATACCAAGCTGACAATGGCGCACAAGCTGTCCAAATTTTTGACTCGTGGGCTACAGAACTCAGCCCAGTTGATTTTGAGGAATTCAGCTTGCCATATCTGAAGCAAATCGTGGATTCTGTTAAGGAAACACATCCTGACTTACCTCTGATATTGTATGCAAGTGGATCTGGTGGGTTGCTGGAAAGGCTTCCGTTGACAGGTGTTGATGTCGTTAGTTTGGACTGGACAGTTGATATGGCCGAGGGTAGGAAAAGATTGGGATCCAACATAGCAGTTCAAGGGAATGTGGACCCTGGTGTTCTTTTCGGATCGAAAGAGTTCATAACCAAGCGAATTTATGACACTGTGCAGAAGGCTGGTAATGAAGGACATGTATTGAACCTTGGTCATGGCATTAAGGTTGGAACTCCTGAGGAAAATGTTGCCCATTTCTTTGAGGTCGCAAAAGGGATCAGATACTGAAAGACCTTGGCTTTTGATTTTGTTCATTTCTCCTAGTCGGCAGAAGCTGTAGATTCCATTCCACTGCTTGAGGATAGATGCAGTAAGCCACATCTCTAGCATAGGGTACCTGAAGAACACATCCTTTTGTGATTGATTATGTGTTCTGCGTTTTAATTTCCATTTCAGTGTAATATTGTAAGCATATACTACTTGAGGTGTAAAAAAAGTGCCTGCTTGTTTATACTATGTATACTACTTCAATTTTATCTACCTAGTTGAGATTATCGATTTATATATGTAAGAAAAAATTACTCTACCTGAAATATGTAAGCTGTATGTAGCTTACTGAATCATGTATTGATGACTGTTTAAATGATTTCATTCATCAGGGCCTCTTCATTCCTGCTGTATATCCAAAAAATAATCTGAAATACCGGAGTACTCTGCCAATCCTTTCATGTGTCTTTCCCCGATGTGATATATGTGACACACCATCATTCCTGCTGTATATCCAATAAAAAATCTGAAATACCGGAGTACTCTGCCAATCCTTTCATGTGTCTTTCTCGATGTGATATATGTGACACACCATCATAACCAATTTTTTCAAGTAAGAAATCTTTTTTGCAGGGATTTCAAGTAAGAATGCAGTACAACCAAGCTGTTCCATTAAGAAGAATGATTGTTTTTTACGAGAATGAAAAATGATTGTAATTCTTATTGATGTCGATGTTTTTGCCAGTAGGTTATCGATAAACAAACTCAGTTGATTCGTTTCTTTTTGATACTCAGGTAACACTTAATGCAAGTGAAGCATCTATTTCATACATTGAACTGGTACCAAACATCAAACTGCAAAAGATTATGCAAGTGAGAAGCCTTCACTGAATAACTCACATCATTTGTAGCCATTGAATATGTTATCAGTGGAGTAACCATCTATACCGCTTAAACATTCAGCAAATTAGAAACGCAGGAGATGCGGTGTTCCTTCTGTTTTGACTTCATATCCATCTTTGGCGGCTATATATATTGTCTTCAACTCTTCAAGGAAGAGAAGAACTGCTTGTAGCATACGGCTCAAGATTCTAGAGCCGGCGTGCAGCCGTGCGATGCTGTGCAATGTACCAGTGCGTTGAACTAATTTTGCGCTGCAACTTTGAGGAACACAAGTAGTCTTCTATGGTTGTTAGGGTAAAACCTTCATTGCTCAATACACTTGAACCAGTAGTTTGCCACTTGTAAGTAAATGCATAACTACACTCAACTAGACATATCAATCAAAATATCATATAAATTGACATCTAACTAAAATATTTTTGTCTTGGCGTTGCAGTTCGCAGGGTGAGGAAAACATGGAGGTCATTGAACAGCAGAAACCTGCAAAAGAAAAAGAGCAGTAGAAACCTGCTCCAGTTAGCAGCTCTGAGCGGCTAGTGAAGTGAAGAATAAACAATACTCCATCCGTTCCTTGATGTAAGTGTATAGTTTTTGAAGAAAAATCCATAATATAAGGTGTATTTGCTATTTATGGACATTTGACCCATAAAAAATGAGACCTAGTCTCAAAGAGGGATTTAACGGATTGTATTTATTTTGTGCCTATTAAGAACTCATCTCTTGCAATTTTTTCAAGTAACAAAATCGGTCCACTATATGCAAAATACTCATGTCTTAATATTCGTGCAGAACACTATACACCCTATAATCAGAAACGGAGGGAGTACAAATTATGGAGCTGGTAAAAGAGAGCCATATGTAAGTTGTTTACTGGTACATCATCAGCGTGTATGTATTAGAACATTTGGAGGAACTCCGATTTGGAAAAGGCTGCCTTTGCTTATTTAAGCTTTGTTGCTTGCTTCAGGTGAAAGCACCGAGCAGGTAAACTAATGGTTTTTGGACCCGGTTTTCCTTATAAACCGGGTCATCTCTTCTATCTATTCGGGCGGTGGAAATGACCACTTTGAGCTCAAAAAAAAAAAAAACTAATGAGGTCCATATCATTGATCTATAGCTGCATAATTCATCAGTTGATCATTACATCCATTGCAAATCTGACCCTTCAGCTCATGAGCTCAGGCCGGTTTGTCACAGTGTGTTTGTGTTGATAAATATCCTTCTTGGTCAAGCTGGAAAGTCTACCACAAAGTAATAGAGAAACGTTTTTAAAGTTGACGAACAAGGCCATGTTTGGCTCGTTCCATGCCTATCCTTGCCACGGTTCTTCTTGTTCTTTTTTAGCTTCTGAGCCGATCAAAAGTTGGAAACCTTATTTATTTACCAGGCTGTGATCTTCATGTCTATCTGCATTTGGACCGGCATCAACGTTATGGATGCCCACAACATAAAGGTAAAGTAGATATTTATCAGCTCGGTAGGTGGCAGTTTGCAGGACGAATCGACAGGAGAAAGAATTTGAAAAGGAAATTACTTCTTTTGTAAACATGGCAGGCCCCATTTTGATTCCCAAAGTGCAGTGCTTTGTTTGGGATTAGTCTTCGGTTGAGGATAATGACGGGGTCGTTTTATAATCCGCTACGCGAGCAACTTTGTTCTGTTGCTGTTGCATGAGAAAATATCTGAGAAAAAAAACTGTAATGCACTTTCCAACGGTTTCTAAGCAATTCCTAGCTTGTTATTCTTAGGTTGAATTTGCTTGAAAATCTCGGAAAGTTTTGAACTGTATGTAACTCATTAATCATCTCTTGATGACTGTTCAAATGATTTTATTCATCAGTGCCTCCTCATTTTAGTGCTATGTATCAAAACATAATCTGAAAATACCTGAGTACTCTGCCAATCCTTTCATATGTCTTTCTCTGATGTGCTATATGTGACACACCATCCTAACCAGTTTTTTCAAGAAAACTTTTTTGCAGGGATCTCAAGTAAGAATACAGTACAGACAAGCTGTACCATTAAGAAGAATGATTGTTTATTTACAAGAATAAGAAAAATGATTGTAATGGTCTGATCATTGTTATCGATGTCGATGTTTTCGTCAGTAGGTTATCGATAAACAAGCTCAGGTGATTCACTTCTTTTCTGATACACAGGCAGTGGCCTTCACTGAATAACTCACAACTTGTAGCCACTGAATATGTTATCAGTGGAGTAGCCACCTATACTGCTCAAATTTTCAGCAGACTAGAAGCGCAGGAGATGCGGTGTTCCACTTCTCTTTTGACTTTAAATCCATCTTTGGCGGCTAGATAAACGTTGTTTTCAAGGAAGAGAAGAACTGTTTGTGGCATACGGCTCAAGGTTCAAGGGAATGCGTGCAGCCGTGCAGTGCTGTGCAATGTGCCAGTAAGTTGAACTGTTGAACTAATTTTGAGGAACACAACACAAGTAGAGTCTTCTATGCTTGTTAGAGCATCTCCAACATGCACGCTATTTTTTTTTTGCAGCGCTAAAATAACGTTTTAGCGCGTTGGACGCCTGTTTTGCTTTAGCAGAAGCGCTATACTTTTGCGCGCGGAATAGCTGCTTTTTGGGATGCGCTAAAATAGTGCGCCGCAAACACATTTTGTTGTGTTTGCAAACGAAAAGAAGATAAAAATGGGCTGAAAATAAAATTTTATTGATAGAACAGACGCACGTTCGTTGACAAGTTCGAACTAAACTAAACTAAACTGATAGAACAGACTCGATTAAACTAAACTAAACTGATAGAAAAGACTCGAACTAAACTAAACTAATAGTCAAAGTCGGAGTCGAAGTTCGAGTCCTCGGAGGTGTCGGAGATGTCGGCGACGAGGAGGCGGGCCTGGGTCCGGCGGTGGGCGCTCCGCTCTTCGGCGGTGTCCAGGAGCGGCGGCGGCGCCAGATCCTACGCCTGCTGCGCGGTTCGGACGTCGGTGAAGTCCATCTGGCGCCGGGGCTGACCGAGGCGCCACGCCGCCGCGTCGTAGGCGCGGGTGGCCTCGTGCGCCGTCTCGAACATCCCGAGGGGGATACGGTCGTGGCTGGATCGGATCTCCGCGTAGAACACGCCGCTCGGCCGCACGCGAACGCCGCGGTAGCCGGATTGGCTCCTGCGGCGCGGAGGCATGGTGGCGACTGCGCGGCGCGGAAGCTCCGGCTGGCGGTGGCGATTTCCGAGCGCGCGCGGGAGAGGAAGGAGAGACGCGTGGAGTGCCAGCGCGCTGGACGCGGGGCGGGATATATACCGCCAAGCGTACCGCTTTGGCCCGCGCGCGGGACGCTTTTTGGCGCGCGCTGATTTCCCCGCGTCCGCTGGAGCGACCGAAATGTCCCCGCGCGCGGCAAAAAGCGGGTATTTCGCGCACGGGGCATGTTTCGTGCGTCTGTTGGAGATGCTCTTAGGGTCAATCTTCATTGCTCAGTACACTTTTTTTTCCGCTTCAGTACACTTGAACTAGTTGTTTGCCACCTGTAAGTAAATGCATAATTACTATCAACTAGCATAGTGGCCCTCGCAATCAATATTTAGTTTGTCGAAATGGTTAAATAATTTATTTTTGTCTTATGTGGATAGTTTTTCCTCCTAGGTACACACCGCTTCAATGTGAAATACACAATATTTTAGACACGGAAACATCCATAAAGATATACTTGGTACCTTCACTTTTGATATGATTATTTTGTAAAAAAAAGGGATTTTGTAATAGATAACCTGATTATACCGTGAGACGTGGAGTTGAAAGGACACCAAAATAAGTAACACAAAATCTACATGCCCCGCTAGATCAGTTATACGTGTTTGCTGGTGTACGTCTACGACACTACGCCTCTATGTCATTTTGTGCATACGAATAAAGAGAACTTCGACCCGTCTGTTTCTATCCTCATTGTATAAAAAAAGTATCGTTGCGATTAAATTCTATAATGCATACATAATTCGATCCACATTTTACCAGTAACAATCCTTTTAACAAATATATGACCAACATGCCCTCAATTTATTTGTTCTAACAACCAATGCTCCTATATGTACTTATCATCCGATGCCCTAAAAACGTAGTATACTATCATTGTCAATAATGCACGTTGTCGATGGATCATCAGGTAGTATATTTAAACTTTCAAATTGCAAGGTCTTTTTATAGGAACCATTCTTGTATTTATCCATTGCATTAGATTAGTTTTTATGTGTATGGCTTATAAATAACATGTTTAAATCAGGTGTCACATGTCCTTGATAAGTCAATTAATAATTAACAGCAACACTTATAAACATTTTGTGTGTGAGAATTGCCTATGTACGACTGTGATGAACTATTGCTTGTGATTTATCTAATTATATTTATAAAGATATAGGGCTTATGAATCAATTGTCTTTATATGGAAGAAAAAATACTACGAAATAGTAGAGACTATAGTTTGTTTTTAAGTGATGTCATACGTTTTTTTATAGAAAATATGCAACTACGTTACAAGTTAATATGAAGATGTTATACAATCTGAAATCGCACTTACTCCCATGTGATTTCAGTCTTCCTCCTTTCACCTTGTCACTCACTGTGTTGAAGTGCAATATTATATTAGCGCATACATTCATACTATTCAAATAGCTTAAGTATTTAGCATCATACTTGTAAGCTTATCCATATTTCATATTATTATTATATTAATGGGTTTTTAATTTTATTTTCCACCACAATAGCTTTTGTCTTATCTGGAAGCCACATAAATTTTGATTGTAATTTCATAGGAATCTATAAATTAAGTATGCTTAATGTCCTTGGCATTGAACACCGAGTGCGAAAGACCATAAATTATAAACAATTAACAGTTCTCTATTTCACTCATTCATTGCCGATATCTCTATCAATATATCATGAGTGTCTAGAATTTAATGCTCCCTCCGATCGGAAATGATTGACAATCTCATTATGGATGTATCTAGACGTATTTTAGTCCATCCATATTTGAGCAAATCTGTGAAGGGGAGGGAGTAATTAAGTATTGTTTGCTCACATATCAATATTTCGTCTATGAAGCTATATAGAGACACCATATTGACCAAATTTAGCTATCTAGAGAATTCGTTTCAAAAAAGCTATGCACAGAAGTAAATTCTTCATCCAACTAACTGACAATCTATTTATTAATATGTATCTTTAATTTAGATATCAGTGAATCCTATAAAGGATCATATTTAAAACATTTTCCGGTTGTGGTACTATTTTCGTTTAGATAATTGTTGTGCCTAGCTAGACCATGCTCTTTTAGCAATACTGTATTTTTAATACTACTAAGTTAAGATTGATATATGTGATCATTAGCTGGATACAAAGCGTTAGGAATGGAGCACAAATGGATAAGATGAAAGCAACAAAAACAAATGGATATGATGAAGTAGCTCACACTCAAAAGAAAAATCTTACACTCTAATTAATCAATACCAAAGTTGCATCATGAAGTGCTTAATATGTAATGTCCTTGATCTGGTTTACCTGCTCTCGTTTCGCATCACTGGTTACGGGTTCCATCAATTCAAATTCGCTTTTGTGCATGTCTATGCGAGGCAGCCATGCATCCTCCAGTTGTTTGCCTTCTGCCGGTGCATTTGAGTTGCATACTTTTGCATGCGTTCTTTTAATCGACAAAGCCAGCGGACATTCTTAACGATTCTGATCACAACAGTACATATTGAATGTGATGCATGTTGGAGAAAACGCATATGATTTCTGGCAACCGGCATCTGACGGCGTCCGGCCGGCCGGCCGGCCAATCTTAGCTCGAGCAAGCGAGCAAACGCACATGGTTTTGCGTCCGGCAGCGCGGCCGCGGCTGACGAATCTGATCAAGAGATTTATTTTTGATCAAGAGACTTGCTTTTTTTGTTTTGGTTTGGTACGAAAGAATCCGGCTATTCTATCCGGCTATATTTAATACGTGGGTTGGTATTCGAACCCTGGATGTTATATGGTGTAGAACTTGAATTAGCGTGACATTGAGCTGTGTTCTCTTGTTGAATCGCAACGTAATGTACATGTATGTGGTTATATCGCAGGAAAAGGTTTGTAATTATCCAGGGATCTCACGCTCCCGTCCTCCCCCTCGCGCGCGTGACGCGTGTCCACGAAACCCCACGCCTTATCCTCTCCTTCGTACGAACCAGCCCTCTTCTCCACACAAACCAAGCCGAAGCCATGCCGCTGTCCCTGCCACACTCCACCGCCTCCGGCCGCCGCCCTCCCGTGCGCGCCGCCGCCGTCGGGACGGCTCCCCATCGCGCCACCGCTGATGGGGACGGATACCCTGCGCGCCGCCGCCGCCGGGAAGGCTCTCCTACCTCACGTAGGCTGCCGCCGCCCCCCCCAACCTCCCACGCCGCGCCGCCCCTCCCGGCCTCCACGTCCTCCCGCATCGGCGCCGCTCCTCACCGACCTCCCGCGTTGTCCTCGGCCCGCGCCCGAGCAGCCCGAGCCACCGGCATCTCAACGAGCTCTGCGCCAATCGCGGCCATGGAAAGGAAAAGCTCACGCCTCCTCTCCACACAAACACGGCCGCTGCGTGCGCCTCGTCGCCGGCAAAGGAACTGCTCCGCCACCATCTCCTCCTTCCGCTCTAGCCCGATCTCAGCAGACGCCGGTGCTGCTACACACCACCGCGCCAGGGCCTGGAGCTACACCACGCGGACCTCGCCGGTTTTTCTCCATTCGAACCCGCCATAAAATCGCCGCTGGTGAGCATCCCGTGGTTGTGACTCCAGCCCGCGACGGCGAGCTGCCAAAGTCTGCCACGACCTCTGCCTCGAGTAGCTCGGTGGTGCAGGTGCTGCCATCGACGACCCGTGGTGCTACCGGTGCATGGCAGCACCACCGCGGAAGGCCGCCCGGTGCTTCTATCGGTGGCGGGCCGTGCTGCCATAGGCGGCCGACGCCCGGCGGAGCTACCATAGGCGGCCCACGGTGCTACCGTAGGCGCGTGGCAGTGCTACCATGGATGGCCGGCGCTGCTGCCATTGGCGGCCGGTGACCGGCGATGCTACCATAGGCGGCCCAAGGTGATGCCGTAGGTGTGTAGCGGTGCTACCACGGTGCTACCATAGCAATCTTATTTTTCCTATGATGCATCTTCTTTTATGTAGTGCAAATTCCGGGAAGATTTGTAGCAGAAAAATTCTTCTTTTGATGCAAATCCTTGTTCGTTTGATGCATTTTTTTTTTCTTTTTCTGATGCAAATTCTTGAAAGGTTTGTAGCAGACTTCTTCTCCCTTCCATGCAAATCCACAAATCTGTTGTAGCAATCTTTTTTCATGAGGTGCAAATTTTAAGGTTTGTAGCAAAAATTTCTCCCCTTGATATGCAATTTACATAATGATTGTAGCATTTTTTCTTATGTGGTGCAAATGTTAGGAATCTTTGTAGCAAAAATATTCCTCTTTTGATGCAAATCAGTAGAGCTGTTGTAGCAAAAATAAGGAAATATTCCTTATTTCTATGTGGTGCAAAATTCTAAAAGCTTTGTAGCATAATTCGTTCACTATTAATGCAAAGTTACAGAAGATTTGAAGCAAGTTTCTTTCTCAATTTGCTGCAATTCACGAGTTGCTTTGTAGCATAATTTTTCCACTATTAATGCAAACTTATAGAAGATTTGTAGCAAGTTTCTTTATCCATTTGTTGCAATCTTTTCTTTCAGAGATGCATTTGTAGCAATTTTTTCTTTTCTTATCCTACTTGCTGCAATCCTTTGAACATGTGTAGCAGAAATTTTCTTTTCCTTGTCTGCATGACAATTGTAGCATTTTTCTTATTTATAGGATGCAATTTTTTTGTTAAGATATGCAGATTCTTACTGTAGCAATATTGTTCTTTCTATGACGCAAATCCGCATAAGGGTGGTAGCAAAAATCTCTAGGCTTTTTCAAGCTGTCCGTGGAGGCTCCACCGTTGCTGCTGCAAGCCACATAGCTGTCGTCGTGTGCTACCAAAGGCTTCGAGTGGCCGGCAAAATCTACTCCGGTGGCGGGCGGCGCTCACGGAGGAGCCGTCTTCTCCGACGACGGGCGGGCTTCGAGTGGCTGGCGACGTCTACTCCGGTGACGGGCGGCGCTCAGGGAGGATCCGTCTTCTCCGGCGACGGGCGGGCTTCGAGGGGCCAGCGACGGGCGGCGCTCACGGAGTTGAGCTGTCTTCTCCGGCGACGGGCGGGCTTCGAGCGGCCGGCGGCGGCAGCGCTTGCGGAGGAGCCGTCTTCTCCGGCGACGGGGCGGGCTTCGACTGGCCGGCGACAGAGTGCGGGGCTGTCTTTTCTCCGTCGACGGGCGGTGCTCACAAAGAGCGACGGGGCTGCGGCGGCAACGAGACGAGATCTGTTCGCGGGTCCTTGCGGGAGAGGCACATGGTGGCCCCGAGTGGACACGTCAAATGCTGGAGGCGGGGGATCTGGGCCTCCAAAGCGACGCGCGATCGGACGGCTCCGACTCATCTGATCGAACGGTCCCCGACCCGGGGATCGGACGGAAAGATCCCCCGGGGACGCCTAGTTCCGTCCTATATCGCAGCCACTATTTTTAGATCCAACTGTTGAAATTAATTATGATGACGTGGATTAATGTAGTGTCTTGAAAAACTCCCTCATTTTGCTTTTAGTATATAATAGATAGACTAAAAATATCAATCAAAATCTCATATAAGTTGACACTAATCTTTTTTTTGTCTTGGCGTTGCGGTTCGCAGGCGAGGAAACGTGCAGGCGAGAACAGCAAAAAACCTGCAAAAGAAAAAGAAAGAGCAGTAAAAACCTGCTCCAGTTAGCAGATCTGAGCGGCTAGTGAAGAATAAACTAGACCAATGATGGAGCTGGTAAAAGAAAAGAACCATATGAAGTTGTTTACTACTACATCATCAACGTGTATGCATCAGCAACTTTGGAGGAACTCCGATTTGGAAAAGATAGTCTGTGCTTAGAGCATCTCCAACAACGGTGTTTAATAAGCCGCGCGCCCAAAAAACCGTCAATTTAGCGCGCGCGGCTGAAAGTAGTGCTCCAGCGGCTGCGGCATAACCCGCGCGCACTAAAAAAGGGCCAGCACGCTGGACGAAGCGGGACAGAAAGCTGCGTATTTGGGGCATCCGGTCCAGCGCGCGGAGAAAAGGAAAAACGCGCGCGAGAGACCAACTGCCACCTGAAATCTTCGGCCGCTCCCGCCCTCTCCCCGCCTTCGCCCTTCCCGCGCCGCCGCCGGCGAAATTCCGTCGATGGACGGCCGCTCCGACATTCCCCCGACCCCTCCCTACGTCCGCGACCACTCGGCCGCCGGCGCCGCCACAAACCCTAGCGCGGGATTGACCACCTCCGCCGCCGGCACCGCACCAACTCCGTCCATGGGTCTCGCATGCGGCCTCTTCATGGCGCCCCGGGCGAACTCCGTCGGAGGCGTCGCGCAGCCGCCTGCTGCGCAGCCGCGCCAAGTCGTCTCCAAGTGGCCGTTTGCGGCGGCGACGGCGCAGACGACAGCCAAGAAGGGGAAGAAGGTGGACGCCGCTGCGAAGCGCGTGAGGAAGCCTCCGGCAGCGGCGCCGGCAGCGCCGCAAGCCGCGCCTCTGCTGCCCCGCCTCCGCCACCCGAAGCGCCGAAATCCTCGCATTTTGTTGCGCCGGAGGCCGATGCGCACATGGTGTTTGATCAAATGCCTATAAGGTCTAATTTGTTTTTCTTTTTTGTTGTTCTTTATTAACAAATGTGTATATGTGTATAGCTTGATTTGTTATCTTCACCAACCTTGTAGTTTCAATGATGATACATATTTGACAACTATGGGTGTTGGCTCTTCCCATTGGTCTCAAACCAATGAAATACATGAAAATGATCATGAATATGAAGAAGTGGATGAGGAGGGTGAGGGTTTGGTGGATGCACCAAAAGGAAGGTCGGGCAACTACACCATGCAAGAAGACATTTTGCTATGCAATGCATGGTTGAATATGTCCTTGGATGCCGCCGTTGCAACGGCCCAAACTTTTAATACATATTGGGATAGGATGAAGGTGTACTTTGACACACGCAACAAGAGTGGAATTGAGCGTAGCAATAGATCTCTTCGCTTCCGGTGGTCGTTGATAAACACCGATTGTCAAAAGTGGTCGGCGGCAATGACGGCGGTTGACTCCCTAAACCCAAGTGGCACAAATGATATAGATAGGGTAAGTGGCATTTCTTTGTGTGGCAACTTGATTGCTAGTTCTCTATTTTGTGTTCTAACTTGTTCTCTTCTATGTGTAGCTCAATATTGCACAAAACTTGTTTCGTGGAGAAGAGAAGAAGACCAAGAAAGGCAAGGTTAAGAAAGGGAAAGCATTTGTGTTGGCCCATTGCTACGATGTGTTGAAGGATGAAGAGAAATGGAAGAAGCGTGATGGCTTAGATGTGTCAAACTATCCAACTATTGATGCGGTGCTCAACATAGATGATGATGAGGCATCGAGCGACGGCGCCAAGAGGAGCCCTACGCCAAACTCGGTTGCCTACTCCAAGCCAAGAAGACCAACAGGAGCTAAACAAGCAAAAGAGAAGAAGAACAAAGGAGGAGATGATGAGCTAAAGAATGCTATGGAGGAAATGGTGAAAGCAAGAAATGAAGCGCAAGAGGAGAGGAGGGTGGCTAGGACCCAAGAGGCGGCGACCGAAGCAAGAAAGGTGGCAGCGGAGGAGAGGAGGGTGGCATTGGAGGAGAAGAAATTGCAAATGGAGGAGCAAGCTAGGCTTATGGAATATGAGAAGTACCTCTTCTTCATGGACACATCACACTTCGACGAAAGGCAAAAGGAGTACCTCAACCTATGCCGTGATCAACTCTTGATCCAAAAAAAATGATGGGCATGGCAAGCATGGGAGGCATTGGTGCCACCATGGGAGGCTTGGGAGGCATGGGAGCTACAATGGGTGGCTTGGGAACAAGCATGGGAGGCATGCGAACAAGCATGGGAGGCATGGGAGCACCTACGGGAGGCGTGGAGGCATGGGAGGCATGAGTTTTGGCATGGGAGCATATGGAGGCATGGGCGCCATGGGAGAGATGAGTGCACCTCCGTTTGGTATGGGAGCATATGGAGGCATGGGAGGGATGAGTGCACCTCCGGGTGACATGGGAGCATCTATGGGTGGAGGCAATGCTTCCGGTGTGCCTTCCGTGCCTTCGGATGGTGCATTTGGAGATAGTGGGAACACCGTCGGAGTTGAGAATGATGATGTCGCTTGAGGATGATGCGGACGATGAAGATGAAGAGGAGGAGGAAGAAAATGAAGAGAAGGAAGATGGGGCATGATTTTGATGTTTCATTTGTTTGTGTGAATTTTATTGTCATGAACTTGCTTGTGGTTTGGTGAATTTGATCTATGCCATGAATTTGAACTATGCTATGTTGCACAAGTCATTATTTGGCATTTATTTTATGTTTGAAATCATCATTTGTTGCATATTGGTTGCATATTTGCCTAGCGCCGGCTGCTCGCGCGCGCTGCATTCTACCGCGCCTAATGAAGCGCGACAGCTGCGTGCTAAATTATAGCGCGTTTGCGAAAGCAAAACAGGCGCCCAGCGCGCTAAAACGCTATTTTGGCGCTGCAAAAAAATTTAGCGCGTTGGGCGTCTCTTGGAGATGCTCTTATTTAAGCCGTGTTTGCAAATCTGACTGTTCAGCTTAGGCCGGATTGTCAAGGTGTTCTTCTTGATAAATATCCTTGTCTGTCAAGCTGGAAGCCTAGTGAGCCATGTTTGGTTCCTTCCATCATGTTCCATGCATGCCTATCCTTGCCATGGCTGTTCTTGTTCTGAACCGAGGAAAACCTTGTTTAATCACCAGGCTTTGAACTTCATGTCTATCTGCATTTGGACTGGCGTTTAGCGTTACTAGATGACCCGTTGCGCCAACGGCGCAGGTGACCGATTCAGCTCGGATTTTGTGCCATAAGTTTGCTGACATATGTTGTTGTATGACAGTACAGATATCCAGCTGTGCTAGTACCAGAATCATGCAAGATTTTTCTTTACGTGAAAACTATTTTGGTAACGCCAAGTTATATGTAATGGATCGCAGTCTGATACAACAATAACTCAGTGATTGCAGAATACAACAGGATGAACAATGAAAAGGAAATGGTTTTCTTCAACCTCGTCCAAGGCACACAAAAAACTGCATTGATAATTCATAGTAATTTATCAATGCATACCTATAAGATTCTTGAAATAAAACAATTTACAACAGCATCGGAACT
This sequence comes from Poa pratensis, assembly GCA_947311845.1. NCBI lineage: Eukaryota > Viridiplantae > Streptophyta > Magnoliopsida > Poales > Poaceae > Poa > Poa pratensis. Next base: position 35,620,095 of record CAMZMU010000073.1, read on the forward strand.
AACACTGGCATACCAACAGCAACCGAAATCAATATACCCAGGCATATCTTAATAATTACTTTACTCGGTACAATATGTCTCTCATGGAAATAAAGACAAAAATTAGCACCATATATTCATCGACGAAACAAAGAGTATTGTACATACAGAAGGTTGGAAAATATGTCTCTCATGGAAATGAAGACAAAAATTAGCATCATATGTCTCTCATGGAAATGAAGACAAAAAATTAGCACCATATATTCATCGACGAAACATAGAGTATTGTACATACACAGAAAATAGTTGGAAAATCAAGCAAACTTTCTATGAAATACAGAAGGTTGATTTCTTGTTGACAAAAAATTGAATGAATCTTTAAAAACATTCTATTTATGAACATCCTCGTTTGATTGATCGAATCTTCCACCATCTTGCTCTCTCAGACACAGGTTTTTCTCGGTTTCATCCAACTAAATGAGTGAATAACAAATACCAAATTGTCTACCCTGTTTCCAATAGCTTGTGTCACATAGTGTGCAAGCCTCTCTGCAAGGCCCAAGTGATACTGATGGCCCATGCATAAAACTCCAAGTGCCACAGCCTAACTGATGGCAGAGTGTACACGGGGAGAATGAACATGTAGCTAGAGATGGAAAATATACTATAGGTACCACCCTCAAACCCTACCAAAACCCCAATCAACGCGTACTTATTTGGCAAGTAAGAAAATTACCTATAATAACTATAGGGCCTCGAATCGATCCTTCAATCGACACTTAAATCCCGATTCAAACGCACAACTCCCCGACAGAGACTTTAATCGACCGATCAAACCGTAAACACAGGACGCGTAAATTACCTATAATAACATTATCACCAAGGAGTGCAAAATGCAAGGCACCTGAGCCATGCACTGTCTCAGTCCTAACAAGGAAAAATGATTGTTTGCATGATACAAAGGCATTTTAGGCCACGTGAGCATCCTGAACGGGTAATGTTGATCAACGCCTTTCTTTTAGGTTTAGGTTTCATTTGAACGAGGACACAAATTTATTTTAAGTGGCTACAAGAGAATTTAATGAAATGGTGAAATTCTTAAGATTCAGACTATAGCAGATTGATTGGAGTATCAATTCCAAAAAAAATAACCCGATCATGCAAATTGGTTTTATCAACAAACATTGTTATGAAAGGGATATGAATTGCAAGAGTGATGAAGAAGACACTGATATTGATGTTAGAGGTGATCTATAAGACAGGATATTACCCAAGGGAGCTTGTGCATGTCCGAGTAAGAAAGCAAGATATGGACAAAGATTTTTATAAGATATAAATAGTACAACCAAACCACTTGTGTCTATTCACAAAAGTACTCCTGGAACTATCACATCTTAACTGGAGCTATAAATAATGACATGTATAACATTGTAATAGAATTGTCTACACAGATGCATCATGTAATCAAGCATTCATGCTATTTTTAACTGACAGAATATAAGCAGATTATGCCTCATTTTCACATGGTAGTGGAAATCAATGCATGTATATTTAGCTTCGGAGGCACATGGTAGCTACAAAGAATGTTAAACAAAGTTTCATATCAAGAGGAATATTTAGTTTTCATGGCTAGTTGTTGGTCTAGAATTAATCCATCATAGTTTAATGTAAGTTTTCTAGTCATCATTTATGTGACCATTTGCCCACAAACACATCATATTATAAAATAAATAGTCGCAGCGGAATTACTCTTCTAGAGTATTCTGAATCGATGGGACAGAGCAAAGGAAAAGCTGCTGGAAAATTACTCTCCTATTTATTAAACATCCTACAAAGAAATAAATCATCGTGTCTGCCAGCTTGTAAAACTATCTTAGGTATCCTAATCTTACGCTTTAATTTAACTAATTCATACCAAAAGCAACTTTATTTTCTGCATAGTATGATCACCCACTACTAAACACAAAACATGCACTACTACTTACTTGGCGAACGTGTAACACCGTATAATCATAATTCTATATTCACATACCTCACCAATTGCTTTTCTTTTCTGAATCCTTCTTGGCAAGCACAGAAGTAGCACGCAGACTATTTTTTAGGCAAATCACACAAGCCCAAAGCAACTCATATCTCTTTGCCGAAAGAGTCTTATGATCAATAGGAGCTTCCTTTTCCACCTGAAACAAAAGGTAAGCAGACACAAGAAACAAATTAGCCATACTGTATGCTGCAACACCAAGTATACCATTTTTATGCATTTTTTTATTTTTTATCGACAATTATAGCTAAGCCTCTAAAATACAAAAATATTGACAAACTGAAGTCTACTAAAGCAACGAAATTTGATAGCTAAAAGAATGAATGGAATCAACTCTAATCCATGAGCATCTGAACACTAATGTGTGGAAACTTTGATCAAGTACATGCTATGCACATATTATCATATATACAGGATGGAAAGCTAATAAATAAAAGGACATTAACCTACTGCTGATATGGTGGCAACCCTAATCAAAACTAAATTAATACTCACATATGCAGACAAAAAGGTTGTGTTCATCAAGCATGTCATGCAGCGGGACAAATGCTTCAGGCATGCTTTGCAAAAAAAAAAAAGTCTTCAGAACTAATGAGAGAAGTAATTATTGTTTTGTGCAATAGAGGTAGGAGCTAAAGCCTCAAACTTGGAAAATGACAAGAGAATGGACACAAGAAAAAAACGATTAGGGAAAATGCTTCGCCTATGCTATGGATGGTGTGCCTGAGCACTAACAACAATGAATTAAAGTAAACTTTTCCAATGCAATAAACTATCCTAGCTCACATATACAAAGCAAGTGAGCCACTTTCTAATTATATTCATCTGACAGAGAAAGTGCAAGTTTTATGCACAAATAATATCGTTGCACCAAACTGAAAATAATCTGGATGTATTTGTGGTTTTGTGGGAACCATCGAATTGGCTAACATCCTCGACATAACTGATTCCTCATATTTTAGAAATAACTATGAGCATCTACAGGGAAATTTTACCCCTTGAAAACCAATTAAATCGAAACTCACGCATAACCTGATCGGTGAACTCGTAAAAGTAACAAAGCAGGCACGGATCCACCCAGCAAAAAACTAACCCAAACACCAATTTTGGGGAAACAAGTTCAACATGCACTCAAGTGGGCAGTTCAAAAATAAGAATTCATCAGTCGAAACCAACTTTATGCACTGTAACTTGCTGGCTAGCAAGAGAGCATCCCAAAAAATTAACCACTGAAGTGCCTTCTTAGAAGTGAAAGCAAAAAAAAGTGGTGCTAGGTGGATTACCTGCCATTGCGTTGGTTCAAATATGGCACCTGTAAAAAGAACAGAACTTGGCGGGCCTTTTCTGCCTGTTAAAATAAATTGACAGACAAAATTACCAAAAGCACAAAATGTGCATGTTGAGATAGAACTAACTTTGTTCCAAGGAAACCTGATAGGGTATTAAAAGGCCATTTGTGAAGCAAGCATTACAGAACATAATTTTCAGTGACGGAAAATTGCAAGCCACCATCCACCATGATAACAAATTAACAGGACATACAAGGCAAACAAAAGTATACCACTAATAGGGTTCATTAGTAAAGTACCAGTATTATTTTTACAGTTCATGGAGAGCAAACAAAAAGTACTAAGATATACAAGGCAACCTGATCCATCAAAAATCTGCCTAGACAAACATTCTATTAATAATGTCTAGAATCTCCAATCTGAGCAAAGGAGCATTCATGATAAGAACCAGCTAATGAACTGGAAAATGATGCGCAATTAATCTATATATAAGCCGACAGAAGTAATAAATAAACTACAAAAAGGGATGGATCGCAGTATGATATATCATCCTCCAAAAAAACGCTGATTAACTCGTGGTGCAATGTACACGTCGGCCTGCAGCTCGAACCGCCTCGAACCAGGTTAGAGGCATCTAAGAAAGAAGAAAAATAGGGGAAAAAAGATAATGATTTGATTAGATTGCAGCGAATAGAGACGAGTTTGCAACCCGGTGCTCACCGTCAAGGAGCAAAAATGTTTGGAGGCACCGAGCATCTTCTTATTCCTCTTTCATCTGCTCCATGAGCCACATCTACAGATCTTTGGGGAAGGAGACCACTACTGCTTCTATGTTCACCAACAAATGTTTGTTAGAGCAGCTAGTTTATATACACACTTTGGAGGGGCCAAGAATAATTGATCCTACTCTGTATGGTACCAAATAACACAAATCAGGAGCATTTTAAACATTTTAAAATGCCTCTGTGGAGCATTCCTCATCCATTCCATTGTTTAAAATGTTCAGTGGAGTACAAAAGTTCAAATAACACAAAATAAGGAGCATTTTAAACATCCAGGCCACAAACAGCATGAAGTCCACTGAACATGCTTATCAAAAAAATTGATGTTTAAATTGCTTAGGATTCAAGTAGTCTACATCATCATTAGGAAAAACAGTATGAAGTAGTTTACATCATCATCATTGAACCCCCTTTTCTGAAATTTTGCAGTATGCAGACTGGAAATAAAAGCGTTGATTTAAGAGACAAAGAAACGTGTAAAAAAGCCAAACCAGAAAGACCCAGGTGGTCTGAGTTTAAATCACCCGCGTCAACAAGACCAAACACTCTTCTAACATCCCATCCTTTTATTATGAAACTTCAAAAATCCCATCCTTTTATTATGAAACTAATCATCAGCTCACCAATATCGTCATAATAGAGCGCACCTAAAACAAATTCGCCATGTTCAGGCTTATGCAACTATTGCTACTGTGAAGCAATATCTAGAAATGACACCCATTTAGGATGATGTTGTGTTCATACATGACAAACGAGAATATGTCGATAGCATTGATATTTTAAGAACATTGTCTCAGCTTACTTTCATCAGGAATAAGTTCATGTATCTTCTGGCATATCTCTTCTGATGCTAGTAGTTTGTCTTTGAAGAAGCATTTTGGAACATCAGTGTATGACCTTCTACAGAACCATGAAGTTTCAGTATAACCTGTTTGTGACAGATACATCACGAAAGTTATCTTCATTGGTCAATAGCCACACATGGAGTATAATATAGCTAACTAAATCAACTTAAATAATTGTCGATTCAAATGATGTTATAACATACATCTACACTGCAGACAGGTCCAATGTCAATCTTGAAAGGCGCTTCTCTTTGACAGCTATCCAATTCAGCTGCACTGTAAAAGGACTGGAACGATAGATGTCATTCTCCAGTGTAAACGAAAGCTCTCGACGCCCAATGTATGACTGATCATATCCTGGATGCTTTGCATCTACAGAAGAAAAAAAAGATTCAGTTACCTACAACCCTCAAAAAGATTCAGTTACCTATTTTCAAAGTGAAATAATTAGGAGGGATAAGTCATCCAAATTGTTGACCTGCATTCAGTTGTTCAGGAAGGTTATAAATCTCCATCCATGGAAGCGTATCCAGCAAGGCCATCAGCTAAGCCAAAGTGCAGACTCCAATTCTAATAGACCTATATGTGGACAATGAACAAACACGTTGTTAAGACCCTCCTCAAAAAGCTGGAATGCAAATGACCTAGATGAGATATGAATATAATCCAAGGAATGGCTGATCACAAGCTTGGACACATGCTCTAAAGAAATCCATCAATTGTTTAATCCTCATAAAAACAAGCTTGAAAGGGTCGTTAGTTAGTATATATACCATACAGTTGCTGATGGCGAGCACCATGTCGTAGTCCATCACCGCGGGGATCCGGTGCGCGGCTGTGACAACAGTGCGGTTCCTGAACTCTATTCTTATGGCCATCTGCACGACGACATCCATCACATTGTTGATGGACGACGTTGACCTCGTCGAGGACCTCGTCGAGGAACAGGATGCAGTTCCACTGCAGGAGACAAAGCAGCTGCCCTCAATAGCCTGAGCATGTCTGCTTGAATTAAAATTTCTTCACATATACTTCTACTCCAAAATTTGTAGCAATATGAACATAAAGGGTACAGTTTAAAAACTCCATAACAGAAAGCTAACTACGTGTGTGAACAATTAAACTTTACAGCCAAAGGAGCGCTCTCTTGCCTTCCTTTTAACATCGCTTAAGCTGACCCAGCTTATAAAATAAAGGATCTATTTTATCCACTAATAGAATTAATCCATGTCAAGAAAAAAACAAGGTGAGGGATCAAAATGCCTCTTGGATCAGTTTCCTAGTTAATTAAACCATGAAAAAAATTGCTGCTCTCTCCACACAACATCATACTGAAAATGCAAACCAGAACCTAGAGTTAGCTACCCCGGAAAATGTAGAGTGAAGTATTTGAATTACACATGGAAAAAAACTTGGAACCTAACTACATGGCTAAATCTTGAACCCCGAGTGGCGTTACTAACTGGACATTACTACTTAGTATGTAGCCATTCAAAAGGAATTTAGAATGTAGAGGATTGCAGTCACATAAGTACATAACACCTTACTAACTAACTGGACATTACTAATTAATATAGAGCCGTTTAACAGAACTTCAGAAAACAGAGGTATATACCTCGTTGATCCATAGCAGTTGATCTAGACAAGGTATATACCTCGTTGTAATAAGAAAACAGAGGAGTTTAATCACTACATTTCCTCGGATGAAATAATTTTATTGTTTCATCAGCTATGTTAAGGTCCTCTGCTTCACCATCATCATACTTCACCTGCAGTTCACATTGACAAAAATTCATAAGAAATGCAAGATCCTCTACCATTACATTCAAGAATAATTTACTTGACTGAATATACCCATCCTCATGCCCAACAAGAAGAGATTCCAATGATGCTTGGTAACTTGCATTACCGGCCCTAAATAGAGGACCAACAATATAGGAGGCCATCCTTGTTCTGAGACGAGCTAACAAGAAAAAGGGTGTGCTTTTCACTGTCCATCATCACAGGCTTTAATTAACTGCACGTCATAAAATGCTAGTCAGGACAAGAAAAGCTAGCAGATATAGAAATGGAAGTAATAAGAACTCTTACAAACCTTGCCTGACTGATCCCTTCAATAGATGTGAATCTTATGATCCAACCCTCCCATTGCTAAAATTAGACGGCCTTCCTCTTCCGGCAGAACCGAAAGTGAAACCATTGGTTTTAAGCCAATGGAAAGAGAATGCAAACAAGAGACCTTGCAGCTGCCTGCAAAAGATAAACAAAATAACTTGTGGTCGCACTTTCAGAAGCTTTAAGATCATGCAAGCTAATAAAAATTGACTAATAAATTTTGTCTTAGAGACAGCCTAAAGATCAATGCAAAATGATCTTACCATTAGTCGGGTCAACTGCCATTTCCCAAATAACCAATGTACCATCTGAGGAGGTGGCAGCAAAAATTGAAACAGTATCAGACACCATCCTTCCAGCAAGACAGGTCACACCTTTCTTATGCATTGCTGGCAATTGCAAAGCATGAGACCACTGCAAAGCAGACATAAATCTCAAATCAAACAACTTGATCAAGATAAACAGAATAAGTTTTTCCCAGCAAGCATATGACAGGCGAAAGAAATCTAATGTTGACATATTGCAGTAAAGGTTTCAAACATAATTCAAACGACAAGAACTACAAAATGGTGAAACAGAAAAATCTCACCTCGCCTTTCTCAGAACAAATCTTCCATGCCATAATAGCACCATCAGAACTTCCGGACAGTAGATAGTGTGTCTCCCTGTGTCGAACTGCAGAGGGGCAAATGCAACAAACCATCACCAACGGTTCAGTACTCAGGACCTATGGGTCAAACCAACCCTTATTTACTTGATCCATATTAGTGCTACGTATCTATGGTTAGCTCCTCTCAAGTCCCAACAATTATTCAGAAAGGCGATTGTTTCAGTTTGATTCTCAAATTGTGCGTCAAATGTTGCTAAGTGCATCAACTCTACAAAGCATGGTGTTGTTCGGACTGATTTTTCTCCAAAAGAACCATTTCAGTTCAGGTACAACAGAAAGCGACCGAACATAGACAAAGAAAATAGTAGGTGCAAAAAGGAGGCAGCAGACCTTGGAGTACATCCTTCTTGGTTGGCAGCCACAGTGCGCAGTTCACCGCCGCCTTGTGGCCTGGGAGCGTCGTCACGATCTCCCCTCTCTGTTCGAGCACATATACGAACGGAGACCAATCGGGTCAAGCAAACAAAAAAGACTACTAAAAGCTGAAGAGTGAGAGGACCAGAGCGACGGACCAAAGGGGAGAAAAGGGCGACGGCGTTCTGGGCGCCGATGGCGACGAGGCCACAAGAGCCCCATGAGACGTCGTTCACAACGTGGTTGCATCCGGCGCCAATGAAGACCCTCTCCGCCTCCACTCCCACGCGGGTTGGCGCTCCTCCAGCCGATGGCGATGGCGCGCTCTTCCACGGATGTGCCGGCGAGCTGGCCTGCACCAGCGCGTACGGAGGAGGCCCCAGCGTGGTGGCCCGGCTGGTGGGGAGGGAGGAGCCGGCAGCGCGGTCGGTCGCCTCCCCAGCCTCCACTTCGCCCGCGCCGCCCGCCGCCTCCGTGTTTCTTCTCCTCTCGCGACCCCCGCCATCCTCATCGCCGCAGGTCGCCGGCCGTCCGAGCCGCCGTCCAGTCCGCTGCCGAGCTGTACGCCCCCGGTCGCCGCCTTCCAGACCAGGCCGCCCGCCGTCCGAGGCTTCCCGAGCCAAGACCGAGGCCACCGCCCGTGCCGTCCAGCCATGCCCAGGCGCCGCTGCGCTGCCGGCCGACACCGTCTGCCGTGAGGACCGTGAACCCATCCGGGAGAAGGGCGACCGGTTGCTCCAGATGCGCCGCCGCCGCCGCATCGTAGAGGCCGGCCTGCTGCCGCCGCTGCAGGGCGACGACCGGCTACTGCACGCCGTTGGGGACGAGGAGCTGGAGGGAGAAAGAGCAGGCCCGTGGCGGCGGCAGTGCGGGGCGAGGTGTGAGGGCGCGGGGCTCGAGTTTCAGGTACAACAGAAAGCGACCGAACATAGACAAAGAAAATAGTAGGTGCAAAAAGGAGGCAGCAGACCTTGGAGTACATCCTTCTTGGTTGGCAGCCACAGTGCGCAGTTCACCGCCGCCTTGTGGCCTGGGAGCGTCGTCACGATCTCCCCTCTCTGTTCGAGCACATATACGAACGGAGACCAATCGGGTCAAGCAAACAAAAAAGACTACTAAAAGCTGAAGAGTGAGAGGACCAGAGCGACGGACCAAAGGGGAGAAAAGGGCGACGGCGTTCTGGGCGCCGATGGCGACGAGGCCACAAGAGCCCCATGAGACGTCGTTCACAACGTGGTTGCATCCGGCGCCAATGAAGACCCTCTCCGCCTCCACTCCCACGCGGGTTGGCGCTCCTCCAGCCGATGGCGATGGCGCGCTCTTCCACGGATGTGCCGGCGAGCTGGCCTGCACCAGCGCGTATGGAGGAGGCCCCAGCGTGGTGGCCCGGCTGGTGGGGAGGGAGGAGCCGGCAGCGCGGTCGGTCGCCTCCCCAGCCTCCACTTCGCCCGCGCCGCCCGCCGCCTCCGTGTTTCTTCTCCTCTCGCGACCCCCGCCATCCTCATCGCCGCAGGTCGCCGGCCGTCTGAGCCGCCGTCCAGTCCGCTGCCGAGCTGTACGCCCCCGGTCGCCGCCTTCCAGACCAGGCCGCCCGCCGTCCGAGGCTTCCCGAGCCAAGACCGAGGCCACCGCCCGTGCCGTCCAGCCATGCCCAGGCGCCGCTGCGCTGCCGGCCGACACCGTCTGCCGTGAGGACCGTGAACCCATCCGGGAGAAGGGCGACCGGTTGCTCCAGATGCGCCGCCGCCGCCGCATCGTAGAGGCCGGCCTGCTGCCGCCGCTGCAGGGCGACGACCGGCTACTGCACGCCGTTGGGGACGAGGAGCTGGAGGGAGGAGGAGCAGGCCCGTGGCGGCGGCAGTGCGGGGCGAGGTGTGAGGGCGCGGGGCTCGAGTGAGGATTGGGCGAGGAGGGAGGGCAAGGGATTGGGCGAGCTCGATCTAGGTTACCGTCTCACGCGAGTTCACCCAACACAGGAAAGGAAAAGGGCGACGCGGGCGCTGTGCTGCGCGTGGGCCCGGGACGCTGAAGACCCCACACGTCATCGACCTGCCGGGTGTGGCAGCGAGTGCAAAACAGAAAAAAGCACGATCCAACGGCCAGGGTTGATTGGATGGTGGGAACGGACGGCCAGGATAGTCTGCCCCGGAATGCACAGTAGCAGGCCGAGGACACGCCTCAGAAGTGCCGGCAGTTTATAGGTTTAATGGATGGCCACAACATAAAAGTGAAGCAGATATTTATCAGCTCGGTCGGTTGCCAATCGCAGGACGATTCGGACAGTTGGAAGAATTTGAAAAGGAAATTACTTGTTTTGTAAACATGGCAGGCCCCAGTTTGATTCCCAAAGTACGTGCAGTGCTTTGTTTAGGCCAGTGGGATTAGTCTCTGGTTGAGGAAAATGACTGCTACGGAAGCCACTTTGTTCTTTTGCTGTTGCATGAGAAAATATCTTGGGGAAAAAAATGTGGGAGCATCGACAGGACGACGTCGCTCTAAATAAAACGCGGAGATCGATCAATGATGCTCAGCGCGGCTCTTGTAGTGTTGCCACCACGGCACACATGACCTAGATATTTAGCGGAATCGGTGAACAGTATGGGGACTGTAGCGCTATTGCTTGTTGTTGGTGCCTAGCTACGACTACAAAGCCTATTTCTTTTCTTTCTCAACCGCCTTTCAGTTTCAACCTATATATGATGTACTGTATCTATCAATCACGGAACAAACGACGAAATACTATGTATGCACAGCGAGTGTCTTCGTAGGAATTCAGAGCATTTCGAATGGACGTTGTGTGTTCCCGGCACGGCGATGTCGCCGTAGAACGCCGTACGTGAACAGTCAGATTCCACCCCTTAGACTGAGCGTCACCACAGTCTCCACCGGAAGCGGCTCCTCGGCCTCAGAAGTCTCCTTCGAGCGTCCAACATGCCGTCCCCGCCGCGACAGCGACGACCCACCCAATCCCGGCTCGAGATCTCGCAGCAAGATCGCAGATTTTTCTTACACGGCGTACGTCGGCCCCGTCCCGAGCTAGACTCCACGGCAACGCCCCGAGCACGACATAGAACGGACCAAACCGGTAGACCCCGGCTAGCCGGTGACCCCGCCGTGCCAGTGCCGCCGCTTGTCTTGACTCCATTTTCGAAGGTCTACCGGCAGCGCGCCGCCGTACGTGCATGACAGCGTGAGTGGTTTTGCCGTCGTTCTCGGGTGTAAGAAGATCTCTGTCTCGGACGGACACCGTACCGGTCCCCGGCGCTGATCCGGGCACCCTAATATGTATGACGACATCGGCCCCTGTCTCCGTCGCGCTCTTCTTTTTCTCCCGTTCTCTTTCAGTTCTTTTTGGGAATGCCTGGATCGATCTATCGTCTGCGTCACTATTCACTCCATTTGTTAGTTTGTTACTACTGTGCTGTGCCACTTGCTCTCCGAGCATATCGATCTATATGGATCTATCTTCGACGACGGAAGGAGTCTCACCTCTCGCCAGCTCCGTAGATCTCTCATCCCTATCTATCCACCCACTAGGCATAACAGAACCATATCCCTTCGTGTTCTTTGTTGGTTAATTCGTACCTGAGCAGATGAATATTAAGCTTCCGCCTCCTTATCAGATAGCTGAGTTCTCGGCTCTAGCGTAATATATACCCGTTCTTATCCATGGACGCCAATCAAAAACGGCCTCTAGTTCGTACGTAGTCAATGGTTCAAAGATTTATTGAAGGCTCCATGCAACGTACATTATCGAACATGCATCAATATGATGATGATGTACTCTATCGATCCATATCAAAGCATACCTGAAATTAATGTTGATGGAAGGTTTGTCATCATAAGAAGCGCGCGTCCATACCGAAAAGGTTGCCAAAGAAGTCAGCATACGACTGATGTGCCTGCACAGGTATATGCATCATAATTCATAATGGGAAGTAGCTCGCGGGTCGCCGAAGAAGGCCTAATGACCTTCGGGTGACACTAGTGGCAGTGACAAGCATATGCGGCCGTGACACTCATCCGCATGCAAATTCGGGCCAGACGAGGGGTGGGAATTGGTCAGTGGCGGAGTGATGTCGCACTATGGCAGGGTAGTCGCAAGAATGTTTAGAGTCGGCCGTTGGAGCTCCATCGTGTAGCCAAATGGATTGGGAATGAGTTTTTGGGATTCCTAATTTGGGGGGTGGGGGAAGAATTTAAGAGAGTACCAAAAAAATTACCCAGAGCAAATCATATAGGGCATCGGCTTGAGCAGAGACGGTGTGGCAGTTTTTAGGACGTGCACAATGATTATATCTTACCATTGCCACTTAAGATGGTTGCTGAGGTGGAGTAGAGAAGAAAAAAGAGCATCGTCTTCTCTTAACTAAGAGATCTCTTAAGAAGAATGATAAGATGTTTTTCTCCATTGTATGAGATGCCTTAACTTAGTCACACATTTCCTAGCTTATTTTTAGTCATGACATAATTTAAGGAGCATGCAAACAATGTTTCTTGCAGATAACACTAAAAAAACAATTCATTTGTGTATTTCATTTTCTCTAACCACAATCAACTCTTAAAATAAGACCGTCTTATCAACCGCTATACATGCCCTCATTAGGATGGGTTAACCAAATCTACCGGAGATGCTTTTACATGCACGATCAGTTGCTTAGATTGTAACCGGGTGCAAAAGAATGGAAATATTCACTTTGCCTATCAAAATCTAACCAAACGAAGGTCCCACCACTAGCGGAGATATTTTCACTCTCAAGCTGGAACAAAATACCCTTTGCACGAGCTAAGAAAATTCAGTAGGGTTGGCTCCACTCAAAGCTTCAAGTTTTTATATCAACACGGTGTATGAAATTACCAGCACGGTGTATGAATTACTACAAAATATGTAGGATCGGTTGACCCCCATGTTTGATACGATTCCGCCAACTGGTCTATCAGACTATATTCGGAAGGTAGAGTGATCAAGATTGTTCTTTTTTGTTTTAGTAATCAAGAATTGCAGTGTGTCCAATTCTATCAAATGGTTTTTAAATATTTTTTACCTGCTAGACATATGCGCGTGTGACATTGTAAAGCAGAGAGCGTACATTACTACTTAGAAGTAAAAAAAAACTATGATTTTTTAAAAGGGAAAATGTATACAATTTGCGTACCATCGATGCAAAAATATCAAATGAAGATCTGTTTCACAAAAGGATGTAAAACTAATTCAGAGCCTGTGGAAAAGCCGAGCCTCGCTTTCAATCGCCTAGTGGCGGGGTCAATGATCAGGTCGGTGCTCTACGAGGCACCCAAAATCTAAAAGTAGAACCGGGTGCAAAACCTTGTTCTTTTCATTTCGAATGAGACTGCTGATGCAACACCACTAAATAATACTGAACCATTCAGTTCACACAACAATGACACTGACGAATTATCCCCTGCTGGGACCCGTGCTCAGCGGGTGCAAAGTTGGACATTCGCTGGGGACCTATGAACGGAGAAAGATCCCGTCGCGGAGCGTCTATAAATACCTCCTAGTCTGCTTTTGCCCATCCAGAACTATTTCTTCCTCCTCACTCACTCTCCCGCTAGCGCAGACCATCTTCCCAGAACCTTCCTGGAAGACTTGGTTTCTTTGCCTTTCTCTCGGCGCGGTTCTGATCACTCCCCATTATCCAGATCGCTGGTATCAAAGTACGTTTACTACTATCGCGTATGTCTGTTTACCTTTCCGTTTTTACGATTTAATTCTCAGTTTTATAATTTTGGTATTTTTCGATCTCTGAATAAGTTGTAGCCCTATAGGGTTCGGTCTCAGTTCATCCGTGCGAAGAACAATGATTTGAACCTTTGGTTTGGGCGTATGTTCATGCGGATCTTGAAGAAATTCACCGTTTTAACACGTAGTTCAGTGAACGGATAACTCGATTCTTTTTCTAGGTTCATGAGTTCATCACATCCATGACATATTAAGCGACCACGGAAATACTCCGTAATAGTCTGTTGATTCAGATTTGGTATTTGCAGATACGCACTTGTGTTCAGTGACTTGGAATGGTCATAGTTAAGTCTAATTTGCTTGTTGTTCCGCTAAAGATTTGAGCGCTTTTCTCGGTTTGAGCGTTTTGCCTTTCAGTTTTTTTTTTGTCTGCAATTGTACTAGACGACCCCGTTATGAACGAATCTGGTAATATCATAATTTTGTTCTGCTACTATATCTTCTGTAAACTTTCCGGCTTGAAATCCTTGATCAAAGGAACCAACGAATTATTTTTTTGTACGACTGAGATGTGGTTTTCGCCAGGGAAAAATATTTCGTCGAAATTTCGACCGAATTTCGCGAAATTTACGAATCTCGGTGAAGGACGGGAAAGCAAACATTCGTCCAAATATTTCGATATAATTTGAAAAAATCAATACGCAACGCATATAAGAAGTGAAAGTCAGTATATATGTTACAAACTTTGTAGCGGCCTAGTGGTTAAGGGACCTGGAGCGTTGTGCAGGGTTGTGAGTTCGATTTCTGCTCAATTGTTTTAATTTTTGCCAAATGAATTTAAATTCCAGACTTAAAATTTGACCGAAATTTTTGAATTTTCTCTTCGAAATTTCGTCAATTTCGCGAAATTCTCGAATCTCTGGCAGGGGCGAAAAAAAAGCCAAATCGAAATGTTAAACACTGGTTTTCGCCGATTTCATGCCATGTACATGCCTTCTTGTAGTATGTTTAAGCAGAAATTAGAAAGGTCTTGTAGGAGTAGATCATAAGTTATCTGTGCAAGACTGCAAGTGCATGACTTGATTTTTTTCCGTTTGAGTTAAGAGGCAAGACTTGCTCTTTAGATATTTCTGAAAGTAATAAATATGTTAATATGTGTGGAAACTGGAAAGGTTCCTTCATCCTGTTCCCCAAAACATATTCTCAAGCTCTTTATTCACCATTCAATAGTTGTGTACCTAATCATTCATTATTTTCTCCTTGCAGTATTGGCCTTTCTGTAGAAAGGAAAAAAGATACAAGTAATGCCGGAAGATGTTCTCGTGTGCTAAGGGCGCACCTTGCTTTCGCATTTGCAGGGTAGCTCTTGAAAACGTTGAACCACAAGAGTTACTCCATGGGCATGCGGAGGATGGCCCTAGAGATAGCAGCTCAACACTCTACCATCTTTGGTGGAGAGAGTTGAGATAGTTGGTCATCCGTAGGCTCCCGTCAGAGCCCCTTGATCAGTTCTTATCGTCTCAAGTTGCAGCATCACTACCTTTTGTTTCTGTTGCACATTGTGCGGCAAGATGGGAGACCACAAAGGAAATATTCTGATGCAGAAGTATGAGATAGGAAGATTGCTTGGTCAAGGCAGCTTTGCTAAAGTTTATTATGGTCGGAATCTCAAGACTTCACAGAGTGTTGCCATCAAGGTGATCGACAAAGAGAAGATCTTCAAGTGTGGGCTTATGGATCAAGTAAGAAGGGAGATATCAGTGATGAAGCTGGTGAAACATCCAAACATTGTCCAATTGTATGAGGTGATGGCCACAAAAACCAAGATATATTTTGTGCTAGAGTATGTGAAGGGGGCGAGTTGTTCAACAGGGTTCAACGTGGAAGGCTAAAAGAAAATGTTGCGCGCAAGTACTTCCAGCAGCTAAACAGTGCAGTTGACTTCTGTCACAGCAGGGGGGTCTATCACCGAGATTTGAAGCCTGAAAATCTTCTTCTTGATGAGAACCGCAATTTAAAGATCTCGGACTTTGGATTGAGTGCACTTGCAGACTGCAAGAGACAAGATGGGTTGCTCCACACAACTTGTGGTACTCCTGCATATGTTGCCCCTGAACTTATTTGTAAAAAGGGTTATGATGGTGCAAAAGCTGACATCTGGGCTTGTGGAGTGATCTTGTATGTGTTGTTAGCTGGTTATCTCCCTTTTCAGGACAAGAATTTGATGCACATGTACAAGAAGATATACAAAGCAGAACTCAAATGGCCAAGCTGGTTTTCTGCGGAAGCCCGGAGGCTTTTGCGACGCATTCTTGATCCAAACCCTGGTACGCGTATCTCGTTTTCAGAGATCTTGGAAAATCCTTGGTTCAAAACAGGTCTTGATTCAGAGCTAATTGGTTATAGCATACAAACTGAGGGTGTTGTTCCTGTTGACATGGACCCGGGTTATGATCTGTTCAGTAGCAGTACAACAGAGGCCACACAAGAGAAGCAAAACTCACTAACTTGAATGCTTTTGACATCATTTCTCTTTCATCTGGGTTTGATCTCTCTGGTATGTTTGAGGATAACTCCAACAAAGAGTCGAAGTTTACATCTACCAGTACAGTTGCAACAATCATCACAAAGATTGAGGACATTGCGAAGAGCTTGCGACTAAAACTCATGAGGACAGAGGGTGGATTGTTGAAGATGGAGAGTTTGCAACCGGGAAGGAAAGGTGTAATGTCGATCAATACTGAGATATTTCAGATTACACCAAATTTCCATCTTGTGGAAATCAAGAAGACCAATGGTGATACTCTTGAGTATCAGAAGGTTAAACATGATATGAGGCCGGCTCTGAAAGATATTGTTTGGGCTTGGCAAGGTGAGCAGCCCCAACAGCAGAGCGACAAGTAAATAATCATAGAAATTCCAGGAGTGTTCAGCATCTTGTCAGAATCAATAATGGACTGCTCTAATTTTTAGGTAGTTTAACCTTTTCAAGTTCATGTTTTCGATGGAATGTTGCTTTTGTATTGACCATTCAATTGAAAACATATCTACTTTCACTTTCGTTCATGCTGTAATTTATCATTGGAAGTTACTAAATTAAGATTTTTCTTAAGTAATACCTTCATTAAGGCTTGCAAGACCCTATCAAATTTTTAGCGCAACTATGACCATGTATTTATCGAAATAAAATGTAAATTACATGTCAATAAAAGTATACCATTGGATTCATTTGAAAGTAGTTTCCGACGGTATAACATTTGTAACAAATAAATCATATTTCCATAGCCAGTGGAATGCACACGATTAGGTATGTATCAATCGTGTGTGATGTTATCAAAAAATGCGGATGGTTTGTCACAAATAACAGTGTGCCATATATAGCACACGTTTGACTGCGACGTGTTGGCCTTTGTACACGGATCAAATCCTTGAACACATGGTTTATATTTTTTACCGTAAGCGATTAATCGCATCGCACCCAGTTCAGCTGTTGCGTCACTACAGGAATGGCGAGCTGTGCCGACGGGCAGAACCTGTGCCGACGGCCATTTATCGGGGCCGTCGGCACAGGTGTGTACCAGGACCAGCCGTCGACAAGTCCGTCGGCACAGAAACGGCCGTCGGCACATACAATCTATCCCGACGGCCACCGTCGGGACAGAGGAAGCTGTCGGCACAGAATATCAGGTGACGTCGACGGCAATCTGTGCCGACGGCAAAGCCGTCGGCATAGGGATACACCATTTTTATTCATTTTCATGTATATTGATACACCGAATAGCTATATGTACAGATTCGCCTAAAATAGTCATAATGTTTTTTACCCTAATCTTCTTTTTTTATGTATCTATTTATTACTCTCAATTAAGTTTAATATGTTTTATTCATATTCTATGTACATAGCTACGCCGAATAGCGGTTTCCACCCACATAAAATAACGTCGCGAATAATTGTCTATACCGGAGCGTCGGAACCCCACCAAAAGTTAGGTTGATGCATACCATATGTGTACAAGTGTTTTGGGTGATTCAAATGTCCAAGAATCTACCCCGGTGTGTGACCGGCTTCACCGGCTTCACTTTCTCTCTACCAAGTGTGTGCACTTAGAGGTGAAAACTCCCACTTCGGACGAAACGGGGGCAATCTTGTAGAAACTTGTGATAAAAGTTGGTTCCCCATGTGCCTATGTCCCAACCTAACACAACCAAGCAAAAAAGTCCACTGGGCTACCCCCTTTCGACGCACGTCTATGGGGGTAGACGAAAATGTTAGGGTTTTTCCAGCGGATTCAGGGTTTCGCCGAAGCGGGGCCCCGGAGCATCGGAACCCCACCCAAACCTAGGTTGTGCCATACCATATGTATACAAGTGTGTTGTTTGTTGTAAATGTGCAATATCCTACTCCGGGTGTGACCGGCTTCACCGACTCTCTAGTGAGTTCCTGCACTTAGAGGTGAAAACTCCCACTTCGGACGAAACGGGGGCAATCTTGTAGAAACTTGTGATAAAAGTTGGTTCCCCATGTGCCTATGTCCCAACCTAACACAACCAAGCAAAAAAGTCCACTGGGCTACCCCCTTTCGACGCACGTCTATGGGTTAGACGAAAACGTTAGGGTTTTTCCAGCGGATTCAGAGTTTCGTCGAAGCGGGGCCCCGGAGCGTCGGAACCCCACCCAAACCTAGGATGTGCCATACCATATGTATACAAGTGTGTTGTGTGTTGTAAATGTGCAATATCCTACTCCGGGGTGTGACCGGCTTCACCGACTCTCTAGTGAGTTCCCGCACTTAGAGGTTAAAAGTCCCACTTCGGACGAAACGGGGGCAATCTTGTAGAAACTTGTGATAAAAGTTGGTTCCCCATGTGACTATGTCCCAACCTAACACAACCAAGCAAAAAAGTCCACTGGGCTACCCCCTTTCGACGCACGTCTATGGGGGTAGACGAAAACGTTAGGGTTTTTCCAGCGGATTCAGGGTTTCGTCGAAGCGGGGCCCCGGAGCGTCGGAACCCCACCCAAACCTAGGATGTGCCATACCATATGTATACAAGTGTGTTGTGTGTTGTAAATGTGCAATATCCTACTCCGGGGTGTGACCGGCTTCACCGACTCTCTAGTGAGTTCCCGCACTTAGAGGTGAAAACTCCCACTTCGGACGAAACGGGGCAATCTTGTAGAAACTTGAGATAAAAGTTGGTTCCCCATGTGACTATGTCCCAACCTAACACAACCAAGCAAAAAAGTCCACTGGGCTACCCCCTTTCGACGCATGTCTATGGGGGTAGACGAAAACGTTAGGGTTTTTCCAGCGGATTCAGGGTTTCGCCGAAGCGGGGCCCCGGAGCATCGGAACCCCACCCAAACCTAGCTGTGCCATACCATATGTATACAAGTGTGTTGTGTGTTGTAAATATGCAATATCCTACTCCGGGGTGTGACCGGCTTCACCGACTCTCTAGTGAGTTCCTGCACTTAGAGGTGAAAACTCCCACTTCGGACGAAACGGGGGCAACCTTGTAGAAACTTGTGATAAAAGTTGGTTCCCCATGTGCCTATGTCCCAACCTAACACAACAAAGCAAAAAAGTCCACTGGGCTACCCCCTTTCGACACACGTCTATGGGGTAGACGAAAACGATAGGGTTTTTCCAGCGGATTCAGGGTTTCGTCGAAGCGGGGCCCCGGAGCGTCGGAACCCCACCCAAACCTAGGATGTGCCATACCATATGTATACAAGTGTGTTGTGTGTTGTAAATGTGCAATATCCTACTCCGGGGTGTGACCGGCTTCACCGACACTCTAGTGAGTTCCTGCACTTAGAGGTGAAAACTCCCACTTCGGACGAAACGGGCAATCTTGTAGAAACTTGTGATAAAAGTTGGTTCCCCATGTGCCTATGTCCCAACCTAACACAACCAAGCAAAAAAGTCCACTGGGCTACCCCCTTTCGACGCACGTCTATGGGGTAGACGAAAACGTTAGGGTTTTTTCCAGCGGATTCAGGGTTTGGCCGAAGCGGGGCCCCGGAGCGTCGGAACCCCACCCAAACCTAGGATGTGCCATACCATATGTATACAAGTGTGTTGTGTGTTGTGTGTTGTAAATGTGCAATATCCTACTCCGGGGTGTGACCGGCTTCACCGACTCTCTAGTGAGTTCCTGCACATAGAGGTGAAAACTCCCACTTCGGACGAAACGGGGGCAATCTTGTAGAAACTTGTGATAAAAGTTGGTTTCCCATGTGCCTATGTCCCAACCTAACACAACCAAGCAAAAAAGTCCACTGGGCTACCCCCTTTCGACGCACGTCTACGGTGGTAGACGAAAACGTTAGGGTTTTTCCAGCGGATTCAGGGTTTCGTCGAAGCGGGGCCTCGGAGCGTCGGAACCCCACCCAAACCTAGGATGTGCCATACCATATGTATACAAGTGTGTTGTAAATGTGCAATATCCTACTCCGGGGTGTGACCGGCTTCACCGACTCTCTAGTGAGTTACTGCACTTAGAGGTGAAAACTCCCACTTCGGACGAAACGGGGGCAATCTTGTAAAAACTTGTGATAAAAGTTGGTTTCCCATGTGCCTATGTCCCAACCTAACACAACCAAGCAAAAAAGTCCACTGGGCTACCCCCTTTCGACGCACGTCTATGGGGGTAGACGAAAACGTTAGGGTTTTTTCCAGCGGATTTAGGGTTTGGCCGAAGCGGGGCCCCGGAGCATCGGAACCCCACCGAAACCTAGGATGTGCCATACCATATGTATACAAGTGTGTTGTGTGTTGTAAATGTGCAATATCCTACTCCGGGTGTGACCGGCTTTACTGACTCTCTAGTGAGTTCCTGCACTTAGAGGTGAAAACTCCCACTTCGGACAAAACGGGGGCAATCTTGTAGAAACTTGTGATAAAAGTTGGTTCCCCATGTGCCTATGTCCCAACCTAACACAACCAAGCAAAAAAGTCCACTGGGCTACCCCCTTTCGACGCACGTCTATTGGGGTAGACGAAAACGTTAGGGTTTTTCCAGCGGATTCAGGGTTTCACCGAAGCGGGGCCCCGGAGCGTCGGAACCCCACCCAAACTTATAGTGTCTTGAAATATTATTATTAAATAAATTATAATGTCTTAAAAAATTAGCAACAATTGTGACTAATTTAATTGGAAAAAAATACGACGTCTATGCCGACGGTAAAACCGTCGGCACAGGTGCTTCTCCTTATCCCCAACCCCGTCCTCCTCCACACCACACACGCACGCACACACGCTCCCACCCCCGCACCTCCCCCACCCTCACACGCCGCCGCCGCTCTCCGCTCCGGCCGGCCCACCCCTCCCTCTCCTCTCCTCCACCCCGCACCGCCTCCTCCGCGCCCGGCCGCCCCTCGCCCCCGGCCGTCCTACCCCTGCCTCTCCTTTCCGCCGTCGCCGCCCGAGACTCGCCCCTGCCGCGCCTCCTCCTCCGCACCTCCTCCACGCCGGCCCACCGCCGCGCCTCATGCCCCCACCCCGCACCTCCTCCACGCCGGCACCTCCTCCTCCACGGCCAGCACCTCCTCCACCCCGCACCTCCTCCACCCCGCACCTCCCCCACCCCGCACCTCCTCCACGCCGGCACCTCTTGCTCCACGCCGGCTGCTCCTCCTCCACGGCCAGCTCCTCCTCATGTGGCGGGCTTAACGCAGCTAGAGTATTACAAGGACCTCGAACTTCCCCATAACATCGATGTGATGCACACCGAAAAGAATGTTGGAGAGATGATCTTTCACACAGTCCTGAACATTCCTAAGAAGACAAAGGACAATGTGAAGGCTAGAGTTGATGTTCAGAAGCTCTGTGATAGGGAGAGATTACACCTGAAGCCTCCTAACCCTCGTAAAAAAAATGGTTTAAGCCAAATGCCGACTACTGCCTTGATAATATCCAAAAGAAGGAGGCATTCAAGTGGCTCAAAAACATCGCCGTGATGTTCCCTGATGGTTACTGTTCCAATATAAGTAATGGAGTCAATCTTCTTGCAGGAAAAGTCACTGGGCTCAAGAGTCACGACTATCACATATGGATTGAGCGGTTGATGCCGGTGATGCTTCGAGGGTATCTCCCCGATAGTATCTGGCGAGCGCTTGCGGAGTTGAGCCATTTCTTCCGCACGCTCTGTGCGAAACAGATATGTCCCCTGATTATTGCGAAGCTGCGTGATCTTGTGTCGGCACATACCCCTTAATGGACAAAATAGTCATGCCGTCGGCACAGTCCCCTCCCAGGAGCGCCCAGCAACCTCCACGTGGCAAATCGGTGCCGACGGCAATGCCGTCGGCACATGCCCATCCACCTCGACCGGCCAGTGTGGGCCCCACACGCCGCTGTGCCGACAACCTAGGTGCCGACGGTGCGTTTCTGGCCGTCGGGAAAAGCTGTGCCGACGGTTTATATCTGTGCCGACGGCCAGGTGGCCTGTGCCTACAGGGCCCTATGCCGACCACCCTGTGCCGACGGTGGCCGTCGGCATAGGTGTGTGCCGACGGCATCGGGACCTGCAGCCCGTCGGCACAGGTGGCCATTCCTGTAGTGCGTGTGCGATTGGAAGGGTTTAAATGGCCCAATCAGTACCATCTGTAGTACCATTGAGCTGTACACAACTATCTACCTCAAACAGTCAATGAAAACATCAACAAACGCACACGATGTTTCGATCGGCGATGACATGTCCGTTCTCTAGTCCAGTTATTCATCGCAACCGCACAAGATGTTGTTCATGTTGACATGGATATGGTTTCTGGCCCCTTCAGTAGCAGTGCAATGGCGGCAAGACCATAAGAAGAGGAACTCACTACATAATTATTTTTTAAATCATTTCTTTTTCATATGGGTTTGATTTCTCTGGTTTGTTTGAGCATAGACAACAAGGTTTCAAAATTACATCTACAAGTGGACCTAGAATAATCATCACAAAGCTTGAGGACATTGCAACAGGAGCTTATAGCTATAACTCCTGACGAAAGACTGTCAACTTTTGGAAGTAAATGTGTAATGTCCATCCATATTGAGGTATTTCAGCTCACACCAAAATTACAGCCGGTGGAAATTGTGCCCGGCCGCCGGAGGTGGAAGGAACCTTTCGGCACCAATGGTTCAGAAAAGGGAGCGGATGCCAAGCAACTGAAGCAAGTGGACGATTTCCAGCGGCACGACAGGCTAGTTTCGCGTTGAGGCAGGTTCCAGCGTTGTCAATTTTGGCGAGGCATAGAACACTCCAGAAACATCTAGATCATAGATAACTATCACACCCTTTGGGCGAGAGGAAAGGCACGAGGAATGTTAGCCGCATCCAGCTGGTGAAGCGACGCGAGCGTGCTGGCTGCTGAGTGCGTGACTGCTCAAAGAAGCTTCCCTGCGATGGATAACTGGACGGGAGAGTAGACCTGCCGTTTGCCGAAACGGAAATATCTTGGATGCTGCATGTCACTGGCTGTTGGAGGTAGAAAGTTGGGTGCGTCGGTTATTTCGATAGTGCTGGACGGGGACTTGCGTCCAGATGCTTCCTGCATCCTTTTATTTGCCAGTAGATTTTCTTGTGATTGTTACAGAAAAAAATAAGACGAGGCTAACGATATGGCACAAAGTTGTTAAAAAAATGATGATTTTTTAATTGTAACATGTCCGCTTTATGAACTAATGATAAGAGGTACAACAGCAGTATCCTTCGGCTGAATCAGCTTATACATGGCGGCCATGAGCAAGCGTTAGAACACTCTTTAACGAAATTATGCGCTTCAGAGTTAGAGGTTTTTCACTCTTTCCCTCGTGGATGAAACCGACTTCAGAGAAACTTTTCATCCTCTCTCTGATATCCGTCAGAATTGCACTGTACAGGCACAGGCTTCCTTCATTGATTTCTTTTGTACATGCTTTCATTGGTGTTCTTGACTACAGAGGATGTATCGCACGAGATGATAATCTTCTGAAGATTCAGATCAGTCGCCAAAGCGAGTGCCTCATTGCATGCAACTGATTCCAACGGGCTAAATCAGGATGGGAATGGGCCGACCCGGCCTTGGCCTTGGACCCGGCCCTCGTGGCCCCATGGCCAATTTATGGGGCCATGGGTCGACCCATAATAAAAATAGTAGTGACCTCGTTGCCCCGATGGGTATTTTGGGTCGACCCAAATTTTAGTTTTAGAAACTTAGGTGTTGCTTTCTATTGTTGGACTGGGTGATAATTCTGAATTATTTTCTTCTAGAAAGAAACAAGACGCTGCAGCAAGTCTGGGTACTCGGAACGACACAATTGGAAATAACACGAAAGCAATTAGGAAGATTTATCGCCGCTACCATGGATTATTTAAATGCTAATGAAGTACTAGTAGTGTAGGAAGTGGAGTGACAAATATTTTTACAGAGGTTCAAGGCAAACAAGTACACAGCTTGTACATGCATCCATGCGTGGATGAGACGAATGCAACTAACCATCCGCTGCTGCTAATATTGACACGACACTGAAGCAATACTGACTAGTGTCACATGTACATGTCGACGGCTTTAGTAGAACTAGGGAGGAAACGAAACAGAGGAAGGGTAGCCAGTGAGCAGGATGAGCACCGGGACAGCCCCAGATCGGCGTGTGACCACTAGGATGTAGTTGTTGCGAGACATGAGAGTATGAGCGGGGCCGGCCCTGCTGACCCATCGGGGCATTCAGTGCCGGCTTCATTGACCCAAATCCTGCTTGAGGCTGACCCACGCGACCCATCGGCCTCAAAAGTTTGGGCCGGGTCAGTGACCCAGCGGGTCGACCCGGCCCATTCCCATCCTGAGGGCTAAAAAAAAAAGAACGATGTGGTACAAACGGTTCTGTAACGGGCTGGGTTTTCCTTGTCTAAGCATATGTGGCCCAGAGCCTTTCGGAGTTCGCTAGAAAAACAAAAACATACTACTGTAGTATGTTGTCGGGATAGGGCCCAGAGGTTGTCCGCCCGGCCCAAAGCCCAGCAAATGGGAGATTAAAAACAAAACCGTCGACAGCAGGGATCGAACCTGCGCGGGCGTAGCCCAACAGATTTCAAGTCTGTCTCCTTAACCACTCGGACATATCGACTTTCTTGTTATTAAATTGTAGGGAAGGCTTATTAGCAATTGCGGACTTGCTGGATTGGATCTGGGCGCTCGCCAAGAACACAGCCACCGGCGCGGACTCGACGGTACGCGATTTTGGAGCGGCGGGTGGTCATCCAGCGAGCCAGGGCATCGGCGAGGAAGTCGCCGCCGACTTCAGGGAAGACGACGCGTAGGTGCCGCACGGAGCTGCTCCCCCCGCAGAACGAACTATCCCGGTACCCTGCTTCCTCCTGCTGCACAAGCTGTGAACGAGGTGATTGCTAATCGACTGCACCTGACTTCACTCGTGCGGCCTATTCTCAGAGCACCCGTACGAACTACTCCCTCCGTTCCTGGATGTAGTGCATAGCAAGTCAACTAATTTAAACGGAGGGAGTAGCTGCGAGGCCTCGGTGCTGATTATTTTGGGGACAATCACATGTGCTGCTCTCTTGCAATAATGAAAGTGAGCACTTCTCAGTTCTCACCTGTGTGCACATATCTTCGTCGATTCAACTAAAGCAGATAGCAAATATCTTGTCAAAGGATGAAAGGAAGAGGAAGCAAGTTGCAGGTGAATATTATTCAGTATTTCCTCAAAACTGTTATACACAACGTCAGTTAGCTGGTAAGCCTCCAAATGAACAGCCAAATCCTTTCGAAAGTGCCATGTATGGTGCTGGATCTGGACTGATCCGACGATGAAAAATTTCTTGCTTCGAGTTCTGAGTTCATGCACATCATTTTCATCTTAACTCAAGTTTATTTTATCGATGACATTTCGAAACTATGCTAGCGAAACCTCACTCGATTGTTTCAGATTGATCAATATTTGTCTGACCCACAATACAACTATCAAGTCAACAGCCAGTATTACACTATATATAAAAGATCGACGAAACCACGGCCGTTCCGCGCGTCCACGTCGCGCGCAATCCGTGGCCGACCGGCGCGAACGGACGGCCAGGATCGGGCCACGTCGCCCCAGACGCGCGCGGAACTGTAGCACGCGATTTTCTGCCAATGAAAACACGCCACGTCGCCCGGTCGCCAGCCGGTCGCCCACCCGGTCACCACGCCCTTTTACAAAAAAAACCTCCTGCTTTCAGATATTTGCATGATTTTCATTCTTTTTCTCTGCGCGTGGATCTAAACGCGATATCCAAAAAAGACAGGTACTTTTATGCAAAATATCCCGCGAGCTCCTCTCTCCCCCGCGCGACGCTGTGGTCGCCGTCAACGCCGCCGCGCCGCCCCGCCGTTCCGCCGCTCCCCCGTCAAAGCTGCGGCCACGAGGAGGTGCGCCGTCGCCGGATCTATCACCTCGCCGCCAGCCGGTCGCCGAAAGCCGCCACGCCGCCGGAATCGACGCCGCCGCGTCCGCCGTCCTCCGCCACATTCACGCGGCGGCGCGGCCGCTCCGGCGACCATCCGGAGGCGGCGCCGCCATCCGCGGACTCCCCGCGGCGAGGCGCGCGTCCTGGAACGCGCCGAAGCGTCGCCGGCGACCACGGCACCGCCGCGGCCGGCACAGCCAGATCTGCCCCTGTGACTCAGCACGACGTCACAGGGGCCCACCCAGTCAGATTTTTTTCTTCCTTTTTCCCTTTTTTTCCCTTCCTGATTATTTAGACAACTATTAAAAAATCTTGAAAATTGCAAATTCAATAACTTCAAATATATTCGTCAGGAAAATATTAAAATATATCAAAACGGTTAAAAAAATGCTAGCTAACTACGCCATACGTCAAAATTTAAATTTGAATACCTCAAATTTTAAAATTCCCTACAAATACGACCATTTTTCCGAACGCTGGAAGAATTCAAATCCAAATAATTTCACTGATTACGCCGTACGATCAAAATTTAAATTCGAATACTACAAATTTTCAAATTCTCTTCGAATTCGCCCTTTTTTGCGAAAATTAGCAGAATTCAAATCCGAATAATTTCACCAATTTTCAAACTAAATCCCTCTAAAAAAACACAATTCGTTCAAATCCACGGGCGCGGCGAAGTCCGCGCTTATCCCCTAGTGTGAGGAACAAACTGAAGGTCATCTTGTTCGCTTACTTTCACGGGTAAGAGCTGTTGGCACTTTTTTTTACTGCAAGATTTGCATACTGGGAACTCTCGTTTTTTTTAGAAATGGGTGTCCCCGGCCTCTGCATCGTGATGATGCGCACAACCGTTTTTTATTAAAAGGAAGTATCAAAGTATGCAAAAATGCTTATTACAATCATGGGTCGACCAAAGTGGCGACATGAACCAGCCATCTAAAAAGCGCGCAGCGACTAAGACGACACATCTTGAAGTCTTGTCGTATGCCGCCACCCCCCCCCCCCCCCCCCCCCCCCCCCCCCCCCCGCGTCGGAAAATAGCTCACAGGACCGCCAACAACCGGGAGCATCCACAGTCCATAAGGGAACGCTGGTCCTGCGGCAAGAGGAAGGACCACATATGGATCCAGTAGACCGCTCGATGAATTACCTGCACAAAATGGGCATCTCTCGTTTTGTTAAAAACCACATCATTACGACAATTCCAAATTGCCCAAAGAAAAACACAAGTTCCAATACGAATTCGTGTTTTAGTAATTTTATCAACCCCATCTAACCAATGTCCAAACAAATTTGCTACACTAGTTGGAGGCGTAATATTGATAGTAAAATGGATCAATCTCCAAATATCTCTAGTAAATGGACAAGATATAAAAAGATGTTCAACCGTTTCATCCGATTGGCAGAAGACACATTTCTTGCACCTTGTTCAATTTCGTTTTATTAGGTTATCTTTGGTAAGCCGAACCTTCCGATGAAGAAACCACATAAAGATTTTTATTTTCAAAGGAACTTTCAACTTCCATAGGTACTTACGCAAAAAAGGGTATGCCCATGCATTAAATCCGAATACATCAAACTTACAGTGAATTTCTTGGTCGTGGTCAATTTCCATTGAAAAAGATCATCCTCTCCTGATAGTGTGACACCCATTAGTCGCTCTACCAGTTTCAGCCACGAAATCCACTTATCACCAGTCAACGTTCTCCGAAATTCAATATTCAGAGGGTTGTGAGTCGGAACTTGCGCTACCGTAACATTTTTACGCCTCACAATGTTGAACAGCGATGGAAATTCAATACTGGGAACTCTCGTAAGTTGCATATTGCCTTTTTTTGTCTTCCTTAAGGGTCACTGGACAAGAATAAGGGAACCAGTGGGAGAAGGTTATCATACAAACTTCCAATTTTGATGGCGTTTGGCACCTAAATTGTCATTGCTGGATATGTTTGGCAGTTCTTGAAGGGTGAATGCAGTGGTGAACCACACCATGTCTTATATCTGGTGATTAATTGCTTATTCTTCTAAATGTGATATGTTCCGTGATGCAGGTCTACCCCTGAGGCATGACCCTACAGTTCACAATAGTAAAGGCTGGGTGAAAAACTTGTAAGGTTGTTGTTTCCATTGGCCTCAAAACGGTTTAGTTGTACACAATATAACCTAAAAGACACCTAGGCTACACGAGAAAAGCTTGCACTTAGGGAACAAAAATTACATAGTTCTTGTTTCCATGAGTCTATAGGAGCTTGACACCATATCCTCTTTTATTCTATTTTATTCTCTCAGAAGAACATGTTCTGATAACAGGATGCATGACCTGGTCAAGCTTCTTTTTTATAGAGGAACCTAGCTTTTGAAAAACTATAAGAAAACCTATCCTCCAAGCTACTCAGGAGCTATTGCAGACTTAAGAAGGTAAATGCAGGTTTAAGAAGGTAAACAACGAGTATGATCTGAAAAGCGATGCCATGCTGATGTTGAAGATCTTGAAGGAATCAGCAAAGTTCATCTTCTTATAGATTAAGTATATATTTGAATACGATACCTTCTGGATTTATCTATATTTTAAAAGAGTAGAGTATTACCTGCTTTCATGTTCTTTCCATATATGAAATAAAGTTCATTTGACTTAATGTAGCACCGTAGCAATTCACGGGCTCTGTGCTAGTATTATATAAAGTTTGAAGCTGCTGAAGGACAGTAGGGCTTCCGAGCCTATGATTTCTAGTTTGAAATGCTTTGCGCTAATTGTAGTGCTATGTTTTGAATCTGATATGGAATTGTTAAAGGCTTAAAACACTTCCTATGAACACATAGAAATTACTCAGTAAAAGATAATTGGTGATGCGTAGTTATTTTTTACTCTAGGTAGCAGCATGAACTGCTGCAGATTACATCAACCAAACATAAGAGGAGAAGAATCCGGATAGGCGGATACCAATACAACCTCAGGTTGAACTGTAGCTACATAGTACATCATTACGGTTACTATCGATCTCCTTAGGGTAATCTATGCTCAAGAGGACCCTATCTTATTTCACTAGATCAAACTGCAGCTACACAGTACAACACCAGGGAAAAATATTTCGTCGAAATTTCGACCGAATTTCGCGAAATTTACGAATCTCGGTGAAGGACGAGAAAGCAAACATTCGTCCAAATATTTCGATATAATTTGAAAAAATCAATACGCAACGCATATAAGAAGTGAAAGTCAGTATATATGTTACAAACTTTGTAGCGGCCTAGTGGTTAAGGGACCTGGAGCGTTGTGCAGGGTTGTGAGTTCGATTTCTGCTCAATTGTTTTAATTTTTGCCAAATGAATTTAAATTCCAGACTTAAAATTTGACCGAAATTTTTGAATTTTCTCTTCGAAATTTCGTCAATTTCGCGAAATTCTCGAATCTCTGGCAGGGGCGAAAAAAAAGCCAAATCGAAATGTTAAACACTGTACAACACTACAATTACAATAAAATCACCTCTTTCCAATTAGTATCCCCTCACAAGGATTCTCTCTTCTTTTTGCTCTTGGATTGCTTTGCCAACAGAACTGAAAGTCCTGTCAGTGCGAATTTCTTCCTCTTCCCAGATATCCTTTTGGTACTAGCCATATCATCCTCCTCGGTACACAAAACTCCACTCTTTCTGTTGATAATCTGGCCAAGTGAGACGACTGGCAGCTCCCCTGTTTTGTCGTCCCAGATGCTTTTGTCATACGCGTCGGGCCCCGTTAACTTCATACTTAGTATCTGCCCAATTGACAGTGTTGGCTTGAAGGAACTACTTGAAATATCAGAAACCATATCCATGCTACGTGAATGTTTACGGTGGTGGCCTGCGTTTTTGAACTTCGGAGAGCTGCTGATAGAGCGCCTCTTGTGTCCACTCTCAGCTCTCCATCTACGGACAATGTCGTCGACAGCATGTTTTCCATGGTTAGCAGCTTCTACCCGCTCTAGGGCCTCTTGTAGTGCCTTCTTGCATTCTTCAACATCTTGTTTAGCATCCTCTAGTTTTCTAACGGAGTCAGACTCTGAAGTGTTAGCTACATCAACCTGCAGCATCACCTCTTGTACCTTCTTCCTTGAGGTAAGATCAGCCTCTTGAGCTCTGGAATACATCATGGAATAATCTTCCACTGAAAGAGTCACTGCATCAGACACACTGCTGCCTTCAGAAGAACTTTCACTGCTCAACAGAGCTTTGATGTCTGCAAGTGCAATAGCTTCTGCTGCTCTCGCTGCTTCCTCCATCTTCTTGGCTGCAATGCACCTGGCCTCAGCCGTGCTAATGCTAGCCTTCGCCTGCTCAATTTCTGCAGTCAACATCACAGCTTCAGATTTTGAAGCGTTCGACATGCTCCTGAGCTGCCTAACCTGAGATGCCATCTTCTTGATCTCAATAAAGATGTCCGAAGGGTGTTCACGTCTGGTCTGAAGATCTTTCAGAGTTTGCAACTTTTGTGATGTCTGATCCAGCTCATCCTCCAATGAAGAAATCAAGGCAGCATCTGACGAAAGCTTTTCTCGGCCGCTGTCCAGCAGAGTTCTCTCCTTCGCTATGCTATCACGTAGTACCTCAACTGTGGCTCGGATTGCAGCCATGGTTTTGGTTACCGGTCGGGAAATCCGGTTACCGGTCGGTAACCGGACATCCCAAGCACCCTCGGGAAATGGTCATACCGGATGAAAAATCCTGAAATTTTGAATTTTAACGAAAACTTTCGGTAAATGGTTAAACTGGGAACCAAAAAAATTGAATTTTTGAATTTTGGATTTCAAATTCGTCTGGTAACCGGTCGGGATTTTCCGGTAACCGCGGTAACCGAAAATCCCGACCACACTCGGGAATTTTTTTCTACCGGTAACCAAAACCTTGATTGCAGCCAGGTCACCTGTAGTTCTGCTTAGGTTTGCTTTGACCAGCTCAAATTCAAGCAATACCGAAGGCTGTTGTAATAGATGCCCTTCATCCATGATACTGTTTTCAGGTTGCTCTTCTACAGATTCTGTCAGAGGAGATTCAGTTCCTTGGTCAGACTTCTCAGCTCTGGGAGATGTTTCAGTTTCTTCTTTCCATATCTTCAGTTTTAAGTCTGCTATGATTTTGTTGGTCGACTCCAATTCCTTGAGCACATCTATTGTTTCCCTCTCTTTGATGAACAGCTCATTTTCCAGGTGTGCAGTCTGCTCCCCTACACTGAGACCCTCTCCGATTTCTTCAAATGGCTCCTGTTTCTGCTGAAAAAAATACATAGCGTCAACGGAAAGAAGAAGAAAAAAGATCTGATAAGAAACACGCAAGACACAATAATACGTATCTCAAGAAAAAGTACTTGAAAAATAAGGCCATAGAAAAAATCAGATCTGGCAATGACAAACGAAGAACCTGAGATGAGTTTGCTATGCAAGGTGCGTTAGTCAAGATGACAATGGCAATAACTAATTTAAAAGGAAACAAACTGCAAACAGGGTGAAGTGTCTACATGGTACAATTACAAGCAAAGATCAGAGGAGTTTTTACACTTAGTGAGCTCACCGCGGTTTAGTTATGATACTACTTAAGGCAGGCTACCAACGGTCAGCTAAATGGCCAGATGATACCATCAGTTCGCACAAGTGATTGACAGAAAGAGGTAGCACGGGGAACAGATCAGTTAACGGGCCATAACAACAGGGGGCGCAAGAACATGAACGGAAGGAGCCTGTATGTCACCTTGCGGTTGAACATGCGCTTGACGAGATGCGAGCTCCAGGCGGCGCTGCCGCCGAAGCGATCGACGGCCTCGCGGACCGACTCGAACGGCGCGGACGTGTCGATCTCCGCTCTCCCGGCGGCCGGAGCTGGGCATTCTGCCTCGCCGCCCATGGGGGAAATTTCGCTGGGGCGTGGAGACTGACAGGCGGAGAGTGGAGATGGAGGTGTGAGAAAAGGCGTGGCGTGGAGACTGAAAGCTGGTTTTAATCGGGAGGCGAGACTTGAGCGGGGCCGGGGCTGCAGAAGGAGCCGTTGCCCGTTGGGTTTTCATACTTTGGCTTCACCTGGAGAGGCGGAGACCAACCTTGCTGCCAGCACGTGTATTTTTCGTCGAAACATAAGATTTTGCTGAACAGTACCGACAAGGATACTAGCAGGCAGTGACACTGCGATCCAGATGAAAGCTACAAATCCCTCGACAGCCCGTTCGAAATGCAGTACTAGTTTTTTTTTAATTGAGGGAACGAAATGCAGTAGCTTCACGGAAATGGTTCGCGTTTTTCTTGGGACAAACACATATGGAGCGGATGAAAGGTTCAATCAACGGTCGAGGAAGTTGGCGGGGGCTCTATTTTACTGTGACCGCAAAGCGCGAAACACGAGATAGCAGAATAGAGCGGGAATCAGGAAATGCCCGTTGCAACTCACCGCGGCAGGGCAGCAGACGGCAGGTGGAGCAGGCAACCACTCCGACCCACGTTGGAACTATGCTAAATCAACATCATTAGCATCATAACACATATTTTCATATTATATCTATGTAGTATCTCAAAGCCATCAAAGCTGATAAGGGCATCTTCAAGGCCTTCAACAAGATTGTCGCGGTATGTTTTGGGCTAGCTAGGAAAGTGCGACTGGTGGCCAGTCACTACAGGACTGGCAAATTATGCCGAGCGCCATGAACGCTCGGTAAACACGGGAAAACGCTCGGCATACATGTATGCCGATGGTAACGCTCGGCAAATAATGCTCGGCGTACACCTCCTCGGCATACAACACCGATACGCTCGGCGTATGAACACGCTCGGCAACTGGACATATGTCGAGCGTCAACGCTGGCCGTCGGCATACAAACGCTCGACAAACGACTTGACGGAGACATCCGTCTGACGGCGCGTCCCGCGTCTGCCGAGCGTGGCCCCGCTCGGCATACAACCTAATCACGCTCGGCATAAGCTTTCCCAGCGAGCACCAGCAGCTGCCACGTGTGTGCTGCATGCCGAGCGTACACGGTCGGCATAATGAGCACTGTATGTCGAGCGTCTGTGGCGTTGTATGCCGAGCGTATAGAATGCACAGCATACATCGCGACGGGGCCGCCCAGCGTCTGCCACGCGTCAGACATATGCCGAGCGTGTACGCGGTATGCCGAGCGTACGATACACTCGCGTACATCTTGCT
The DNA here is from genome assembly GCA_947311845.1 of Poa pratensis. Taxonomy (NCBI): domain Eukaryota; kingdom Viridiplantae; phylum Streptophyta; class Magnoliopsida; order Poales; family Poaceae; genus Poa; species Poa pratensis. The sequence goes on from CAMZMU010000073.1 coordinate 35,653,472, forward strand.
AGGGGCTCCCAGCGTCTGCCACGCGTCGCACGTATGCCGAGCGTTATGCCGAGCGTGAATGGTCGGCACAAGTTCCACGTGGCATCTTCTGGTGCACCTTGGCTATTCTGTATGCCGAGCGTGAACGCTCGGCATATTTCAAGGATGATTTTTTTTAAAATTTAATTTATTGCATCTCTGCATATTTAAAAATAGCACAGCAGCATATATTTGACAAATTTGATAATTTCACAGGCATTTGACATAGAACAGCACAGAAACCACAAATGGTTCACATCAAACACATAGTGAGATACATCCATCTCATCAAATCCACAAATAACACACAAACCACAAATGGTTCTATGTGGACAAGAGGTTCACACATCAAGCACAATAGGTTCAGTAGAATAAAACACAAAATGACTCAGACACACACTGACCAAGTTCACAACAGGTTCACAAACTGACCAAGAACACTAACACCAAATTGCAGCTGAACCCTACATGTTCGGCGGGGCAGGAGAAGCATGGTCGAGGCTGGGGTGCGAGGGGTAACAGGGCTCCGTGAAGCAGGAGTAGAGCCGTCAGGAACTGCTGATTAGATGCAGCTGAACCCTACATTTTTGAGCAAGAGGTAGTAAGTAACAGATCATGTGTTGAATTTGGGCAACTTCACAATTGAGCCTGTAGAAGTTGGGCAAAGGACTAACCGGACTGCTGCCTGAAGCATGTCCCATCAGTTGAGGCTGTGGAAGCACCGGAGGTGGCGGTAGCGGTGGCGGCGCCCACACTGGCATCGGAGTGCCATTACTAAAATGGGAGTGCATGGCCTGCAAATTTGCCAAGACAAGTGTTAAGTAGTGAAGAGTTTCCTCATGGTTATAAATGGGTAAGAATCAATGTAGTGAAGAACTAACCATCTGATAATTATTGTTGTACTCCTGGTACGCTGCTGCTGCTTCATGTTCGTCTCGTAGGCCTCTTTCAGAGCATCATAGGCATCACGCTGCCTGAACACCTCTGCCTACAATATCATGTAGTTGATGTCATAAAAGCAGCCATGTAAGAACATAAGACCACTGTAGGATGAAAAAGGAGAAAATGAGGAAACCTCGAGAGTGGCCATAGTCGATCTAGGCTGTCCACGAGTGTGGGTACTAGGAGATCCGCTTGTGCAGGTTTGGACTTGCGAGAGGGAGGGGGCATCCTCGAGCTCGCCATCAAACATCATGTAATGGCCATGTTTCTTGCCATGTCCTGCTATTACTACCCAACCTTGTCAATATCATCTTCATAGGGATCAGCATTCTCACCCTTTCTCTTCTTAAACTCCTGTGTACTTGGTCAACTTGGTCGCAACTCCGTCGAAGAAGACTCTGGGTTTTCTTTGGCTTACGGCCAAGTGACCACGATGTAAGTTGTGAGACTGGTCCTCCCCGCTCACGCTCCTGCAACACAAAATATGTCAGAATCAGTTAAACCAATGCAGAAGCTAAATGATGGGAAGGCTAAACCAAGTGCATGATGGGAAAGCTAAACCAAGTATATACCAGTTTGTCCTTGAAACGACCATCGCTCAGGCTGCCTTGGCAGTGTGTACCGGCATTGCCGCGATTCGCTGCACAGACACTGCCCTTAGCTTGAACTGAGGGTTTAACCACCTATCCACCAACGCCGCCCATCCGTCCGCCCGTCCGGAGCACCAACCAGGAATCACCTACATAAACAAACATAGCATTTCAAGCCAGCAAAACATTGCATTTGAATAAAACATAAGAAAATGAAGCACAAACAAGAAATAAAACATTACTTACATCTAGGTAATTCTGCCTTGTCAATACAGGTTTTTCTTCCTTCATTTGTTTTTTCGTGATACTTTTGCCGAGCTTCTCCCCGTAGAAGTGTGATATGGCCGTGAAGCGCACCTCATATGGCATCTGTTGGAGACGCTTCTTCGCTGCTGCCAACAAGTTCTTGTCTGCCTTGGCCTGCTTCTCTGGTGCAACTCTATAGTAATGCTACAATGATGCATAAAACCAAAATGGTAGAAGCAGTGAGTTAAATAATGGTGCCAATGCTATAGTAAACCTACAACTCTAAATGGAAGAAGCAGTGAGTTAAATGAGTTATCTACTTTTAAAGAAACTTACCCAAAAACGAGTGATCACGGCATTCGCCTTAGTCCCGAAGTCATCATCTTTCTTGGCTTCATAGTGGTGCCACTTGAGTGCTAACTCATCTTGGTCCTTGATTCTCACCAAGCCTGGCCAATATGTCTTAATCAACACTCCAACAATACCGTTTGGAGACCGGCGCTTCACACCATCAACACATTTCCAATTGCTACACAAAGATCAAGATGTTAGTATTAGGCTCAGAACATCAAGAAGTTAACATGATCAAGATGTTAGTATTAGGCCATTTACTCATTTTGATTAGGCTCAATGAAGATCTTCTCCTCCTCGGTAGCTGGTCGCTTTTCAGGGAGATCTGATTCTCCACGCAACCACACCGGACCCACTGTGTCCTCACCCTCACCCTCCTCCCGTCCTGCTCCTCCTCACCCTCACCCTCCTCACCCTCCTGCTCATCCTGCCTCTCCTCATGCACCACCACCTCCCTGTTCGACTCCCTCTCCATCTCAATATGCTCCTGCTCCTCATCTTCCTCCTCCTCAGCATGGTGCCACTGGCTGAGGGCAAAGTACTAGACGAGGGTGTCGGGGTGTCGCAACTCGGGCTCCAGCTCGGCCTCCTCCTCTTTTTTGCCCCTGCCACGGCCTCGGCCTCCAGCTCTAGGGGGTCTCCCCTGCTGCTGCTGCTCCCGAACATGTCGGGAGGGCACATCATCCTCAGCTAGGCGTACTCTAGGATTAACCACCCTTCCACTTCTTTGCGTCTTCGTCACTGGCCATACCTTACTAATAGTATTGCTGGTTGTATTCTTGCTCATGGTTCAATCACCTGCATCAAGAAAGAATAAACAATTAGCAAGGATAATAAATTTTGATGCAAAGGAAGGAAGTGTACTAACAAAAAAACAAAGATGCAATGATATATCATAAACCTACTGTCAGGACAGTACAGTGGTATTTGGCATTATAGAAACCTAACATACTGAAGCATACTAACCAAAAATATCATCATCAAAGTCAGGATCGATTTCATCCTCATCGTCACTGTCACGTGTGTATAAAGGTTGATCCGGAAACGAGGGGGGTATAGGCTCATCGTCGTCATCGTCTAGATGTAACTTGGCAAGCATATCTAGGTCTTTTAGATTCACAACTGTCTCACCATCATTTGGTGCATCCTCATCAAGGGCATCAAGACCATTCAACATAGAGGATATATCAAATACCCCATTAAGCTCTTGCTCTTGATAGAACTCTCCCTCATAAGTGTTGGGGTTTATGTTGTTATAATCTTCATCACTTGGCACAGGTAGCTTACCATGTGGTGATACCTGATACACAACTTCCCAACCTTTTAGGCTGGGTTTTTGGCATGGGTATGGGAGGTAATAAACTTGCTTTGCCTGGTTAGCCACAACAAAGACATCTGAACCTCCATAGACTTGCTGTCTTAACTTCAACTAAACCAATGTCAGGGGTTGATTTCAGTCCATGGACTGGGTCAAACCAAAGGCATTTGAACACAACAAGATGGAGATCTTTGGCCCCACGACGAAATGAAAGCGAGTATATATTTTGTAATCTTCCATAGAACTGTGTTTTGTTTTGATCAGCTCCTCCAACAAACACTCCAGTATTTATGGTCTTTGCATTAGGCCTAGTGTTCTGGTGCTCCATGGTATGGAAGCGATATCCATTCACATCATATTTTTCATATTTTTTGACCCGTTGTCAAAACCCTTGGACACCCATCGCAGTTCGGGACTCATTGGTGTGCTGGAATCTGTTCCCTAGAAGAATTATTGAGTGCATTAGTTTTTTTAATAGAAACAAGTTAGAAATGTTGAGTGCATTAGCTATGTGTAATAGAGACAAGTTAGAATTACTTTTTCCATGAACCAATCAACGAAAGATTTCCCTCCATTGGCACCCTCTCTTAGAAGTCTATCAAGCTCCTTGGGAGTAGGCCTACTCGGTTCCTTCCACTCTTCAATAATGAATTGCTCCTTGAATGGATCCACTTCCTTCATATTGTCCAAGATATAGAACATGATGGACTGCCACTCATCATTTTTAATGGTATAAGATCTAGAGCACCAGCAACACCACCTTGCCCTTTGAAGAGGAGGAGGTCAGGTTCATTTTCTGAGTTGCTGGTATTGTATCTAGAGAGTTTATTATGCAGAGTGGGAATTTCATCTCTATAGTATGTTGTTGTCGTGTCTGACACCTCCTCAAGAACATATGACTCAGCTATGGATGCTTCAATCTTAGCTTTATTTCCACATTTATGTCGAATATGCTTGAACTCTCTCTCAATACAAAACTGCCAACGATTCTGCACAGGGCCTCCCAAATATGCTTGGTTCGCCAGATGCAAAATGAGATGCTGCATGGGATTAAAGAACCCTGGGGGAAAGATCATCTCTAACGAGCAGATCAACTCGGGAGCTTTCTTGTGCAAATGCAGCATCATATCAGGGCATATTTCTTTAGCACAGAGCTGACGGAAGAAATGGCTCAATTCAGCAAGAACTCGCCAAATACGTTCCGGGAGATAGCCTCGAACCATCACCGGCATTATCCGCTCAATCCATATGTGGTAGTCATGACTTTTGAGACCAGTGACTTTGCCTGTTACAAGATTGACTCCATTACTGATATTCGATGCATAACCATCAGGGAACATCAATTGCTTCTTTAGCCAAACAAATACCTCCCTCCTGTCAGGCCTTTTAATGACGAAGGGAGCATCTGGCTTCAACCAAGTTTTTTGAGAGCCCGAGGGAGGCTGCATGTTCAGCTTTTTCCTATCACATAGCTTCTCTTGATCTGCTCTAGCCTTAACATTATCCTTTGTCTTGTCAGTAATGTTGAGGACTGTGCTAAACAGGGACTCAGAAACATTCTTTTCTGTGTGCATCACATCAATGTTATGGGGAAGTCTGAGGTGCTTGAAATAGGGGAGCTTCGTTATGCCTGCAACATGACTCCAGTTGTGTGTCTCACCATATCCCTCAAAACCTTTGCCTTTGGTTTTAGGCTTAAGAGCAGCTAGCTGAGCCAGAACATATGCACCGTTGAACTCAGGTATGGCATTTACTTCATGTACAACTCTGCCTTTGGTGAAGTTCTTCTTGTCTTCTCTGTATGGATGGCCTTCATCAAGAAACTGACGATGCTGGTCAAAAGCAGAATACTTGCCTCCCCTCTTCAGCCAAGAGAAGACAAGAGCCTGCATGCACACTGGGCATGGCATCTTCCCATTTGTACACCAGCCACAGAACAGGGCAAACCCCGGTAGATCATGCATGGAGTAGTGGAACCAAATTTTCATTAGAAAGTTTTCCCTACTTGCCCGGTCGTATGTCCATGTCCCATGTTCCCATGAATGGAACAAATCATCCACCAGCGGCTGCATAAGCACACTCAGATTCTTCCCAGGGTATTCAGGGCCTGGAATTATCAGGGACATTAATATGGACTTGCGTTGCATGAGAACGCCGGGAGGGAGATTGAGAGGAATAACAAAGACAGGCCAGCAGCTATATGGGTTAGCCGCCATACCATATGGATTGAACCCATCAGTTGCTATAGCAATTCTGACATTTCGAGCATCTGCGGCTTCAATGGGGTATTCTCGGTCGAATGACTTCCATGCTTCACCATCTGATGGATGTACCATCTTTTTTGGATTGTATCTATGCCCAGTTTTGTGCCATGTCATCTGTTTGGCAGACTCCTCGGTCATGAAAAGGCGTTGGATTCTTGGTATGAAAGGGAGATACCGAAGAATCTTTGCAGGGACTTTGGTTTGCTTCTTCCTCTGGCCATCAGGCATGTCTACCTCAAGATACCTAGAGGAGTTGCAGATCCTACAATACTTGTCCTCCTGAAACTCCTTCCTAAACAAAAGGCAATTCTTAGGACAAACATGTATCTGTTCATAACCCATCATGAGAGCTTTCACTATTTTCTTGGTCTCGTACATGTTTCGTGGCAGAACATGACTTTCAGGGAGCTGGTTACTGATTGCTGTCAGAAATGCTTCGAAGCAAGCTCGGCTAATGCCAAACTGGGCCTTGATGGCCAGTAGTTGCGAGATGGCATCCAGCTGGGAGATTTTTGCCGTCCCGTAAAGAGGTTTCTTTGCTGCGGCTAACATATCAAGGTAGGCCTTAGCACTTGCCTCTGGTTCCTCGTCTTGATGTGCCATACGTGCAGCACCGACATCATCCATCAGGTTTCTAAGCCCATCATCCTCAATACCATCAACACGTTGCCGCATCACTTCAGCTCTAGCACGATCAGGTTCTTGCTCACCATGCTGGACCCATACTGTAAAATTGCATATATCCATGCAGCATAAGGTGTTTGGTCATGATATCCTTGCCACGATGCAAACGATTCTTGCATACAGCACAAGGACAAAATGGCCTGATTCTATTTCTCTTCGCAACACGGAATGCCTCTGACAAGAAATGATCAGTTTTTTCAATCCACTCATCACTAACTTCATTTGGACTAATTCTACCATCATACATCCACTGACGATCAGCCATCCTCTGATTTATTAGGGTAAAAAAATATTAGCATTTGACATATAATGGACAGAGCCAAGGGAAGAGAGCATGGATAGAGATCAAGGAATAGTTTTTTTTTGGAAAATATTAGCATTTCACCACTTAAGAACAGTTTGTTGGTGTATTTTAGATAGTTTAGGCACTCAACTTCGAAGTTATACATGTAATTTCCTATACATATAAGCACAATATATTACAAGCAGTGTTATCCCCAATAGACAAGGCAGCATACTCAGATATCTAAGAAACAAGGGAGTGTGCACACAATTTTTATTTCAACAACAATTCAAACAACAATTTTTATTTAAACACCAATTCAAACAACAAATTTTATGCCCAATAGCCAATGCACCATACTGAGATATCCCCAATACAGATCAAACAACAATTTTTATGCCCAATAACCAAGGGAGTGTACTCAGACATGATGATTCAGAGCCACACCACCCAAAAGAAAGAAAGAAAAGAGACTAGCATAATCAAAGACAGGGGAGGAGGAAGATGTAGAGGAAATTGTGACTCACCCCGGTTGTAGAGGAAGTAGTCGAAGATGCGGCCGGAGATGCGGCCGTTGGAGCTCGGGATCGAGCCTGTCCTTGGAGATGCGGACGGTGGAGCAGGGCCCCGAGATGCGGCCGGTGGAGCTGGGGCTACCTTCCCTCAGCTCCCTCCCGGCTCCCTCGCAGAGGAGGAGCTCATGGGCCGGTAGAATGGACGGCGACGACGGCGGAGGGGTGGCGAGAATGGGAAGGCGGTGGAGGGGCGGTGGAGGGGAGGCGGCGACGGACAGCGCGGGGGCGAGGGTGGCAGGAAAGGGACAGGCGAGGAGGGGCGGTGACGAGGGACGATGAGCACGGGCGGCGGTGAGGGACGACGAGCACGAGCGGCGGCGGTGGCGGCTAGCACGGGCACGGCAGCGGAGATGGGGATTGGGGTGGCGCAGGGGTGAGGACAAGCGAGCGGGAGGCGCGGGGTGAGGACAAGCGAGTGGCGGCGCGGGGACAAATTAATGAGAACTGCCACAGGCGGGCTTGTCTAAAAACCCTAGCTATTTGGGTATGCCGAGCATATATGTTTGCCGAGCGTATACTCTCGGCAATAGTCTATATTATTATTTTTGTGAAAGCATATCTTTACTATTATTTGCTACTGTTCTTACTTTGTTATATTTTTCATATACCATTTAAAACTAACACACTTGTAAAGGTATGTTAGGACACCATCTAGCTTTTGGTATGGTTTCGACACTCCGGAGGCCCCGGTTTCGACAAAGTTGACCGGAAGTCAACCGTGTCATCTACCCCTCCCACGGGCGTCGAATGGGGGTAGCTCAGTGGATTTTGGTACTTGGTTGTGTTGGGTAGGTCATATGAAGATTTAAAATCAACTTTGTATCTATGTTATCACATATTTACGTCCGTTCCACCCGAAATGGGATTTTTGACTTAGAAGAGCATAGCCTTCGTGCATGATAAGTGTGGCGTGTGAAGCCGGTCACACCTAGGAGTCTCATTTTGTCTCTTATAGACTCCCACCACACTCTCATGCATATTACATGACACCACCTAGGTTTTGGTGTGATTCCGACGCTCCGGAGCCCCCGGTTTCGACAAAGTTGACCGAAAGTCAACCGTGTCGTTGACCCCTCCCACGGGCGTCGAATGGGGGTAGCTCAGTGGACTTTGCTACTTGGTTGTGTTGGGGTAGGTTATATGAAGATTTAAAACCAACTTTGTCCCCATATTTACGTCCGTTCCACCCGAAATGGGAGTTCCGACTTGGAAGAGCATAACCTTAATGCATGATAAGTGTGGCGTGTGAAGTCGGTCACACCTCGGTGTCTCATTTTGTCTGTTATAGCCTCCCACCACACTCTCACGCATATTACATGACACCACCTAGGTTTTGGTGTGATTCCGACACTCCGGAGCCCCCGGTTTCGATAAAATTGACCGGAAGTCAACCGTGTCGTCCACCCCTCCCACGGGCGTTGAATGGGGGTAGCTCAGTGGACTTTGCTACTTAGTTGTGTTGGGGTAGGTCATATGAAGATTTAAAACCAACTTTGTCACCATGTTATCACATGTTTACGTCCGTTCCACCCGAAATGGGAGTTCCGACTTAGAAGAGCATAACCTTCGTGCATGATAAGTGTGGCGTGTGAAGCCGGTCACACCTAGGAGTCTCAACTTGGCTCTTAAATCCTACCACCACACTCTCATGCATATTACATGACACCACCTAGGTTTTGTTGTGATTCCGACGCTCCGCAGCCCCGGTTTCGACAAAGTTGACCAAAAGTCAACCGTGTCGTCTACCCCTCCCACGGGCGTCGAATGGGGGTAGCTCAGTGGACTTTGCTACTTGGATGTGTTGGGGTAGGTCAAATGAAGATTTAAAACCAACTTTGTATCCATGTTATCACATGTTTACGTCCGTTCCACCCGAAATGAGAGTTCCAACTTAGAAGAGCATAACCTTCGTGCATGATAAGTGTGGCGTGTGAAGCCGGTCGCACCTAGGAGTCTCAACTTGGCTCTTACAGCCTACCACCACACTCTCATGCATATTACATGACACAACCTAGGTTTTGATGTGACTCCGATGCTCCGGAGCCCCCGGTTTCGACAAAGTTGACCGAAAGTCAACCGCGTCGTCTACCCCTCCCACGGGCGTCGAATGGGGGTAGCTCAGTGGACTTTGCTAATTGGTTGTGTTGGGGTAGGTCATATGAAGATTTAAAACCAACTTTGTACATATGTTATCACATGTTTACGTCCGTTCCACCCGAAATGGGAGTTTCGACTTAGAAGAGCATAGCCTTCGTGCATGATAAGTGTGGCGTGTGAAGCCGGTCACACCTAGGAGTCTCATTTTGTCTCTTACATCCTCCCACCACACTCTCATGCATATTATATGACACCACCTAGGTTTTGGTGTGATTCCGACGCTCCGGAGCCCCGGTTTCGACAAAGTTGACCCGAAGTCAACCGTGTCGTCTACCCTCCCACGGGCGTCGAATGGGGGTAGCTCAGTGGACTTTGCTACTTGGTTATGTTGGGGTAGGTCATATGAATATTTAAAACCAACTTTGTATCATGTTATCACATGTTTACGTCCGTTCCACCTGAAATGGGAGTTTCGACTTAGAAGAGCATAGCCTTCATGAATGATAAGTGTGGCGTGTGAAGCCGGTCACACCTAGGAGTCTCAACTTGGCTCTTAAAGCCTACCACCACACTATCATGCATATTACATGACACCACCTAGGTTTTGGTGTGATTCCGACGATCCGGAGCCCCCGGTTTCGATAAAGTTGATTAAAAGTTAACCGTGTCGTCTACCCCTCCCACGGGCGTCGAATGGGGGTAGCTCAGTGGACTTTGCTACTTGGTTGTGTTGGGGTAGGTCATATGAAGATTTAAAACCAACTTTGTCCCCATGTTATCACATGTTTACGTCCGTTCCAGTCGAAATGGGAGTTTCGACTAAGAAGAGCATAGCCTTCGTGGATGATAAGTGTGGCGTGTGAAGCAGGTCACACCTAGGAGTCTCATTTTGTCTCTTACAGCATCACACCATACTCTCATGCATATTACATGACACCACCTAGGTTTTGGTCTGATTCCGACGCTCCGGAGCCCCCGGTTTCGACAAAGTTGACCAAAAGTCAACCATGTCGTCTACCCCTCCCACGGGCGTCGAATGGGGGTAGCTCAGTGGACTTTTCTACTTGGTTTTGTTGGGGTAGGTCATATGAAGATTTAAAATCCACTTTGTACATATGGTATGACATGTTTACGCCCGTTCCACCCGAAATGGGAGTTTCGACTTAGAAGAGCATTGCCTTCGTGCATGATAAGTGTGGCGTGTGAAGCGGGTCACACCTAGGAGTCTAAATTTGGCTCTTACAGCCTCCCACCACACTCTAATGCACATTACATGACACCACCTAGGTTTTGGTGTGATTCCGACGCTCCGGATCCCCCGGTTTCGACAAAGTTGACCAAAAGTCAACCGAGTTGACTACCCCTCCCACAGTCGTCGAATGGGGGTAGCTCAGTGGACTTTGCTACTTGGTTGTGTTGGGGTAGGTCATATGAATATTTAAAACCAACTTTGTATCCATGTTATCACATGTTTACGTCCGTTCCACCTGAAATGGGAGTTCCAACTTAGAAGAGGATAGCCTTCGTGCATTATAAGTGGGCGTGTGAAGCCGGTCACACCTAGGAGTCTCATTTTGTCTCTTAAAGCCTACCACCACACTCTCATGCAAATTAAATGACACCATCTAGGTTTTGGCGTGATTCCGACGCTCCGGAGCCCCCGGTTTCGATAAAGTTGACCAAAAGTCAACCGAGTCGTCTACCCCTCCCACGGGCGTCGAATAGGGGTAGCTCAGTGGACTTTGCTACTTGGTTATGTTGGGGTAGGTCATATGAATATTTAAAACCAACTTTGTATCATGTTATCACATGTTTACGTCCGTTCCACCTGAAATGGGAGTTTCGACTTAGAAGAGCATAGCCTTCATGAATGATAAGTGTGGCGTGTGAAGCCGGTCACACCTAGGAGTCTCAACTTGGCTCTTAAAGCCTACCACCACCCTATCATGCATATTACATGACACCACCTAGGTTTTGGTGTGATTCCGACGATCCGGAGCCCCCGGTTTCGATAAAGTTGATTAAAAGTTAACCGTGTCGTCTACCCCTCCCACGGGCGTCGAATGGGGGTAGCTCAGTGGACTTTGCTACTTGGTTGTGTTGGGGTAGGTCATATGAAGATTTAAAACCAACTTTGTCCCCATGTTATCACATGTTTACGTCCGTTCCACCCGAAATGGGAGTTTCGACTAAGAAGAGCATAGCCTTCGTGGATGATAAGTGTGGCGTGTGAAGCAGGTCACACCTAGGAGTCTCATTTTGTCTCTTACAGCGTCACACCATACTCTCATGCATATTACATGACACCACCTAGGTTTTGGTCTGATTCCGACGCTCCGGAGCCCCCGGTTTCGACAAAGTTGACCAAAAGTCAACCATGTCGTCTACCCCTCCCACGGGCGTCGAATGGGGGTAGCTCAGTGGACTTTTCTACTTGGTTGTGTTGGGGTAGGTCATATGAAGATTTAAAATCCACTTTGTACATATGGTATGACATGTTTACGCCCGTTCCACCCGAAATGGGAGTTTCGACTTAGAAGAGCATTGCCTTCGTGCATGATAAGTGTGGCGTGTGAAGCGGGTCACACCTAGGAGTCTAAATTTGGCTCTTACAGCCTCCCACCACACTCTAATGCACATTACATGACACCACCTAGGTTTTGGTGTGATTCCGACGCTCCGGATCCCCCGGTTTCGACAAAGTTGACCAAAAGTCAACCGAGTTGACTACCCCTCCCACAGTCGTCGAATGGGGGTAGCTCAGTGGACTTTGCTACTTGGTTGTGTTGGGGTAGGTCATATGAATATTTAAAACCAACTTTGTATCCATGTTATCACATGTTTACGTCCGTTCCACCTGAAATGGGAGTTCCAACTTAGAAGAGGATAGCCTTCGTGCATTATAAGTGGGCGTGTGAAGCCGGTCACACCTAGGAGTCTCATTTTGTCTCTTAAAGCCTACCACCACACTCTCATGCAAATTAAATGACACCATCTAGGTTTTGGCGTGATTCCGACGCTCCGGAGCCCCCGGTTTCGATAAAGTTGACCAAAAGTCAACCGAGTCGTCTACCCCTCCCACGGGCGTCGAATAGGGGTAGCTCAGTGGACTTTGCTACTTGGGTGTGTTGCGGTAGGTCATATGAAGATTTAAAACAAACTTTGTACATATGTTATCACATGTTTACGTCCGTTCCACTCGAAATGGGAGTTCCGACTTAGAAGAGCATAGCCTTCGTGCATGATAAGTGTGGCGTGTGAAGCCGGTCACACCTAGGAGTCTCAACTTGGCTCTTAAAGCCTACCACCACACTCTCATGCATATTACATGACACCACCTTGGTTTTGGTGTGATTCCGACGATCCGGAGCCCCCGGTTTCGATAAAGTTGACCAAAAGTCAACCACGTCGTCTACCCCTCCCATGGGCGTCGAATGGGGGTAGCTCAGTGGACTTTTATACTTGGGTGTGTTGGGGTAGGTCGTATGAAGATTTAAAACCAACTTTGTACATATGGTATGACATGTTTACATCCGTTCCACCCAAAATGGGAGTTTCGACTTAGAAGAGCATAGCCTTCGTGCATGATAAGTGTGGCGTGTGAAGCCGGTCACACCTAGGAGTCTCATTTTGTCTCTTACATCCTCCCACCACACTCTCATGCATATTACATGACACCACCTAGGTTTTGTGTAATTCCGACGCTCCGGAGCCCCCGGTTTCGACAAAGTTGACCAAAAGTCAACCGAGTCGTCTACCCCTCCCGCGGGCGTCCAATAGGGGTAGCTCAGTGGACTTTTCTAGTTGGTTGTGTTGGGGTAGGTCATATGAAGATTTAAAACCAACTTTGTACATATGGTATGACATGTTTACGTCTGTTCCACCCGAAATGGGAGTTTCGACTTAGAAGAGCATAGCCTTCGTGCATGATAAGTGTGGCGTGTGAAGCCGGTCACACCTAGGAGTCTAAACTTGGCTCTTACAGCCTACCACCACACTCTCATGCATATTACATGACACAACCTAGGTTTTGGTGTGACTCCGATGCTCCGGAGCCCCCGGTTTCGACAAAGTTGACCGGAAGTCAACCGTGTCGTCTACCCCTCCCACGGGCGTCGAATGGGGGTAGCTCAGTGGACTTTGCTACTTGGGTGTGTAGGGGTAGGTCATATGAAGATTTAAAACCAACTTTGTCCCAATGTTATCACATGTTTACGTCCGTTCCACCGGAAATGGGAGTTCCGACTTTGAAGAGCATAGCCTTCGTGCATGATAAGTGTGGCGTGTGAAGCCGGTCACACCTAGGAGTCTCAACTTGGCTCTTAAAGCCTACCACCACACTCGCATGCATATTACATGACACAACCTAGATTTTGGTGTGATTCCGACGATTCAGAGCCCCCGGTTTCAACAAAGTTGACCAAAAGTCAACTGTGTCATCTACCCCTCCCACGGGCATCGAATTGGGGTAGCTCAGTGGACTTTGCTACTTGGTTGTGTTGGGGTAGGTCATATGAAGATTTAAAACCAACTTTGCCCCCATGTTATCACATGTTTACGTCTGTTCCACCCGAAATGGGAGTTTCGACTTAGAAGAGCATAGCCTTCGTGCATGATAAGTGTGGCGTGTGAAGCCGGTCACACCTAGGAGTCTCATTTTGTCCCTTACAGCATCACACCACACTCTCATGCGTATTACATGACACCACCTAGGTTTTGGTGTGATTCCGACCCTCAAGAGCCCGCGGTTTCGACAAAGTTGACCAAAAGTCAACCGTGTCGTCTACCCCTCCCACGGGCATCGAATGAGGGTAGCTCAGTGGACTTTGCTAATTGTTTGTGTTCGAGTAGGTCATATGAAGATTTAAAACCAACTTTCTACATATGTTATCACATGTTTACGTCCGTTCCACCCGAAATGGGAGTTCCGACTTTGAAGAGCATAGTCTTCATGCATGATAACTGTGGCGTGTGAAGCCGGTCACACCTAGGAGTCTCAGCTTGGCTCTTACAGCCTACCACCACACTCTCATGCATATTACATGACACAACCTAGGTTTTGGTGTGATTCCGACGCTCCGGAGCTCCCGGTTTTGACAAAGTTGACCGGAAGTCAACTGTGTCGTCTACCCCTCCCACGGGCGTCGAATGGGGGTAGCTCAGTGGACTTTGCTACTTGGGTGTGTAGGGGTAGGTCATATGAAGATTTAAAACCAACTTTGTCCCAATATTATCACATGTTTACGTCCGTTCCACCCGAAATGGGAGTTCCGACTTAGAAGAGCATAGCCTTCATGCATGATAAGTGTGGCGTGTGAAGCCGGTCACACCTAGGAGTCTCAACTTGGCTCTTAAAGCCTACCACCACACTCGCATGCATATTACATGACACAACCTAGATTTTCGTGTGATTCCGACGATTCAGAGCCCCCGGTTTCGACAAAGTTGACCAAAAGTCAACTGTGTCGTCTACCCCTCCCACGAGCGTCGAATTGGGGTAGCTCAGTGGACTTTGCTTCTTGGTTGTGTTGGGGTAGATCATATGAAGATTTAAAACCAACTTTGTCCCCATGTTATCACATGTTTACGTCCGTTCCACCCGAAATGGGAGTTTCGCCTTAGAAGAGCATAACCTTCGTGCATGATAAGTGTGGCGTGTGAAGCCGGTCACACCTAGGAGTCTCATTTTGTCTCTTACAGCATCACACCACACTCTCATGCGTATTACATGACACCACCTAGGCTTAGGTGTGATTCCGATGCTCCAGAGCCCGCGGTTTCGACAAAGTTGACCAAAAGTCAACCGTGTCGTCTACCCCTCCAACGTGCATCGAATGGGGGTAGCTCAGTGGACTTTTCTACTTGGTTGTGTTGGGGCAGGTCATAGGAAGATTTAAAACCAACTTTGCACATATGTTATCACATGTTTACGTCCGATCCACCCGAAATGGGAGTTTCGACTTAGAAGAGCATAGCCTTCGTGCAGGATAAGTGTGGCGTGTGAAGCGGGTCACACCTAGCAGTCTCAAATTGGATCTTAAAGCATACCACCACACTCTCATGCATATTACATGACACAACCTAGGTTTTGGTGTGATTCGGACGATCCGGAGCCCCCGGTTTCGATAAGTTGACCAAAAGTCAACCGTGTCGTCTACCCCTCCCACGGGCGTCGAATGAATTTGATACTTGGTTGTGTTGGGGTAGGTCATATGAAGATTTAAAACCAACTTTGTCCCCATGTTATCACATGTTTACGTCCGTTGCATCCGAAATGGGAGTTTCGACTTAGAAGAGCATAGCCTTCGTGCATCATAAGTGTGGCGTTTGAAGCCGGTCACACCTAGGAGTCTCATTTTGTCTCTTACAGCATCACACCACACTCTCATGCATATTAAATGACACCACCTAGGTTTTGGTGTGATTCCGACGCTCCGGAGCCCCCGGTTTCGACAAAGTTGACCAAAAGTCAACCGTGTCGTCTACCCGTCCGACGGGCGTAGAATGGTGGTAGCTCAGTGGACTTTTCTACTTGGTCGTGTTGGGATAGGTCATATGAAGATTTAAAACCAACTTTGTACATATAGTATGACATGTTTACGTCCGTTCCACCCGAAATGGGAGTTTCGACTTAGAAGAAGAGCATAGCCTTCGTGCATGATAAGTGTGGCGTGTGAAGTCGGTCACACCTAGGAGTCTAAATTTGGCTCTTACAGCCTCCCACCACACTCTACTGCACATTACATGACACCACCTAGGTTTTGGTGCGATTCCGACGCTCCGGAGCCCCGGTTTTGACAAAGTTGACCAAAAGTCAACCGAGTCGACTACCCCTCCCACGGTCGTCGAATGGGGGTAGCTCAGTGGACTTTGCTACTTGGTTCTGTTGGGGTAGGTCATATGAATATTTAAAACCAACTTTGTATCCATGTTATCACCTGTTTACGTTCGTTCCACCTGAAATGGGAGTTCGAACTTAGAAAAGCAGAGCCTTTGTGCATGATAAGTGTGGCGTGTGAAGCCGGTCACACCTAGGAGTCTCATTTTGTCTCTTAAAGCCTACCACCACACTCTCATGCATATTAAATGACACCACCTAGATTTTGTCGTGATTCCGACGCTCTGGAGCCCCCGGTTTCGACAAAGTTGACCAAAAGTCAACCGAGTCGACTACCCCTCCCACGGTCGTCGAATGGGGGTAGCTCAGTGGACTTTGCTACTTGGTTATGTTGGGGAAGGTCATATGAATATTTAAAACCAACTTTGTATCCATGTTATCACATGTTTACGTTCGTTCCACCTGAAATGGGAGTTCGAACTTAGAAAAGCATAGCGTTTGTGCATGATAAGTGTGGCGTGTGAAGCCGGTCACACCTAGGAGTCTCATTTTGTCTCTTAAATCCTACCACCACACTCTCATGCATATTAAATGACACCACCTAGATTTTGGCGTGATTCCGATGCTCCGGAGCCCCCGGTTTCGACAAAGTTGACCAAAAGTCAACCGAGTCGACTACCCCTCCCACGGTCGTCGAATGGGGGTAGCTCAGTGGAGTTTGCTACTTGGGTGTGTTGGGGTAGGTCATATGAAGATTTAAAACCAACTTTGTCCCAATGTTATCACATGTTTACGTCCGTTCCACCCGAAATGGGAGTTTCGACTTAAAAGAGCATAGCCTTCGTGCATGATAAGTGTGGCGTGTGAAGCCGGTCACACCTAGGAGTCTAAATTTGGCTCTTACAGCCTCCCACCACACTCACATGCACATTACATGACACCACCTAGGTTTTGGTGTGATTCCGACGCTCCAGAGCCCCCGGTTTCGACAAAGTTGACCGGAAGTCAACCGTGTCGTCTACCCCTCCCACGGGCGTCAAATGGGGGTAGCTCAGTGGACTTTGCTACTTGGTTGTGTTGGGGTAGGTCATATGAAGATTTAAAACCAACTTTGTCCCCATGTTATCACATGTTTACGTCCGTTCCACCCGAAATGGGAGTTTCGACTTAGAAGAGCATAGCCTTCGTGCATGATAAATGTGGCGTGTGAAGCCGGTCACAACTAGGAGTCTAAATTTGGCTCTTACAGCCTCCCACCACACTCTCATGCACATTACATGACACCACCTAGGTTTTGGTGTGATTCCGATGCTCCGAAGTCCCCGGTTTCGACAAAGTTGACCGGAAGTCAACCGTGTCGTCTACCCCTCCCACGGGCGTCGAATGGGGGTAGCTCAGTGGACTTTGCTAATTGGTTGTGTTGGGGTAGGTCATATGAAGATTTAAAACCAACTTTGTACCCATGTCATCACATGTTTACGTCCGTTCCACCCGAAATGCGAGTGTTGGGTAGGTCATATTTGCGAACCCTTTTGTTTAGTCCTAAAAAAAAATTAGCTCTTTTGATTAGATACTTTTTAACTTTTATTTTAGGAAATTTTGGAACATTTCAACAAAGAAGGTCTTTTAGTTAAAAAATTAACTATTGTTTTTTTCAAAATAGGAAAAACAGTATGCCGAGGGCCCATGTGAACTTGCCGTCGGCAAACAGAGGGCTTGACCTAATATACACGCTCCACTCGTGCTAACCTCTCGTGCTCTCCCCCTCTCCCAGTTTCCCCCCACCTCGACACAGACCGCCGCCGCCGCCTCCTCCCCTGCACGCCCGGGCTCGCCGCTCCTCTCCTCCACACAGGCAGCGAGGCCTGTCGCCATGAAGCCCGCCGTCGCCTGCCAGATGCACGAGGGAGCCCCATCTCCGGCCGGAGGAGGAGCCCGTCGCCACGGCCTCCCCAGCGAATCCCGTCGCCATGGCCTCCCCAGCGGATCCCGTCGCCCAGCTGGTAATAAGTCTGCACTGTCCCTCCCCCGCTCTGTTCTTCCACGCACCCCTCTCCTGCTAGGGTTAGGGTTAGCTGAGTCTAGGGTTAGCAATTTCTTCAACGGCGGCGTCCTGGTATCTGGGCTTGTGCCTCTTGGTGCACGAGTCCGGCCCGGAGAGGTGAAGGTGCAGGGATTGAGAGGTCCGGATAGGATTGAGAGGTCTGGTTACTCGTCGTGCAGGAGCCCCGATCTGTCTGGTGGTCTGGAGAGGCAAACAAATTTCTGTTGAAGTGAGATGCGGGAGGATTGAGATTTGGGGCAGCACAAGTGAGGTTCTGCAGGGATTTTGGGGCAGCAGAAGTGAGATTTTGGGGCAGCACATGTGTATAGGCTCTATGTAGTATCTGGTACATGGATGAATCAGAGGCTGAGTTTCTATGTTGTGTATAATGTTCTACTGATGCAAATTCGACTCCTAGGTGTTGGTATTGGGGACAATTGTCTTTTGCTGAGTTTTTTTTTATAAATTCCATTGAATTGTTGTTCATACAGAGATTAGTCTGGTATTAATATTCATGTTGCTTTGATACAGAGAGGGCTATGAGCATCTCTAGTGAGGACAGTGGATCATTTTCCATTGATGAACATTTGGGCTATGGTGTGGATGGTCCCATGTTTATCAGGAGAGGTGATCATTATGAAAACTTGTTTATCCCATCTAGCTACTGTTATGTAGTAGTGTAGTACATTGCCTAATGTTTAGATTTGATTTTGTTACATATAGGACCTCGTCATAATGGGACTCGTGGCTTTGACAAGCATATGATATGTGGCTGAGCTCATATCAAGTGGAGCAGTTGATAGAGCTGGTTGACTATGCTGCGGCGTCACCCTTCAAATTTTATGTTTACAGGATGTCGGAATCATGTGCAATGGAAACATGAAGCAAGATGGTGAGATGCTGTTTACTTAAACATGAAACATTACATTTATTGTTGCAATCTTTCTATTTGCTACCTAAATACCATGTTTGCTATAATTGTTGCAATCTTTATATTTGGACAGGAGTTTGGAGCTAAGTACAACAAAGCCTACCTGGAACCCTATCTTGCAAAGCCCTTGAAGGTCCTTGTTGAATGCAGCCCGAGCCGTACACCATTTGAAGTGAAGATGAAGATGGGACTGACTAGGCCGAACGCAAAAATAGCAACCGGATGGGCAGCCGCTATGGCTCAGTTCAAGTTCAAGGAGGGGGACATAGTGGTCATCAGCTTCACGCCATGTTCGAGCAAGCCCTATGGGCTTCATCTTGAGTTGATCAGATTGATCAAGTAGTAATGTCCTGAACTAGTTGGTCAAGTAGTTGAATATGAACTAAGTATCTAGTAGTAATGTAATGGTTATCTTGCCGGCGACAAGGAGTTGGTTGAAGCTACTGCTCTTGCTCTGTTTGGTTGGTGCTTTTGGGGTTTAGATGTCTGTGTTGGTTGTGCCTGCCTGATAGCAGTGTCGTTTATCTGTAAAACTAGGTGTAAGATCTGTGTTGAATATTCTGTTTGAGCTTTTTATATAAAAGCTAGGCTTTTCTATGTCAGGTTATGAAATTGTGATGCTCAGGTTGCTATATTTCTGTAATGGAATTGATTTTGCTGTCACTTCTCTTACTGGTACGGAATGATTCCCAGGTTTTCATTTTTTTTGAAAAGACACAAAGCAGTTATATATAAAACAGTTAGACACGAGACACTAACATGATCCTAGAAATACCCCAATGGTTAGCCTTGTTCCGCCACACCCTTTTTTCCTGGCATTTTTGCAAAACAACATCAGTCTGTTTGCCGAGCGTCCTCGTATGCCGAGCGTATCTCAACCGCCATCAAGGACCCGTCAGACTCCGTCGGTTACTACCGAGCGGTGAGGCTATGCCGAGCGTTACGCTCGGCATTCAGAGCATATATGCCGAGCGTACTGCATCGAAAACCCTCGGCATATAGTCTATTTGCCGAGCGTGGTCAGTTGCCGAGCGGTTTCTGGTGGCCGTCGGCATATGATGCTATATGCCGAGCGTGCCGCTCGGCATAGACAAGGCGCTCGGCAGTTCTGGCGTTTCCTGTAGTGAGTGCAAAGTTAACTAGGACAAAATCTGCATGCCGACGAATATGGGAGGTCTCGACATTCTCAACCTTGCGAAATTCGCTAGAGCTCTCCGCCTTCGCTGGTTGTGGTTCGAATGGACTGCCCCTGATAAGCCATGGATCGGCTTGGAGACACCAACTAACGATAAAGATAGACAACTCTTCAATGCTTCCACGAGAGTCACGGTTGGGCTTCCTTCTGGAATTCCTCATGGGTTGATGGCTGCACCCCAAAGGCTTTGGCCCTCTCTTGTTCGCTGCTTCCAAAAGAAAAAAACAGAAAAGTTAGTGACGCCTTGACGAACCTTCGATGGATCTTTGATCTACCCATGAACTCCTTTACTGCGGTTCACATCTCACAGTTCGTCCATCTGTGGAGTAAAGCCATTGATCTGCTCCACCATCATCCACTAGCCATGTCCGGCGATTCTCCCTGTCGCAACAGCTGCGGAGCATCTGGTTCCGGCTTGGAAATCCTGCTGCGGAGATGAGATCGACGCCAACCAGATCTCTCTGTCGCAGCTTCTCTGTGCTTGCAAAATCCGCTTACCCAAAAAACTGCACACACCACAAGGGACCTAGACCGGGAGTACTACGGATGCCAGAAAGTAGGAGCCAATGTAAGGAATCCCCACATCGTTGGTTTTTTGAGATCTTGATGGCCGACTTGTCTATCATGGCTCCGCTATTGGAGGCTTGGTATGTAAATGAATCAACAAAGCAGTTTAGGTGAAATTGGCATTGCAACGGCGAGCGCCAGAGGAGGCAACTTCTTCCATTTTATTTCTATGCATTTGATGATATAATATATTTACGAAAATGGAGCCAGTCCTCCCAATATGACGACAACATGTCCTGACGCTTTCAGTAGCGCCCTTTGGGCACAGTTGCCGGACCGGGCATTGGGAGCGTTGCTGGAGATGCTCTTATCGCTCTTGTCATTGGCTCTTGAAGAAGTAGAACAGTTTGATCATTTTGTGGATATGGAGATACTTACATCTTCACACGATGCATCTTGCTACTGGTTAATTAACGTAGCAACTACATGGAACTAGCTGTGAGTTGGTTTGTGGTAGATCACCATGATTTCAAACCCGGCCTGGTTGCTGAGCAAATCCATGCAGCAGCTCGCGCGATTAGTTGCTATCCGTCGTCATGCATTAGCTGGAAAAACAATACCGATTAGTCAATTCTGTTAGCAAAATCCTCACCGGCTCACCGCACTTGATCAATCGATCGACAGAGGTCTCTATTTTTCCTACCTACAGACCTACTGTTTGGAAAGCCTGAATATCCTGAACAATGTCAAACACACACACAACCTTAATCGTTAAACTGAGCATGTTTTGCTTTCCACTTTAGTACTAAGATCATCATGAGCAACGGACGCTAGATTTACCAGAACCGAGGCCCACGACGAGGTCAAAGGGTGCGCTATATAAGCACTCGTCGCCGTGCCTTGTGTCCTCAGTCCTCACCCTTCACACCGATTCTATCACACTCAGACTTGATCAGCAAATCAAGTTGACTGCAGAAGCTAGTAGCAGGTACCTCGATCGTACGTAGCCATGGCTTTTCACGGCTGCTTCGTTGTGGCCATGATGGCGTTTGCTATGTTGGCCACGGCGAGCAATGGCCAACCACTGGACCCTCACTTCTACGACAAGGTGTGCCCGGCGGCGCTCCCCGCCATCAGGAAGGTCGTCGAGGAGGCCGTCGCGGCGGAGCCGCGCATGGGCGCCTCGCTCCTGCGCCTGCACTTCCACGACTGCTTCGTCAACGTACGTACATACATACATCCGTGTCTATGCTTCTGAAAATTCTTTGATTGGTAAACCCACGCCGCGTAATTAACGCACATTGCTGTTTGTGTACTTGTTCGATCAGGGGTGCGACGGATCCATCCTGCTGGACGACACGCCCTTCTTCACCGGCGAGAAGAACGCCGCGCCCAACGCCAACTCCGTCCGCGGCTTCGACGTGATCGACCGCATCAAGGACGCCGTCGACGCCGCGTGCAAGGGAAACGTGGTGTCCTGCGCCGACGTCGTGGCCGTCGCAGCGCGCGACTCCATCGTCGCGGTTCGCTACTTCGCTTCCTCCTCCCCACGAGAAATCTACGCGCATAAACAAGCCAAACGATCAACTAGCTACTTTTTTTTTTTGCAGCTTGGAGGGCCGTCGTACGACGTGCAGCTGGGGCGAAGGGACGCCCGGACAGCGAGCCAGGCGGCGGCGAACAACAGCATCCCGGCGCCGACCTTCGACCTCGACCGCCTCGTCTTCAACTTCGCCTCGCACGGCCTCACAGCGCAGGACCTTGTCGTGCTCTCCGGCGCCCACACGCTGGGTTTCTCCCGCTGCACCAACTTCCGCGACCGCCTCTACAACGAGACCGCCACCCTGGACACCTCCCTCGCCGCGCAGCTCAGGGGACATTGCCCCCGGGCCGATGGCGATGGCGACGACAACCTCGCGCCGCTCGACCCGACGCCGGCGCGGTTCGACGGCGGGTACTACGGCTCGCTGCTGCGCAGCAGGGGTGTGCTGCACTCGGACCAGCAGCTGCTAGCCGGCCCCACCGACGGGCTCGTGAGGTTCTACGGCGCCAACAACGAGGCGTTCAGGAGGGACTTCGCCGTGGCCATGGTGAGGATGGGCGGCCTGAGCCCGCTCACTGGGAGCAGCGGCGAGATCCGCGCCAACTGCAGGAAAGTGAACTACTAGTGTGTGTCAATGGCTCAATGCTCGATGGTTCGCGCGCGCGCACGAACGTGGCTAGGCCATTAAATTTGGTGTGAAAAATCGAGTGGCTCTTTTTCTGAAGCATAGTCAAACAAGGTTCTTAATTAGTTGTGTGGGTGGCATTCATCATTCTTGGCTCTAGCATTTCATTTGATTCCATCTGTGGGATTTTGTAAATGGAAACAATGTTCCAGTCATTTATGCATTCTATTTCATCATGTACGTTATACTTATACAGTTTCTTTTACTTGGTGCATTTGGGGCTCTTTTACGGTACGAACAGAGTAACATCAGCCATCCAAGGCGTGCCAGATCCGATGATTGAGGTAGTACAATACTTGTCCACGGAAGCATAAGTATATTTCCACCGAAGGATAAAATTGGTAGATGTAAAAGCAAGTCCCGCCAAATAATTTGCACATCCAGCAGCGGGAGATCGAAATTGTACGCCAGGCTAGGTTTAGGGCCGATCCCATCCCTACTCTACTACGCGCCAAGGGGAGATAGAAAATAATGTACACTTTTCTGGTTAATGGTGGTGTTGTATTCAGATCGAATAATAATTCCCACCGTGTAGTCTTGTATTTTCGTTACAGCGAAAAGAAAATGAACTGATGTAATTAAATTGTGTCCTTTTACTCCACATAAAACAAATACGACTTTTGTTGTTTGGACGACCCAATGATCTTTCTCTTGTCGACGGCGACGGGGGTGCGTGCAAGGGTGACGACAGGGGTGTGTGCAAGGGCGATGGTGAGGCCGTGTGCGATAGCGGTCTCGATCTGTCTCCAGTCGACGACGTCGCCAAGAAATGGCAGCGACGGCGGAGGCTCTGTTTCCTTTTTTACTGTCCGGCTCGGTTTTGCTTTGTTTCTTGCAGATGGATTGAACAATTACAGTTACCCCCTTACAATATTAAGTTGCTAAACTAGCCCAAACATTACTACTACCTCATAGGACAAGTAAGTTGTATCGTAAAAGAGCCCACGATGGCTTTTTCTTAGCAAGGCGTCCATGTAAACTTGCAAGGCCAGATTCACTTGTAGAATCCTTAACAAACTGAAAAACGGAAAAGGAAAGGAAAAGTACAGGATGATATACTTTCTTTAAAATACGGCAAGGACTCTGCCAATAAATTTAAAGCAAAAAAAAAGTTAAGGTGCACAAGAACCATGTCGCTCGTTTTTAAGCTCAATGTCAAGAAGGCTTCTGCCTCGTTTAGATGGGTTTACCTGCTCAGCCTTCTTCAACGATAGGGACAGATTAAAGAATGTCAAGAAGTCTCTCCTTTTCGACATTGCAATTGATCCGGTTCAGCTGATTCTCGGTAATTAAACAAAGGGCGGGTTGCTCGGTAGAGTTTGAGCAAGAGGATCATTTATCCACAGCTCTTGATGCATGGTTTTTTGTGACATCGGTCAAGGATTCGATTCAATAGTTAACCGGTCAAGGACCATCAGTATTGGAAATCACCACTCGAAAAAAAAGTATTGTAAATCCAACATTTAACACAAGAGTTTATATAATAAATATTATGAACAAACCACTGAGGTTTTAACCGGAAAAGATGGTAAATTTATGTTGGTAGCCTGCTAGGCATAACTATACCTTTCTGTTTAGGGAAACAACTGCGCCCTACGAGGCACACGGAGTATGCAAGAAAGCTCAGTGATTTGTTTACAATAGATCCCTAAACAGAATCCCAAGAAAGGGTCCACTAAATTCAAAAAATATTTCAAAAATCATATCTTTATGGTCTTCATTTTTTTCTTCATTTGGGAACTATGGGTATGTTCTTCACGTTGACACCTTATTTGGTTCCAGTAAATTTACCTGCCCAGCTTTGCAATTGCAAACGGGCCAATGCATTTGTCGTCGTAGTCTTAGCTCTTGCGCTTCCACTTAGTTCACCTTGGCACAGTTGAGCCTGATCTCCCCCTGCACGCCCGTGAGAACTCCGATGTTTCCCATGTTCACCACGGCCGTGGCGAAATCGGCGCTGAACTGCGCGGCGTTCGACGCGTAGGTGTTGACAAGGGCATCGGTGGAGCCTCCGTTGAGGATCTGCTGATCGGAGTGGAGGAGCCCGCGCTGCGAGACCAGGTTGCCGTAGTAGGCATTGTCGAAGGCGTCGGGCGTGGACACGTCGAGCGGCGCGAGGTTGCCGTCGCCGACGCCGCTAGACTGCGGGCAGTTGGCTTGCAGAGACGCCGCATAGGTCGCATTGATGTTGGACTCACCGTAGATCCGGCTCCGAAAGTTTCTACACGCCGCCTGCCCGATCGTGTGAGCTCCTGCATGCACACGTGCACAAGTTTGTAAGCATAGTTCGCGTACGTTGAAAACTACAAATGGAACCTTGGTTACATAGAGCCCCTTTATGCGCTATACTCAGAGCTGTACATTTTTATTTTTGTGTAGCCCATCTTACAAAAGATTTGACGTTGAAATTTTACACGCTTATAGTATATTTCATTAAGAATATGCGTGATTGTTTTCAGATTTTTTTGAACTTCTAAATATGATTTGCGAATTTTTTGAAAATGGTGAGATCACTGGAACCCGGGAGCACCAAATCCCTACTCCAAAAAAAGCTACATATACATGTCTAGTATATATACTAATCAAGTTTCATTGATATATAGTACATTATCATTCATGGTTCACACAAAATATAGTATCCCTTGGGACGGAGCTAGGGGCATGCATGGGCCATTGCTCCCCCATGCTAAAAAAAAAAGTGAAGCAAGTATTGTGTAGCTTATCAAACTTGGATCCATCATTAGAGGCGAGAAAAGGTCCGCCCTCTAAGACCGCCAAGTGAACACTCATTGCATAATTAGACTTTCATATTATTACTTGAAATATCATGCATGTGGTGCAGATGCCCTCGCCTGGTCAGTACTTGTCACACGTCGGTGTAACTATCAAGCTAGGTGTCGTCGTGGCTTTTCATCCTTTTGGTGTAGGGTTGTTAGCATGCATGTCATTTTTGCAGTGAATGATGAGGCTACACAGTTCGACGTGCATGTCGCAATTGGCAAATTATGACTAGACACTAGACATGTTTGGATTTCTAACGGGGCATGTGACATGTCTTATCTAGTAATGGAGTACTAGTAGACTAGTAATCCATTACTGTTTTGCTAGTTTTTGGCTGACCGGAAATTAGATGAGCTCGGTCACCTCTAGATCTGTTCGATTTTATACTGTGAATTGTTCGTTAGGTGAGTTGCAATAATTTTTTCCAATTGTAAGTGGGTTTAACCGCATAAAAATATTTGTAATTGTTCGATTTGCATGTAAAAATTGGCAAATTATGACAATACTAGACATGTTTGGTTCTAACGGGGCATGTGACATGTCTTACCGTGTAGTAAACTAGTGTTCTATTACTGTTTTGGTAGTTCACGATTGACTGATAATTAGCTTAGAACTGGGTCGCCTCTAGAGTTATTAGATTTTGCATCATACTTTGTGCGTCATGTGAGTTGTAAGTAAGCTACAACTGTGTTCTTTTTCGGTTACAGTGGTTATAACTTATAACTGTGCAAAAATGTTTTAAACTGTTCAATTTTGCATTGTGATTATGCTGACTGTGAGTAGCAATGATAATTCTGAGTCGAGCGAGAACTAGTCGTTACCACTCCATTAGGATTGATTTCAAACTTTTGAGGAGAAAACATGAAGCAATTAGTCAGCGAGCTATCGAAAATAAATCAGCGCAATAATTGCGGCAATTATACCTGATAGTGCAACCATGTCGGTGACGCTGAGCCCCTTCCTGAAAAGTTGCCAACGAGGTCAGCCAGGTCGGAGGTCGGCGGAGGGAGGTCGCTGTTGGCCTCGCTGAGGCTCGCGGTGGTGGAGTCTCGCCTCCCCAACGAACCGTATACGACGCTCCTCCCAGCTGCATGCAAGTTTAATCAGCAGGGATCGATGCAATATTGGGCACTCCGGCCGTCTGAATTTAGCCAGGAGTAGGATCTTACGGCGACGATGGAGTCGCGGGCGGCGACGGCGAGGATGTCGGCGCAGGAGACGGTCTGCGCGCAGACGGCCTCGACCTGCGCCTTGATGCCGTCGATGACGTCGAGTCCCCTGATGGAGTTGCGGTTGGGGAAGGCGGTCTGCTCACCGGTGAAGGTGGCGGTGTCGTTAAGAAGCACCGACGCGTCGCATCCCTGTCACGCACCACGACGACACATGCAGGCAAAGCTTACACGGTGTTAGACCAACATGATACTCCTAGTATGCATAGTGATGCATGCTACTACAGTAGATGCACGTCACTCTCCCGGCCGTATCGATCCCGGCCAGCAGCTTTCTAAGCTAGTGCAGCCATTACTAATTGCGCGAGAGAGAAGAAGAGATGCTTGCCTGGACAAAGCAGTCATGGAAGTGAAGCCTGAGCAGGGAGGCTCCCATGCGGGGCTCGTTGTTCACCGCCGCCGTCACGGCGCTCTTGATCGTCGCCAGCGCGCTCGGGCAGGACGAGTCGTAGAACGTCGCCGACAGCTGCGCCGACGCCGCCGCGGCAGACCCAGAAGCAGGATCGCCGCGATAGGAACGCCGACGCGGCCGGGAAAAGCCATGATCATCTGATACAAGCTAAACACAAAGTTCCTACCTTTCCATGCGCATATATAGCCACACACCACACCCTCTTGTGTGTGACTCTAGTGCCCCAATACTACGCCTCCTGATGGAGCTAGCTGAGGTTGCAAATCTCTGTGGCCCACAGGGCACAGGCTGCCGGGGTACCTAGCTGGTTAATCAACTTTGCCCTCCCTTACAAAATGAAAAATTAGAAAAACGAGGACTAGCTTGGTACCTACTACTCCTACTATACAGTAGTAGCTACAGTAGTTTTTTTTTCGAGAATCAGCATAAACTAGGCAGCTTGCTAGTACGGACGTACAATTAATCGGGCATGTTAAATTTGTACAAACGGAATCCTACTTAACATAAATAGTGATCGGTTGACGACAGTGTGTCTTAGAGAATATGCCATAGCTCATAACCACACGTGTCATGTGTGTGCCTGAATGCCTGCTGGCTTGTTGGGATTGACATGAACGTCTGAACATATATATGCAATAACACGTCGGTGCGTAGACACAACAATTCAGCTTAATTTGATCCTTATTAAACTCAGCAGACATGATCAACAAATTATTATTCAAACAGTAATGGATTAAAAGATCCATGAAGCGAAATGCAAAATAGCCCTGAATGCATGTCGTGCCGTGCATGGCGCCGACATGACTACATGGTTCGATGCCTCTATCGTGTCATCCTTGAATTAATTACCCCTCTTCAAATTTGATCGCGAGATCAGCCCCCGCAAAAGAAAAAGACAAAGATCGCGAAGAGCAAACTGTGCGCTAAACTGTCATTTTCTTTCTTTTCTCTGTCTCTGTAGCTAGCCAGTTCAGCGCTAGCTTGAACCAACTAACGATTAACTAGTTTATGCGAGAAATCAATTAATTAGACATCCTAACAAGAAACTGTATTCCAGTATTAGTAGCCGTCTGGGCCCTATGGCCACTTGCAACTGGCCTTTATTGAGTGATTTATCTTTTCATTTCATATATTGCTTTTCTTCCGAAGGATTGATCAAGTTGGGTCAATTGTTGCTTTAAGTTCAATTGTTTTCGCATCTAATCCAAATTAGCAACGGGCAATTGGCTTGTCGCCAAAATAATCGAACTGATATAATCTCATCACAAATAAAGGAAAGTTTGTATCAATTGGAACTTCATTGATAATAGATACAAACCAAGCCTTGTGTGTGATGTGTGACAATCATCGTTAACTAATGTTTTAATTAATTTGTATTTGAAGAGTTTTTTCATAGGCATTATTGAAAACCATATGTTGGATTCGAGGCCTAAAGAAGAACTAAGAGATGAAATTCCTTTGTCAAACTCAAACGAAGCATGTTCGACCTTATAAGTTAAGCCGGGAAGGATCAAAATCTTTTGAAAATAATAAGATACATGTATTATTGTAAGTTTTGCCACGGTCAAATACTCCCTCTGTACCAAATTATACGATGTTTTGATATTTTATATGGACTAACTACAGACTGAAATGGGTGAACAAACATAGTAAAACGCTTCCATATACATGCGATTCAGAAAAATTTAAAACATCTTTAATTCGGAATGGAGGAAATACTAGAGTAAACACTAAAAACCGAAATTGGAAGTCCCTCTTGTATGGACATCTATACCTCTTATAAAGTAAAACCCCACTAAGTGAATTAATTATTTTTCTATCTCAACATGCAAGCTATCCACATCACCCACTCTTTTAGCCAATCAATTTTCCATGTCATCCCAACTAAAATAATTAATAATAGTACATCTTTCATGCAACCTATCCATGTCATCCTTTTTCAGCCATATAAATGTGCACGTCATTATTATTTAGTCCTCAAATATTTAACAATTTCACATGAAATAAACTTAGTGTCTCAACTATTGTGATCAACTGAATCTTGGCAATTGAATAGTTAATGCGTCATATACAATTTCATTTAGATTCCCGCTGCAACGTGAGGGGTATTCTTCTAGTTCAAAATACAACTGCAGCCCTCATACGTTAGCCAATTAATCTAGAACTGACCTCCTTACCGACGTGTGGTTGCACCAGGGGTGGAGCCAAGATCCGACCAAACCCGAGGCCAATTTTGTATTAGGCGTTGTAATTAGGGTAAAACACATATCAAAACAATATTTTCTACTAGTATAAATTTATGATGTATAGTAAAAAAATCTCCGCACCGCGTGCCATGGCTCGGGTTGTCCGGGGTGTGGCTCCGCTCTTTGTTGCACCATGCTCCTTGGCCTCTTCGTCGCGAAGAAGAAATTAAGTTAAGTTTTGTCCAAAGGAATTACTAGAAACTAAAAGTATTTATGTGCATATGCGCCTCTATTTAGCGTAAACACCGTTCTACAGTTGAGTTATATCCCCTAACATTTTTGTGAAATTATTTCAAATAAAATAATGAAGCATAGTAACGGAAAATCGACATTGAATTCAAATGCTCAAATTAGAGAAAGAACACCCTTGCCATATACTGCTCACTCCGATCCAAAATAAATGTCATAATTAATAATTTTGAACTGGGGTTTGTTCAAAATGCGATGATCCGACGGAGTACCGTAAAAAGAAAAAGAACCTTTGTTATAACTTTGAGCCCACGCCTAACAAAAAAACTTTGAGCCAACTCTAAATATAGGCCCAGTGACAAGTCAAAAAAATAGGCCCAGTGAGATTCTTAACACTATTCCCTCTATGTTCCAGAAATCTAATCTGACCATCCTTCACGACTGCTTGGACCTCCCAGCCGCCTCGTCGCCCATGGCCGTCGCCGCCGCCGCCACCACGACGTCGTCGTGGCTTCTGGGGAGACGCTTCTCTTCCACTATTCTCACACGCTGCGCAAATCCTAGGCTCATCCGTACCACCCTTTGCTTCTCCCACTCTACAGCCGCCCCCGCCTCTTTAACACCAACCCCGCCTTCACCTCCGCCTACCACCTGCTCCGACGATGGAGGCGTCGGGATGAGGTGGGAGTCTACGCGGAAGAAGAGGGTCGTCCTCCGCGTCGGCTACGTCGGCAGCGAGTACCGAGTTGGATGAGATGCCTTGCTCGTCGGTTTGTATCCCAGTAATGCATTGAGGCATTGCCGGGTAAGTCCTCGCTTGAGGCATTGATTCAGTGCATTGGTCTCTTTTCTTTCAGGTCTTCAAAGCTCAGCGCAGATTCAAGTAAGCCTCTATTGTTGTACCTTAAATTTGAGCTGAAAGTGGTCGATATCCAATGCCCGAATATATAGAAGAGATGACCCAGTTTATAAAGGAAACCGGGTCCAAAACCCATAAAAGCGGTACAATGCCTGTTTATGAGGAAAGCAGGGCCAAAAAACCGCACAAGCGAGGCGACCTGCCGTCCAAACGACGCAAGTCGACAAACGCACTATACACACACCACCTGCTTTGGGGCCGCCGCCCCGACGTAGCAACCAGGCGAAACCTCGCATTGCCCAAGTCGAACCAGTTAGGGTCGACGAGCCTGTAGTCTGCACAGCACCAGGACGCCACCCAAATCTGCCTGCTCCGGAGCCGCCGCTCCGGCGTAGCAACCAGGACAAAACTTCGCATTGCCCGAAGTCGAACCAGTCTGGTCGACGAACTACTGTCCAAACAGCACCTGGGCGCCACCCAAATCACACTTGGCCCGACCCTGCCCCATAGGACCAATGCCGCGTGGGAGCCCGAGGCCGCTGCCTCGGCGTACCGCCACCGTCCGGGGCCCCTACCCGGCATCCACCTCCCCTGACCACAAAGCCATCATACCTATCCGCCATGAACCCGTCACAACGGGAGAGCCGATGACTCCAAGACGACGCCTCCAACAAGGTAGTGACGCGTCGTCAACGTCGTCCGCTCCCGACGGAGCTTAGGCTTTCACCCGGAGATCGTCAGACCACTGTCGTCGGGCCGGGTGTCGAGACTCCACAACGATGCCAACAAGAAGGAGATCGACGCCCACAGGGTGCCGCCATCGTTGGCACCGACCGGAGTCGGTGCAAGGCTTTTGCCCAGAGTTTGATCCGCCCATGAAGCAAGGGAGCCACAAGATAAGAGATCGTGTCCGTGGCTGACCACCTAGCTCCACCGTATGCCGAAGCTCCCGCAGCACCTCACGCAACGGAAGCCGACATGCCCGCTGCGCCTCCTGCCGTAGCCCGGCTTCCTCTCCCCGGGAGCCTTGACCCGACGGCAAAGCATCGCCGCGGCCCATGCATCATCCCCACTCGCCGTCAACATGCGCAAGAGGTCACCCGCGCCGCCGTACTCCAGCGCCACACGCCGCCCGCCCAGGCTCGCCAGGCCCAGATCGAGCCCGGCGAGGCCCAGAACGAGCATGAGATTTTCCGCGCCGCCGGCGCCCACCGCGCCGCACCGCCGCCAGAAGGACCCCTCCGGCTGCCAACTCCGCCCGAGCCCGCCGGCTCGGCATCCCCGACCCCGACCGCCGCCGCTCCCACGGGCCGGTCCGCCTCCTATCTGGAGTTCGAGGACCTCCCCCCGACCACCTTCTGGCAGCGAGGGGCACCACCACCGCCGCGTATGAGGCCAGCGACGGCAGCGGTGAGGGGCGGTGGACGTTGAGAGTGGCTGGCTGGCGGCGCAAGTTCGTCTCCCCTGGCGCCGCCTGGGGAGAGACGCGAGGGGTGGGTGGGGGAAATTTGTTCTAAAGGGGAAGTAAATTCTCTAGAAACGTTGTTGTACCTAAAATTGATGTACGTGTTTGAATTTCTGATATGCAGCTGTTATTTGCTGAGATTTAACGCTTGAATTGCGAAAGCATTGCGGGAAGTAAATGTGTCGTTTAGTTAGTTCACTTAGTTGCATCAAATTGTTACCACCCGTTCTATCTATGGGAATTGGGAACTCTGCCTGAAATGTGGCATATTCTTGCAATAAATTACATAACAGTCTATCTCATGCTGATTATTTTTTGGTGTTACTACCATTAACACATGTAATACTTGGAGTTAAAGCTTTGTTCTGTAACATTATGGGAAGTTGATTATGGGAGACATGGGATGTATACACGCTATTTATGGATACACAAGTATAATTATTCCACCAGGAAACTCTCTATGTTGTTTAATCAGATGACAAAAAACGAGATTCTAAGTCGACCCTGGTTCTCTTGCCAAATATCATCATGGAGGAGGATTAGTAAATGCTGATTAAACTTTCTGGTCTTCTTCTGTAGCCATTGAGTCAGTCTTGGAATCTGCCATCTTCAAGGCAGGGGGCATTCTGGAGAGTAATTATGGAAAGTTACAAAAAATTGGTTGGGAAAGGAGTAGCCGAACTGATAAAGGGGTAGGACTTAACTGTTTGGCCTCTTGAATTTTCTAATTGACTATAAAAAGTGTATTACCTATCTTTTTGGCTAACAATGCTTTTATGCATGCTTAGTATGGACTAATTTCAGGTACATTCACTGGCTACAATGATCTCTCTGAAGATGGAAATCCCTGACCGAGCATGGGAGAAGGATCCCGATGGCATTGCACTTGCGAATTTCATCAACTCAAATTTACCAAACAATATCAAAGTTTTCAGTATCTTGCCTGCACAAAGGTAGCTGGTGTTTTACAGAGCTCACTGGTGTCCCATGATTAACTATATTATGCATAAACAACAAGTTTTCCATGACATAGTCTGCATTTATAGGAGTTTCGATGTCAGAAGGGAATGCTTGTACCGGGAGTACTTTTATCTTCTGCCTGCTGAAATTATTGGAATTAAAAGCGGCTCTAGCTCTGAAGAAGTAAAGGAGCACTTAGTTGAATTCAGTAACATACTGAAAGGTTTTGAGGTAAGTCTGTAAATATGTCTTTTGCATGCCCTGGATTTGATTGTAGAGAAGAACATGGCTTGTGAATACCTTCGATGAATCATCTAATAGAGTAACAAACATATGCAAAGGGAAATCAAACCTGGCCCTTTAGTCCACTATTTATGATCTTAAATTTGAAGCTGTCATCTTCCTGAATAATCGTTGGCATTGCCAATGGGAACAAATATTGACATGGAAAAACACCTGATCAGTACAAATTAGCCATGAGGATAGGGGTAATGGGATAATAGCATAAGTAAGGAACGCTGAGTAGCTTCATTGCGGTCTAGCTTGTCGTTTCCAGCTATTTTACCGTTGAATGGATTTCAGTGAATAACTTAACAATTTTGGCGACCTGTCAGACCAAAATTGAAGTTTAAGGGGGAACTAACATAACTGAACAGGCATGGACTTACTGTCCAGTGTAATCTTCACTGATTGAGCTTCTAGCGGTAATATGAACTAAAATACCTGCCCAATCAGGTCTGGGTGATATTTCCATATTTCACATTTGCTCTGTCTTTCTTAGATAAAACATGAATATACCCCAACTGCAGGAATTTCCATAGTCATTGCTGGATAAATATTTGCCATGCGATATGATTTCTTATCTGTAAAGCACACTTAAGGGCAGAAATGAGCATCGAATAATCCTACTCATTCAATTTTTGGTTTTCATCTTCACCCCCTTCATTACATTTGTACTTGCAGGGAAACCACCCATTTCATAATTACACTGCTCGTGCAAAGTATAGGAAAGTTCTAGCAGGAGCGCACCGAAGGGCCAAAGATACAAGCTCAACAGTACATTCCATCTCCTCCGAAATGGTTGTGGACGAAAGCACTGCTGGTGAGGGCGCTACTTCTGATCCAGATGAGGAATACTCAAACTTTCCGTCAATACCTGATCCTAGTGCACCAGAAGACAATTGTAAGACGGATAATCCCGAACTTCCTCAGAGTAGTGTGCAGATTCAAGCTAGATGGCTTCATGAGCCTAATGAAAGTGATAGATTAAGTGCATCACACTTCAGAGATATCCTCAACTGCTCCTGTGGCGAGTTGCAGAGTTCATCAGGAACTCAGTTTGTGGAACTGACGATATGTGGAGTATCTTTTATGCTACATCAGGTATGCAGAGTCCGTTAAGAAACACTCATCACTGAAAACTGGATTTCACAAGATTATGTTAAGTTTGAAACTGTCTTTCTAGGCTTATTGTTTTTTCTGTGTTGTCAATGGAATGGTATATTGGCATGTCCAGTACCCATCTTCACTAACTAGCTCTCTCTAAGTTGGATATATGGTTGCTGAACAGTAGTATTCAGTATTTAGTGTCAGTAAACTTGTCCTTTCTTAGATGTACACATTTTTTTTTAGATAATAGGGTGCGGATCCCCGGCCTCTGCATCAAAATGATGCACACAGCCACCGCAATTATTAAAATGTTAAGTATCTCACAGTTTACAAATCATGGATCACTCAGAATGGATACAAAAATCAACCACTTAAAAAAAGCTCTATCCATCTAGTCTCTTATGATGTCGCCACCCACCGCGCCAGAAGATAGCCCGTACGACCATCATCATTCGAGTACATTCTGTATCCATGAGACCACGCCGCTCCGCAGGGAGAAGAAATGACCACATGTGGATCCAGTAAGTCGCCTTGTTGATAACCTGCAAATAATGAGTAGATGTTGCCTTGTTAAATATAATGTCATTTCTGCAGTTCCAAATAGCCCATAAAACAGCCGCAGTGCCTATCCGAATGAGCTCCTTGGACCTCTTATCTACCCCATTAAGCCAACTTCCAAACAGATTCGGAATACTAGAAGGAGGTTTAATGTTGAAGGTAAAATGAATTATACGCCAAATATCACATAACGTGCAATCTAGTTTAATTCAGGTTTAATGTTGAAGGAGGTTTAATGTTGAAGGTTTAATGTTGAAGGTTTAATGTCGAAGGAGGTTTAGATGTACACATAACGTGCAATCTAGTTTAATTCAGGTTTGGGGTTGTAGAGTTGATTGCTGATCTACCAAATTAGCAGGATGTTTGAGATGAATCTATCTCCTAACAGTGAAAATATTAGGCAATCTCTGAGTTTGCAGTGATGTTGTTCCTTTTCTTGACCTCAGATCCGGAAGATGGTTGGTACGGCCGTGGCAGTGAAGCGTGGGTTACTACCCAAAGATATCATAGAACTTTCTCTGGCAAAGTTTTCTCGCATTGTTTTACCAATCGCCCCATCTGAAGTTCTGATCCTTAGAGATAACAGTTTCTGCACGAGGAACAAGCAAGGGAGTATTGTCCGGCCTGGCATCCAGTCAATTAACGAATCTGTAGAAGTCAAGAAGGGCGTAATGGAATTCTATAAGGCGGCTCTTCTGTCTGAGCTAGCTAAGTACCTGGACGCATCCCTGCCTCCGTGGCAAGAATGGGTGGAGAACCTGGACCACTTCACCGGCATACCAGACCCCCAGCTGGATGAAGTTAGGATGGCTTATAGGGCATGGAGAGACGATTACGTCCGTGTAAAAATGGCTCGAAAAAGTAGTGGCAGCGGTTTTTTCTTTATCAAGCTGATCGCAAGGTGGATGAGGAACGGAACCAAATACTACCTTAGTGAACTGTAAGTTATGTTTTTCTCAGGCATTTCTCCGTAGAGGCAGGCATTGTTAGGACTACCATTTCTCTCCCCCAAGGACAATATTGAGAGGCTGAGCCATTCATTGATCATATTAGGAAAACATGCAGACTTTAAGTCTTGAGTTTTTGCTTCCCTTTCATCACAGGCTTTCCAAGAGTATGGATGCAACAAAGATGATTTTGTTTGTTTGAGTGGCTACTTGTTCGCTGCTTAAAAGCACCTTGTTCACCTCTGTCAGGCAGGCGTTGCCAATATGCAGCGCACCTTGCTCTATCCGTTTCATATAATCAATTACATAGTGTTTTATAAACACGATATTGTACATTCCGCGGTTGATTCCATTGGGATGCTAATCCTGATCCATGAGCCCTGCATCCATCCATCCATGGTGTGGGATGAGATGACCTGCTCAGAGTTTCAGTGCCGTGATTGTCGCCTCGTGAGCAACAAGCAGCCTGCACCTGTCCAAAGCCGGAACAGAGGCTACGCCCGTCTCTGGGGTGCCAGAGAAGGAGGTACACAGGATAGGACGGACCCCGGCGTCCCTTCTCCGACGGCGGCGACGACGACGGCGACAGGGCCATACTACATCGCAAATCCCTCTCGTGAGGCACGGGCAACCTGCCGTGTGCCAGTGCCAGTGCCAGTTCTGCATCCTGCATGCTTACCCGCTCGTCCGTCCATCCGTCGGGACAGGGGAACGAACCAAACACATTGACAGGGCATCCGCGCTCTCTGGCCGGGCTCTCTGCAGGCTTACGCTCTTGAGCTGGAAACTGTTACGCTCATGAAGGAAAAGGCTGCCTGCTCTGCTCACATACCACGCTAGCTACACGCCGCTGCGCTGGACCTGATCAAATACCACACACGAGTCACGGGCATGCGAGTTTGATGCATCCCATTTGATATCTTCGTGATATGAGAATCCACAAATTCTACCCACATTTTCGGCAAAATCTTTCGTCTTCGTTTTCGGCTCCCCTCGCTCGAGAACTGCGGGTAGAATTTGTGGGTCCAAAGATTCTTTCGCAGAACAGTCCATCTTTTATCTGGTTTATCGGTTTCATAATTGAAAGTAGAGGCCTAGAGAGCCTTGTGACTTTGCCCACGACTTCTCCATTAGGTAGGTTTGTGTTAACCCAAGCCTTTATTTGTTGAAAGGAAATGAGTCCAGTTTGAAGTTGTTGATGTTTATATTGGTCAATCCTAATTAAAATAGGAATAAGAAAATAATTTATATTTATTCCGATCGCTTCCTAATTAGCCATATATACACAGATAGTATAGGAACGCGATCATATCGCGCGCGCGTGATCGAGCCACACCCGTACGTGTCACGGGGAGCATAGTATAGGAACCCACTAGTACGAGCGAGCTGCCCTCGTGCTCCCCAAAGATATGGCACGACGTTCCTTTGCTTCCTCCATCGATCATCTACCTACTATACACACTACCCTTTGCTTTGCTTGTGTGCCTATCGTTAGCTAGCTGTGACTGTGTGAGGGTGACGCCGGGTTAAATCAATCACCGTTCATGCACGCCCGCTTCCCCATTGGCTGCGTTCCTCGGTTTTTGGAACCTGGCCTTTTGCCGCGCCTCTTTTACTATCTCACTACGACTCCCTCCATTCTACTTCAAAAACGGATATATCCACACACTAAAACACGTATAGATACACCCATATGTCGATAAATTGTGGAACGGAGGGAGTAGCTAGCTAGCACCGACTGTGTGTCTGTGACTAGTTCTAGTACTGATTGAGTTTTATTTTGTTAGGAAACAAGACAATCGATGGAGTTGTTATTCGCAATATATGTACGTATATATCATCATGGTGAAACATTGGGCTCCATCTTCCGCTTTAAGTCACTACCGATTTCGGAACCTAGCATGCGTGCGTTGTCTGGACCCTGATGATCTCATCAGGTCGTTCATGGAGGGTGGGACAAGACCGGCATGAATGGACATGTACTTATCATGCATTCCTGCATCAAGAAGAGTGCATAACTGCATACACGATACAAGGCCAGCTAGCCCCGCTTAGCTTAGCTTACGGATTGACAGGCCTCCCAGCACATGTTACATGAGATCAAGATCTTAACCATTGCTTCCGCACCCCTGATTAACAACATTACACGGTCTAGTAGTACGTGGTGCCCATTCACCTACTTAATTAGGGGCGGCGCATCTGATCATCGGTAGACGAATAAGGAAGAAATGAAAGGGA
The DNA here is from genome assembly GCA_947311845.1 of Poa pratensis. Taxonomy (NCBI): domain Eukaryota; kingdom Viridiplantae; phylum Streptophyta; class Magnoliopsida; order Poales; family Poaceae; genus Poa; species Poa pratensis. The sequence goes on from CAMZMU010000073.1 coordinate 35,691,856, forward strand.
GATATATATAGAGAGATAGAAGAGCTTTACGCCCGGCGGACCGATCAACGGCGACGCTCTGCTAGCTTGCGCTATATCTGGTCGTCGTCCAGCTCCGCGCCGCCGCTCTGGGAGGAGTAGGCCGTCCTTATGGCCCGCAGCACAGCCCGCTTGATGACGTGCTCGTCCACGTTCTCCACCAGGTTCTGCACGACCACGACATGGAAAACCACACATGAGTTCAGTTAGCATCCGTACATTGGCGACAATGATTAGCTTGATCGATCATTTAATCTGCAGTTATTTGTTGTGTCTTGTTTCTTAGTAGTGGCTTGTTATGCTTGTTACCTCTCCTCCTATGGCTTCAAGGCGGAAGGTATCGGCGCAAGTGGCCGTGGCTTCGAGAACGCTGAGGCCCAGCTCGTCGAAGGCCTCGAGGATGGAAACGAGAAGCCCCGGGCAGCTCTTGTCGGAGAACACGTTGACGACGAACGACCCGTGCCCTAGGGTTTCAACCTTCACCTGCATCCAGCAGATATTCGAGAGGACCATCAGATCCTATTAGGCAACTGAATATGAAGGGATTTGGAAGCTCTATGCATGTGAGTACGGGTGGCCCTACATATACATATATGTACTACTGTTCAATCCAAATTTCATTGTCTTGTGTCGTTAACATATGAAGGGAAAACTAGCTAGTACGGTTGATACTCTTTTACTCTATGTGCTGCGTACCGTGGGGTATGAGTTCTGTCTGCTGCGCGAGTCTTGCTCGCAAGTGATCTCCTGGTTCAGCATCGCCACCTTCTGCTTCAGTTCCTTGATGTACTTGGACGCGTCCATGATTATGGACGTATCGCTCAGCTGCAGCCATGCATTAGATCGATTTAGTTAAAGTCGCCCAGGCAACAGAGCCCGTGCGGAAAGAGCATATGGATTGGAGAGTTGAGAAACTAAGAAGATCAATCAATTACAGCATGGGAGTGGGTGAGAGAGCGAAGGAGTTGCAGCTTCTCCTGTAGAGCGGCCGCTTTCTTGCGCTCCCTCGACATCATCTCTCTCCGAACTCTCTCGCGCGCTTTTGCCGCTCACACGCAGTACAATCTCGCAGCCTGACGGAGCAATGGATCGAAGCGAGGGAGATAGCAAGCAAAGAGGAAGAGAGTGAATTGTGGGTGGGAGCAGCTTAGCTTGGAGGACCGAGAATGGCGAGAAAGCTAGAGCCCGCTCTCCATATCTATATAGTGGTCTCCCGGTGGCCACTCACGTGACTTTCCTCATACATTATTGTTCGTATCTCCTCGTTTCTCTTGTTTAGAAGCAAGTGAAAATAATAGGGACCGGAAACAAGTAGCACCTAAACATTCATCGCCGTATTCAGATGTTTTCATGTTCAGTTTGACTAAAACCCTAACTTTAGCCTCACTTATTAAATCCCCAACTTCAACAAACAGCAAAAAACTACCATATAATTTAATTTTTGTTATAAACGATAGGCAAATAAACGATGAACAAAAGAGATCAAACCAACGGGACACGAGATTTAACGTGAAAAACCCTCCAACAATGGGAGAGAAAAACCACGGGCGCCAGCCAGAAAAACTTCACTATGATCGGGTGAGGTTACTAAGCCGGGGTTTTACAACATGCGACTTATCCCAACCGGCGGTTTACAAGAGGTATATATAACGATGGTGCAAAACCCTAAGTCGGCTACAGTCCGACTCGGTGACGATCCGTACCCACTCGGCCCAAGCGTCCGGCGACGGGCCTCGCTCTGCTCCGTCCAAATTTAGCCTTCATCTTTATATGAATTTGGATCACCATAAAACAACAATTTTCACGATTGACAGATGGAGATTACTTGGCGGCAGCGGTGGATCCAGCGCCCCTGCGGCCCAAGCAGCTGCCCGGCACAATATATTATTAATGTTATTGACAAAAAAATCAGCATCCTAAGCCTATAAATTAAAGTTTGCCTGGGCTTTAAATTATTCTTGGGTCCACTAATGCTTGGCGGGAAAGATGTGAACGGACCTGGGTGCACTTACACCCACTATCTAGCCATCCTTTCTGAATCAAGATCTTTTCGATGGCATATATCATTTTTTTTGTTTCTCCCAAAGTAAATATTTGGAATTTAAACTTTCTAGATCAACAATGAGCATTTTTTGTATTTCTCGTGCAGTTCTCTACAAAGTTGCATTTTCTGAATTGAGTGAGACTTAAGACCTCAGTCGACTGAGAAGTACACAACACTAGCTGAAAATTACTGGAAGATTTTTAGTTCGGGGTTCAAACTTGAACCACCAATTCTTAGGAGGCCACCGGAAAGGATTAGAAAGCTTAGGATCTAGGCCTCCGATGAAAAAGGTTTTTTAGATTAGGAGGAAGAAAAATAAGTACATACAGTTTGGTGGATATGTCCATATGAAGTGGTTGTGCAAAAACATTGTTCCACATGATTTAGAAGATGTCCTTGTTTATAGTGAGTAATATACATATAAGTTCAAACTTCTCCTTTAGAGAAAAGAAAAAAAATGGAAAGAAGAAAGGAGAGAAAGAGGTGCAGAAAAAAGGGAAAGGAAAATGTTGAAGTGGAGAAAGTGCATATAGTTGATGAAGAACAAAACTCCAGTAAGTTTATAATCAAGTGCATAAAATGCAGGATGATCATCATGATTATCAAATGTAGGATGATTATCAAATGCATGAAATGGATGATGATGATGATCAAGTCCATGAAGTGCAGGAAATGCGGCAAAAAGATCAAGTCCATGTAGTGCGCGGACATTGGATACTGAAACTGAATCTCTCCATCAGAAAAAGGGAATAAAAAGAAGAGAAAGCAAAGGGGGAAGATAAAGAAAGAAATACATAAGTTATGACTGAGAATGTTGCTGTGGTGGTTGAGGATGCTGAAAGGAAAAATAAGAAATCTCTGCCTATTTCACCTTTGTATGGATCAAGAGATGAAATGTAAGCTTGACTTTGTGATCTTGTTGGTTATTTGTTTTCAACCAACTGGACGTTTTGTTTTCTGCAATAGGTGATTGAAGGATACAATGATGGCAATGAAAACTGAAGCATGATTACACGAACTATGAAGAAGTACTGATTTGTGCAATGGAAATGTAATATTTTTAAACGAGGCACCTTATGTCGTGAACCAGATGGGTCAATAAATTTATTATGATTATAGAGATACTTCGATTTTTGTCAAGAACGTAGAAAATGCTCGCCAAGTGTAGCTAGATATACCAGTTTGTGAAAGAGTTACACTTTTCAATGTGTGTATTCGCTTTTATTCCAATTCATTTTTAGCTTATATACCCAAAACATGATACCATGCATGCCAATGTAAATTGAATTTTTGCAAATTTCACACTTTATTTATTGTCCCTATTAATCAGCTCTAGAGAGTGGTAGAAAAATAGTTTTAATGAAAAACCAATTTTATTTCGCATTACTCAGTCTTAATGATAAACAAAGGTTTATGAACAATATGAGCTCAGAACTGTGAAATTTATTAATAATCTTGGTTCGGTTATTCCAAATTAGAAGATGGGCGTTGAATTATAAAAGCATCATGTGATTGCGCTTTAAGATGTGTGTACTGACTGTCTGATTTAATTGAATGTTATATACCACTTCACAACTCCATGCTAGTGAAAATTAAGTTTTGACAAGTTTTTCATTATCTTTATTTCCCCTGTTAATCAGCTCTAGAAAATGGTTGAACTATTTTTAATGAAAAAATGGTTCTAATTCATATTATTCAATATTAATAATAAAACAAGGTATATGCACATCTCATAAAACGAGTCAAATAGACGAGAAGTTGGCGCCCTAGCGGGAACCGACGTCAAGTCGGTCAAGTGGTGTAGAGAAATAACAAAGTCGCAACCAATTCAGTGAAATCTAGTGTCACTTTCCGAATTTTAGTGAGATGTAGCGACACAGTCGTAATTTTCGCTTTTATTTATACGGTACTCGTGATGTTGGCGGTTGGTGCTCAACTTGCCTCGGCAGGGTTTAGCGATAGCTGCATTCAGCGGATGCATGCTCGATAAAATACACGCACCACCACTAGCTCTGTCGTCCTTGCAGCTTACGATATGGTTTCTATCCATAGAGTAGTCGACAGAAGAGGCAGAGAGGGCCGATGTGATAAGTTTTTCTTTCTGGGAATGGCGACGATCGACAGAACTTGATTAGGTAAGCACCGCACTGGCTACCATGTGATCGACAGTACGCAACGGGAATGCGAGTATGCGACGCCGCCGGAAACCATGGTGCTAGACCTCATCGGCTGCAAAACCATGGATCAATATCTGCTGCAGAGACTTATGCATGCATACGCACGTACATGTAAAACGTTAAACAATGGAGTATGTGCTTCGTCTGGTATGCAGCTAGCTTGTGACGAGATGGAGGGTGTGGGGGCAGCTGAAGAGGGCGAGCGAATCTGCTCGTGAAGGGGGGCATGCACCAGGGGGATGCGTTGTTGCGGAGTGGGCTTGACAACAATGGCAGCAGCGGCGGCATTACCAGATGAGCTAGCGCGACAAAGGCATATCACGCGTTTATGGAGCTACGGCCGGCCGTATTGATACTTGATAACCACAGTGATCATACTTCAGCTAGCTAGCGGTTCTCAAGCATTGGCACCTGCTGGCCTGCATAATATCGGGTTATACTCTCGGCTAACCAGAATGACTTGGCCTGCATATGATTATATATGTAGGGAGATGAGCCTTAGCCCTACAACAGTACAGCCTATGTAGTGGAAACATGAATAGTGCACCATATATATGTGTTTTATTCGTGTGGTGCAGCATTTACATATATATATATATATATATATATATATATATATATATATATATATAGGCGTACACATACTTTTCCGTGAATAGTCATGGGCTATTTCGAGACAATTCGATGTCTGGCTGGCTAGCTGGATTTTTTGGCATTTTCATTGAACAGCACGAGAGTTGAGCATAAGGAACTTATTGGTTTTTGGAGGCGATGAGACGTGGTGCATGCAAGGCTCCAAAAGAAATGCTTTCACGGGGTGGTTTTGTTGCCGCCGAGCCTTGTCCGCAACCCTAGCTCGTGTTGGCGCGAGCCCACACGTGCTTATCCCTACAAATGGTTGGCAGAACCAAATTTATGTGGTGTACGTGTTCATGAGTTAGCACCAATTTGTTGTGTTGCGACGGGAGGACGTACGACAACCGATTGAAGTAGTCTAATCAGCTATATATATATGTCTCCCGTGGACAAAATTGAGCGGTAATGTTTGCGCATATTAGTTCCAGATATGCATGATCGTCATTGAGACCTGTGTTATATATTGGTTTGTACTATACGTACGTACTTACTTAGTTCGTTCAGACATATACACTTATTAGTTTCGTGTTTGGATCCTCTAAGACATTAATTAGCAAGATCTTCAACGCACCATTCACAGTTAATTCACTGGCTAGGGCAGTAGGGCTCTCATTTGCTCCATAACGTTATGAGGTAACACCACGTTAGCCCTCATCTATCACGTTTTCTTCTCCTCCCCACATTGAAATCTGCCACATGGATCGACTTACCGTCATCTCGTCTACTATCACTAACTATATGAAAGATGGTCACTTTCGCGAGCTCTGAGCCCCCACGCACTGTAGGTAGCTACAGTGGACCCTGTTCACTGCTACAGTGTTGAACAGTGCCGTGGTGGGCCCCCTGTCAGCCTCACGGCGCGTAGTCATTTTGCAAAAACCGACAAGGAAGCCCACAAATTGCACCGCAAACCTCCAATTTTACGAAGCGGGGGACCTAAACGTAATTCCCCGGAAACCCAGGGATCCCGCTGCAAAAAATCTGTAGAGCCCCCGTCGCTCCTTCTCCTTCCGCGCGATGCGGAGTTCGCCGCGACGGCGCCGGCGCACGCCACCACCGCTCCGGCCCTCCCCGACGGATCCATCGACGCAGGAGGCTTCGCCGTCGGCCCCTCTTCGTCGTCGCCGACGGACGCGTGCTGGGACGACGCACGAACGGCGGAACCTTCGCCGGCGTCAGTTTCCTCCACCACCGCGATTCGACGTCGCCGGCGACGATTCCGACCACCAGCTGCGGCCGCGCTGCCACACGCGGGTATCCCGCGCAGAGCCGCGCCTGACGCGCCTAGCGGTGCTTCCCAGCTCGCTCCGACGCGGCGGCGCCGTCGTTGTCGCCGCCGGCGCGGCAGTGGCAGCCCTGGCCACTGCTGACGTCATCACGACGCCAGCGTGGGCCCAGGCTGCCAGTTTTTTCCCCTCACATAATAATCCAGAAAATGTAAAAAAAAAAAGGCGGGCCCCACTGCTTCACACAAATTTCAACAAATGAAAAATATTACAAATTAAAAAAAATTACATGTCGCAAATATCCATCCACAAAATATTTAAAATATATCAAATGCTATGGACAAGAATGTTAACTACTATTTGGAAAAAACAATTAAGATTGACTAATTCAAATTGGCCTATATTTGGATATTGTTATTCGAAAAAAACATATTGGACCATTCCAACTAAAATTACAAATTTAGATACCTCAGACTTTTATACGACTTTCAAACCTCATCATTTGGTAAACACTAATTTTTTTTTAATAAATTCCAAATTGTACAATTTTTAAAATCTATTCGACCATTTGAACTCTCATTTGATGTTTACATATTTCATATTTCCGAAAAATACGAAATCTGATCATTTTGTTACCATTTGAGCCAATTTTTCCTCCAAAAAAAAAAACAAACAGAAAACAGTAAAAATCCTATAAATACCGGGCCACAAAATATTAGAAAAAATGCTAGGAAAATACAATGTTAACTATTTTCGAAAAAAAACACAAATATGTTCGACTAATTCAAGTAGGGCAAGATTAGGATAATTTATATAAAACACCCATATTTGAGCATTCCAACTAAAATTACAAATTTTAATATGGCAGAATTGTATATGACTTTCAAACCTAATCGTTTGGTAAACACTAAAAGAATTCAAATTTGATAATACTATAAAATGTACAGTTTAAAAAATCTATTTGACCACAACATATCAAAATGTTAGGGAAAGAAAATGTTAGCTATTTGACCACAATATACCAAAATGAAAACATATTTACACATCTCGATTTGGTAAAAATTTGGAGAAATTCTATATACACTTGCTCCAACTATATGGAGTTGAATTTAAAAAATTCCTCTAGCTATGGAATCCAAATGAATAAATGTGCATTTCCACCCACTGTAGACTAGAATTTAAAATTTATAATTTTTAAACATTTCAAATGGCTTAAAAATTGGATATATTCTAGAATGTATCAACATGCTCACACAAAAAAAACACCTATTGACATCTCAATTTGGTAAAAAGTTAGAACAATTCTATATACACTTCCTCCAATTATATGGAGTTGAATTTTAAAAAAAATTCTCTACCTATGGAATCCAAATGAATAAATGTGCATTCCCACTCATTATAGACTCAAATTTAAAATTAATAATTTTTTAACAGTTCAATTTGCTTAAAAAAACGGAGATAATCTAAAATATATCAGCATGCTAACACAAAAAAAAGGCCAACTATTTCATGAAAAAAAAAGTTGGAACATTGTTAATTGGTCAATATTTGAAGAAAAACCAAATGCAGTCCCCAGAATTATGTAAAGTTGAATTTAACAAATACTCACACTACGTATTCCCTCTGATTATGAACTCTAATTGACCATCTCAACTAAGTAAAATATTGGCAAAAAAACTAAATCAACTTTCTCTAAATATGAAATTCAGATGCAATTTCTCAAATTATGTACTCACTTTACTAAATGCTCATATAATGCACATATTTTGATTACGAAGCTAAATTAATTATTTATACCAACATACAAACATAACTAAACATTCAGATTCGTGAATTATTCGAAATTAACTTACCATTTCTAAAAAATTAAAATTGGTCAACATTTGGATATAACTCAGATACATTTTCTCTAATTACAGTTAAAAATTCATGTAAACATACAAACATATTCAAATACTTCAAATTGCTAAATATTTGTGTGTTCTCTAAACTATATACCAAATGCTAAAAAAACGGTAACTACGTATGGCAAAACACAAAACATATTTACACGATTCAAAATAGTCAATATTTGGATGCAATATAGACGAACTTTCCCCGTTTGTTAGCATGAATCCAAAAAATATACAGTACCATTACCTACACACTTAACTTAAATATTATTTGGAAAAAAGAAGAACATTTCAACATTTCAAATTGCTAAAATATTTAAGGTACCCCAAAATATATCAACATGCTCGAGAAAAAAAAATTGATACTTCCTAATGGCAAAATACAAACAAACTTAAACAACTCAAATTGCCTAATATTTGCATATATTCTAGGTGCACTTCGTCTAATTGTGAATTAAATTTTAATAAATGCTCACGACATACATTTCCTCTGATTATACTATTCAATCGAAAAAAAGGTACCAACCATTATTTGCGCTACTTATGGCATAATGCAAACATATTTCAAGATTTCAATTCAACGAATATTTTGAGAAAAATCCAAATTAATTCCCTCCAAATTATGGATAGAATTTAATAAATATCCATATAATGTATTCCATTTGATTATGCAATTCAATTATCCAAAATTGTTTAATATTCAGAGACAATTTAGCTGCAATCTCTCTAATTATGCACGTAGAATTAAAACATGCTTCTTCCACTAAATGTTTGCATAAAATAAAAATCCATTTCCTCTAATTATGGATTGAATTTAACAAATTTCCTTACAATACATTTCCTCAAACTATGTAGTTAAATTAAATATTTCGATATTTATAACAAATTACAAAGATACTTCACCATTTCAACTTATGGAATTAAATTAATTCAACGAATGTTGTTTTTTTTACAATAATGCACATTTTAGTATGAATATGCGGACAAATTAAGAAGTTTTTTTCCCATCTAAGTAATTTTCTTACTTAATCTTCTCAATTCTAAATCATTCCTATAATACGCTTTGGACATCTGCAATACTTTAATAAAGCATTGTTCACGAAATATTACAACAACATATCGCCAATAAAAATCTAAAAACTCACAAAGGCGCGTCGTGACGACGCGCAAAATTCCACTAGTATATTTGTATATACCTTCCCTGCAGATACATGGGCACCCCCCTCTCCATATTCAAGCTTTGCAAGATCGATGTCCAGCCGCTTATCAATAGGCTTGCCAATAAGCACTCTCAGTAAGGCGAGGTTGATAACCCAAGATATGGGAGGGTTTTCTTTGTCCAAGTTTTTTTCGATAAAGGGATCTTTATTACTTAAAGAGAGTTTTAATTATTACACCCGGCCTCTGCATAACTAGGATGCACACAACTCTAACAAGTTCGCAAGTCTCGAAACAAAATAAAATAAAAGGCGAATTACATATCAAAATGAGAAATTGTACAGAAGCCTAAGATGGAGGGCGAATCCGGAAATTATGCTGCCACCCATGCTGGAAAAACAAACTCCCTCGCCGCAGCCTCCAACCGCGAGGACACCTCCAAAAACAGGTCGCGGTGCTCCACACGCTGTAGGGATGACCACGATCGTAGCGTAGCCATGCACCGGTAGATAACATGCATAACAGAAGTATTTTTTATCATTAAAGACCTTGTCATTTCTACTTAGCCCTAGCGACTAAATAACGGCAATCGCTCCCATCCTAATAAGAAGTTTAAACCTAGAGTCCACTCCGTTTAGCCAATTGCCGAAAATATTCGCAACGCTACGTGGAGGGAATAAGGTAGAACCTATCTGGATGGCTGACCATATAGATCTAGCAAATTCGCACTGAAAGAATAAATGCTTAATAGTTTCTTCATGATGACAAAAGACACACTTTTTACTTCCGTGCCAATTGTGTTTGGCAAGATTATCTTTTATAAGAATTACTCCTCGATGAAGATACCATGCAAACACTTTAGTTTTTAGCGGGATCTTCATCTTCCAAATTTTCTTATTATTATCAACTGGGACATCAGGATGGATTAACGCCTTATACATAGAATCAACCGAGAATTTAGCATTCTTGTTGAGATTCCATTTTAATTTATCCGGGCCTTGTGTCAGCTGACCAAGTCTAGCCGCAATAGCAGAGCATTCCAAGATGCTTGCCTAGGACCAAATAAACTTATTCCGAACGAAACATTTGGTGGGGAAGTTCCCATCACCTTAGCTATATGTGCATCTGTGGTCTACCACATGCTGCCTTTGGGCCTTGATCCTGGGTTGTCCTATGTGTGGATAAACTTCCGAGAGGGTTTCTGTGGGCTGGGAAGGACGACATTAGAAGATGACATGAGAAGGTTTTTCAGCCCAAGCACCTCGGTGGTTTAGGATCCCATAATCTGGGGTAGATTAAAAACAGTTAACACGGCTCAATAAACCGTGGACTAGACTCGACTTCCCGGTGATCAGGTGATGCCCGAAGCGCGTGTGATCTCTAGGGTCAATCAGGATCACACTAAGCTTGGATGCGGTTCTCAAGTCTTCCCTCTCTTCCCAGGCCCCACCTAAGCTCTGCACTAAATCCTAACCATTCAGGCCGGTGAGGTATCCTCTTCCCCGGTTGCGCCATTGTTTCCACCCTAGCATGGCTCCGCCTAGATCGCGTCCTTAGCCACTCCCGTGAGATCTAGTCATCTTGCACATGCGATCTTAACCACTCTCAACTCCTGTCGCTGCGAACATCACCCTCGCTTTTATCATGCAATTTACTGACACAATTTTGTCATCCACTATTTTTTGTTTAAATACACGATTTGTGTTTTCTTGTCTCAGAGAGAGAGAGAGTCACCACTTGCAAAACTCGTTAAAGGCTTTAAACTCGTTATTAAAGCCATGCATGCATACACTCGATATTCACCGCTCGCACACCCACCTGCAGATCGATTCTCGTGAAATTTGACAAAAAAAACCTTTTTTGAAACTTCAGTAAAAAATAACCCTTTTTTGAAGAAAAAAAAATCTGAAACTAACCTTTTTTTTGTGGCTCCTGCAATGGCAGCGCCACACCTACATTGCAACGCCCCAAGCTGGGGCGCCACACCTCTTTGTTGGTACGCACGTGTAGCGCCGCTGTTTGGGGCTTTGCACGTACCTCTTTGTTGGTACGCACGTGTAGCGCCGCTGTTTGGGGCTTTGCACGTAAGGGTGTGGCGCCCCAGCTTGGGGCGTTTGCACATGTAGGTGTGGCGCCGCCGGTGCGGAAGCCACAAAAAAGGGCTAGTTTCAGATTTTTTTTCTTCAAAAAAGCGTTATTTTTTGCTGAAGTTTCAAAAAAAGGTTATTTTTTCAAATTCCACTCGATTCTCCCCGTGACGATGGCCCGCCGATCGTTGGAATCACATTTCGCTCTCGATTTCAGCTATCTAGCGAGCTACGCTAGCCGGTCGCATCAGCTTCAGTCTTTCAGGCAGCTAGCTTAGCTAGCTGTATGCAGAGCCGGGGGGCCGCAGGTGCCGTTCCCGACGAGCACGTCGGCCGGCCCGTGGTCTCGATCGAGGCATGCATGGAATGCCATGGCAATGGCGTGGCGTCTCGTGGGAGGCCAGGGAAGGGCCTTTGTCCCCATGCCACGTACGGGAGTGTCACGTTATGCTCCCTCCTCTCCATCGTACTGCGACTGGGAGCTCGTCCATGGATCCTTCACATGCACGCACTTCGGTCTCCATCAGTACTACTCGCTTGGCTTCGGTCGAGGCTATACATGCATATACTCAATAGCGAGGAAATTACATTTTGGTACTCTCTCCGATCCATATTAGTGGGCACAGCTTTGTCTAAATTCATATGTATCTAGTTAAGTATTTAGACTACAAAGTTGTGCCCACTAATATGGATCAGAGGTAGTACCATAACTGGGGCAAAACTTAAACGAGTTAGTGTCTATCTTCGAAAATTTTGCTCATTCATACCAGTTTCGGGGCGAGCCGTTACAAATCGCACAAATTTTTGGCTGATCTCAATTTAAAGGCAAATCTGATAGGCTAGGCTCACACGGCATGGACGCCGACAACGGTGATTGTGGAGGAGTGGCTCCAGAACGCGACTCTTTGGGGTTGTACTTGCATCCTGGGGTCTGGGGGAGCTCCAGGAACCAACGCAGCCAGAGCCGAAGTTGGGGAAGACGACCTCCACGACGAAGATTAGAGAAGAACTAGCTCGAATCCTTCCGTGGGTACTATCACGATGACTAGGCGAAGTAACAGACATGAAATCGGAGCTCAGAAAGGCCCACGACGACGACGAGGAGCCCGATGCCAATGGGGCGAGCCCTGCGATGTCGATCGTGTTTTGTGCCACATGGCACACTGCGAGTGTCGTGGTATTGTTCGCAGCAATAGCCAACGGGGGTGGCTTACGTTACGTAGAGGTGTGGAGCTAGACAATTTAGAATATCCGGGAGCGAGATTGGTACACACGATGTTGTTGAACATCTTGTATGTATAATACGGGTATGGTGTAGTACACCAACCCGTATTATACCCCACATGTACGAATCACGATAGGGGTTTTTCCTATCCTTATAACACGCACCCATCACCCTCCTACGAGGCAATGATCGTTCTCCCTCTTCCGAGACTCAGCTGCCGAAGACAGCCGCCGCCGCCGCCGCTGATCCCGCCGCCGCCGCAACAATACACTGTCGCCGCCGTAGTCTTCCTGCCGCCGCCGATCCAAAACCCTACAACCCAAAAATCACAGACTCGCCGCCGCCGCATCTATTTGCAGCCGCCGCCGCTACAACCCAAAACCACAGACTCGCCGCCATCGCGCATCTATCTGCAGCCACCGCCGCTACAACCCTACAACCCAAAAACACAATCTTGCCGCCGCCGCATTGTTTTGCCGCCGCTGCCTATACATCCACAAACTACAGCACATCAAGCCGCCGCCGCACATAGTCTGCCGCCGCCGCTGATTTCCTACACCCATGGCATCACCATTGTCATCCCCGTCCGTGACATCCCTGGCTGCAACGCTCGGAGCGCCGCCTACCCAGCTCCTGACACGTGAAAATTCCTTGTGTGGAAAGCCCTTGTGGTTCCTGCCCTGCGTGGCGCTCGGGTTCTGAACCTGGTCAAGGGACTTGAGCCTGCACCTCCTGAAGAGATCGAAGTTGACGACACCAACGGCAAGAAGATGAAGGTTGAAAACTCGTCGTATGTTACCTGGATCATGTGAGATCAGCAAGTTCTAAGGTATATCCTCAATTCTGTTTCACCTGAAATTCTGTCACATGTCATTGGACTTGAAACGCTGCTGAAGTATGGAAGGCTAAAGAGGAACTCACAAACACTCAGTCCCGCTCCCGAACACAACAGCTGCGTTCTACTTTGAATGACACAAAGAAAGGTGCTCTTTCCGCTGAACAGTATTTTGCTAAGATGAAAAACATAGCTTCTGAACTTGCTGCTGGTAAACCGCTTGATGATGATGAGTTAATTTGGTCAATTCTGCATGGTCTTGGAGATTCTTACAATACTCTAAAGACAGCAATTCATGCCAATCCTAGTACTACTCTGACAGATTTTTTCAGCCAGCTACAAGCTTTTGATCAGCTTCACAACGTGGATGATGGTGATGGTTTGTCTCTCCTGCTAATGCTGCACGTCGAGGCCCTGCCCTCCAGCCCCCCCCCCCCCCCCGTCTCGAGGAGGTGGAGGATACTCCGACTATGGTCGGTATGATGACAGACGTGGTCGTTCTAACGACCGTTATGATGACGACGAGGCCGCTCCAGTGATCGTGGCCGTCGGGATGATCGCTATGATGTTGGTCGTCGTGATGATCGTAATCATCGTGATGGACGCCGCCGTGATGATGGAGGTCGCAGAGATGATAGTGGCCGTGGTCACCGGGATGGTGGCCGTGGTCGTCGAGATGGTCGCCGTGAGCGTGTTGATCGTGCTCCAACACCCTATGTTGATATCACATGTCAAATATGCAAGATTCATGGACATCCCGCTGCCGATTGTTGGTGGCGTTATCAGAGAGATGGCTCGGACAGTGATGGTGAACAGAATGACAAGGCTGCACACATGGCCTCCTACGGCGTGGACACCAACTGGTATCCCGACTCTGGAGCAACTGATCATATCACCGGTGAGCTGCACAAGCTCACTACGCAGGAGAAGTATGAAGGACGTGAACGCGTCACACCGCCGATGGGAAAGGTATGGTTATAAAGCATATTGGTCATTCAACGTTGTGCACACCCCATGCATCTTTACACCTCAAAACATTTTACATGTTCCTAATGCATCTAAGAATCTCTTATCCATCCATAAACTTACTCGTGACAATGATGTTTTTCTTGAGTTTCACCCATTCTTCTTTTGATCAAGGATCAGGCAACAAGAAGAACGTTGTTTAAGGGTCCTTGTCATGGTGGGCTCTATCCCTTAGTGCCTTTCTCTACGGGGCCATCATCCAAGCATTTATTTCTCACAATAAAGCCTTCATCCTCTACATGGCATCGTCGTCTAGGGCATCCCTCATCGTTTGTGGTACAACAAGTTCTTAGGAAGCATAAGCTATCTCATAGTCCAGAAATAAATCCTTACATTTGTGATTCTTGTCAACTAGCAAAAAGTCATCAGCTGCCATATCCTGTCTCCACTAGTGTTTCCACTGTTCCATTGGAACATGTGTTTTCTGATGTATGGGGCCCTGCCCCAGCTTCTGTTGGCAAGCACACTTATTATGTAAGCTTCATCGATGATTTTAGTAAATTTACTTGGATTTATTTGCTGAAGAAGCGTTCCAATGTTTATCAAGCCTTTCTTAATTTTCAACAACTAGTTGAGCGCAAATTTGAGAGGAAAATTGTAACCATGCAAACTGATTGGGGAGGTGAATATGAAAAACTCAATGGCTTCTTTCAAAAAATTGGCATTACACATCATGTTTCGTGTCCCCATGCACATCAACAAAATGGTTCCGCTAAACGCAAACATCGTCACATTGTTGAGGAAGGCCTCCCGTTGCTTGCCGATACGTCTCAAACGTATCTATAATTTCTGATGTTCCATGTTGATATTATACCAATTGTTACATGATTTATATACACTTCATAGCATTTTTATGCATTTTCTGGGACTAACATATTAACAAGATGTCACAGTGCCAGTTTCTGTTTTCTGCTATTTTTGTATTCCAGAAAAGCTAGTCTGGAAATATTCTCGGAATTGGACGAAACTTGGACAGAACCTCCCATTTTCCAACACGAACACGGAGTCCAAAGGAGAGACGGAGGGGCGCCACATGGCAGCCACACCATGGGGCCACGCGGGCCCCCTACCGCGCCGTGGGGTGGTGTGGGGCCCATGTGGGTCGCCAGCCGCCGCCCTTTCGCCTATTATTCCTCCCTACGCGAAAACCCTAAATACACGAGCCTTTATCCACGAAAAGTTCCAGAGACGCCGCCGCCGTCAACCCTAGCTCGGGAGGGTTTAGAAGCTCTTCCCGGCACCCTGCCGGAGAGGGGAATCATCACCGGAGGGCTCTACATCACCATGCCTGCCTCCGGAGTGATGCGTGCGTAGTTCATCCTTGGACTACGGGTCCATGGTAGTAGCTAGATGGTAGTCTCTCCACTTTATGCTATCATGTTTAGATCTTGTGAGATGTCTATCATGATCAAGATCATCTTATTGTAATGCTACATGTTGTGTTTGCTGGGATCCGACGAATACTGAATACTATGTCAAGTTGATTATCAATCTATCTTATATGTTATTTATGATCTTGCATGCTTTCCGTTACTAGTAGATGCTTTGGCCAAGTAGATGTTTGTAACTCCAAGAGTGAGTATTTATGCTAGATAGTGGGTTCATGCCTCCGGTAATCTGGAAGAGTGACAATAACTTCTAAGATTGTGGATGTGATGTTGCCACTAGGGATAAAATAACCGATGCTTAGCTTAAGGGTGCGCCGTTAGGTCTAATGCATTTGTTTACATTACGCACATTACTTAATGCAATTATCCGTTGCTTGTAACTTAATACCAGCGGGAAACTCGGATGACAACCTAGCGGTGGATTATTAGTCATAGATGCTGTTAGAGAACGGTCTATGTATTTTGTCGTAATGCCCACATGAATATCATAGTAATCATCATGTCATATATATGCATTGTCATGCGCTCAATATTTTGTCAATTGCCCAGCTGTAATTTGTTCACCAGCATGTTAGTTATCTTTTATGGAGAGACCACTAGTGAACTGTGGACCCCGGTCCATTCTTTTACACTGATAATACAACCAACTGCAAACATTGTTCCTTTTCATTCTCTGCAATTTACTAATGTTTTCCACACCATACGTTTAATCCTTTGTTTTCAGCAAGCCGGTGAGATTGACAACCTCATTGTTTCGTTGGGGCAAAGTAGTTTGATTGTGTTGTGTGCAGGTTCCACGTCAGCGCGCCACTGACAACCTTCAGAAGTGATTTCTTGCTCCTACTGGTTCGATTAAACCTTGGTTTCCAACTGAGGGAAACTGCTGCTACACTGCTTCATACCTACCTCTTGGGGTCTCCCAACGAACCTGTGATCCACGCTATCAAGCTCTTTTTTTTGGCGCCGTTGCCGGGGAAACAAGAGGATTTCTGCAAGGGGAGTTTCACGCTTCCAATCTCTTTACTTTGTTATTGCATTGCATTGCATAGTTTATTTTTATTTAGTCTTGTTTGCTTTATTTATCAAAAACATAAAAAAATTAGTTTTCTACATCTAGTTTATTTCGGTTTGTTATTATGTCTAGTTGTTTACTTGATATCAATGGCTTCTCTCTTTGAAACAAAATCTTGTTGGCTAAGTGGGTTCACGGAGGAACAACAAAATTATTATAAGGAATACCGCTTTTCTAAAAAAGGGAAATATTTATGGGAACAAATAAGTAGATTGAATTATTTTGCTAAAAACTTGTGCTCTACTTGATGAATCCTACTGCTTTAATGAATCGTTTTGCTGTAGAAGGCATAAACACCTCCCTTTCCAATGTGATTATAATGATAATGAAACCTTGGCTGCTTATGCTAAGGGAAATGATGACGTGAAACACACGTTCGTTGGGAGACCCCAAGAGGAAGGTATGATGTAGTCAGCAGCAAGTTTTCCCTCAGAAAGAAACCAAGGTTATCGAACCAGTAGGAGCAGCAACTCTTCAGAAGGTTGTCAACGGCGCCAGAAAAATAGCTGTCGCAGGGAGTCTGGACTGTTGACGTGGAATCTGCACACAACACAATCAAACTACTTTGCCCCAACGAAACAGTGAGGTTGTCAATCTCACTGGCTTGCTGAAAACAAAGGATTAAACGTATGGTGTGGAAAATGAGTATTAAATTGCAGAGAATGAAAAAGGAACAGTTTGCAGTTTGTGGTTGTTTAATCAGTGTAAAAGAATGGACCGGGGTCCACAGTTCACTAGTGGTGTCTCTCCATAAAAGATAACTAACATGTTGGGTGAACAAATTACAGCTGGGCAATTGACGAATAGTGAGCGCATGACAATGCATATACATGACATGTTGACTACTATGATATTTAATTGGGCATTACGACATAATACATAGACCGTTATCCAACAGCATCTATGACTAATAATCCACCGCCGGGTTGTCATCCGAGTCCCCCGTTGGTATTAAGTTGCAAGCAACGGATAATTGCATTAAGTAAAGTGCGTAATGTAAACAAACACATATGCCGTGGACATAGCATCGTTAGGTTATCCCTAGTGGCAACAGCACATCCACAACCTTAGAACTTTCTGTCACTGTCCCAGGTTAAACGGAGACATGAACCCACTATCTAGCATAAATACTCTCTCTTGGAGTTACAAGCATCTACTTGGCCAAAGCATCTACGAGTAACGGAAAGCATGCAAGATCTTAAATAACATATAAGATAGATTGATAATCAACTTGACATAATATTCAATATTCATCGGATCCCAGCAAACACAACATGTAGCATTACAATAATATGATCTTGATCATGTAGGGCAGCTCACAAGATCTAAACATGATGGCACAAAGTGGAGAGACAACCATCTAGCTACTGCTATGGACCCGTAGTCCAAGGATGAACTACTCACGCATCACTCCGGAGGCAGGCATGGCGATGTAGAAGCCTCCGGTGACGATTCCCCTCTCCGGCAGGGTGCCGGGAAGAGGTTCTGAACCCTCCCGAGCTAGGGTTGACGACGGCGGCGTCTCTGGAACTTTTCGTGGATATTTGCTCAGGTACTTAGGGTTTTCGCGTCGGGGGGAATAAGTAGGCGAAAGGGCGGCGGCTGCGGACCCCCGAGGGGCCCACACCACCCTAGGGCGCGGCAGAGGGGGGCCCGCGCCCTAGGTGCGTGTGGCCTCCTGGTGGCCCTCCTCTGCTGCTCCTTCGCTCCGTCAGGTGTGTTCTGGAAAAATAGGGACCCCCGTGTAGTTTCGTCCAATTCCGAGAATATTTCCAGACTAGCTTTTCTGGAATACAAAAACAGCAGAAAACAGGAACTGGCACTTCGGCATCTTGTTAATAGGTTAGTCCCAAAAAATGTATAAAAGTGATATAAAGTAGATGCAAAACATGTAGCAATTGGTATAAAACAAGCATGGAACATCAAAAATTATAGATACGTTTGAGACGTATCAGCATCCCCAAGCTTAGTTCCTACTCGTCCTCGAGTAGGTAAACGATAAAAACAAAATAATTTTTGAGGTGACATGCTACTATCATAATCTTGATCATATAATATTGCAAGGCACATGTAAATGAATGAAGTGATCCAAGTCAATGGTCTATAATTTGCTACCAAATAGATAATGAGTAAACAATGAATCACACAAGCTAAACGTTTTCATGAATAGTACTTTCGAGACAAGCATCAAACAGTTTTGCATAAGTGTTAACTCATAAAGCAATAGTTTCTAATAAAAGGTATTTAATCAACACAAAGGAAGAATTTAGTTTCAGCATTTGCTTCAACTTTCAACATATTTATCTCATGGATATTGTCAACACAAAGTAGTATAACAAGTCCAATACATTGCATATAACGCATGTTGTAACAAAGTTGACACTAGTGTTTGCTTGTGGAAGACAGAAAGAATAGGAAAACTGACTCAACATAAAAGTAAAAGAAAGGCCCTTCGCAGAGGGAAGCAGGGATTAAATCATGTGCTAGAGCTTTTAGGTTTTTGAAAGCATATAGAGATTGCATAAAATATTTGATACTCCTCCCAACCTTGCTAACACAAGCCATGGCTAACCGAATCCTCGGGTGCCTTCCATCAATCACATACCATGGAGGAGTATCTATTTTTGAGAGGTGTTTGTTAATTGTCAACGAATGGTAGCGGGTGAGAACAGTATTCTACCTGTCGAACGGACTTTTAAGAGCGGCTCCCATGAAGGACGTTATTTCTACCAGCAAGGCAGATCATCCCTCTTTCTCTTTGGTTTACACACATTCAGGTATTTCACTGTTTGTCATTGCTTACTGATGAATCAGGGCAAAAGTGTGAAGAGAATTAATTGGTTAAAGTTGTAATTAATTGGGACTGGGCACCCCGTTGCCAGCTCTTTTTGCAAGTTATTGGATAAGCGGATGTATATGCCACTAGTCCAGGTGTAAAAGTCCACTCGACAAATAGAATAAAGAATAACCACACTAATTCCTCATGAGCTAGTAAACATTGACACAAAAAGGGAATAATAACATTTTGAATAATTTAAAGGTAGCACATGAAAAATTTACTTGGAGTGGCAAGGAAATACCACATATAGGTAGTTATGGTGGACACAAATGGCATGGATTTTGGCTCAAGGATTTGGATGCACGAGAAGCATTCCCTCTCAGTACAGAGTTTAGGCTAGCAAGGTTATGTAAGCAAACAAGAATATCAACCCGTACACCAAGTTTTATATGACAAACATATTGCAAACGTTATAAGACTTCATACCGTCTTCCTTGTTAACCAAACCCTGTTATTAGAAAATATCTAGACCTTAGAGGTACCACCGATGCAAACCAAATTTTCAACAAGCTTTACGGTAGTTCTTCACTAATAGGCTTAACTCATGTGATGCACAATTTAATCATGATCTACTTGTTAACTCAAAACAATTGACAAGCATCAAGTTATCCATTTTAGTGATCTACAAGATTAAGCAAGTTTTTCCTTATACCAATTACCACATGCAACATTTTCTGAACCAACCAAACACCAATCAATTTATTTCATCAACTCTCCAAACAAATATAAGTGAAGCAAGAGAGTACTTTCTACAAAAGAAAGCTAATAGCTCTGACAAGAGATACATGAAAACAAGAGCTAAAAGCTGAACAGCGCTAGATATGAATACTCAACAAATATAAGTGAAGAATAGGAGTATTCTCATGAAAAAGCGGAGCGTGTCTCTCTCCCAATCAAGAATGCTAGGGTCCAGTCAAGCTTTATTGAAAATAAAAGTGCAATACTGAAAATAAAAGCACACAGACGCTCCAAGAAAAGCACATATGATGTGAAAGAATTAAAATATAGTTTCACTAGAGATGACCTGATAATTTTGACGATGAAGAAGGGGATGCCTTGGGCATCCCCAAGCTTAGACGCTTGAGTCTTCTTGAAATATGCTGGGGAGATCCATGGGAGCCTCCCCAAGCTTAAGCTCTTCACTCTTCTTGATCCTATTATATCATCCTTCTCTCTTGACCCTTGAAAACTTCCGTCACACCAAACTCAAAGTAGATCTCATTAGAGGGTTAGTGCATAATCAAAAATTCACATGTTCTATAAAGACGCAATATGATTTGTTACTTTAAACATTAGCTACAGCCACTGATGTTATGTGAAGCTCTTCCACCCAAAAAAGAATTTCACTCAACACTAGTAAAAGAGAGAATGCAAAAATAAAAAGGCATAATCTGTCTAAAACAGAACAGTCCGCAAAGACGAATTTTTTCGAGGCACTTACGACGCTCAGATCGAGAAACTCTGAACTAATGAAAGTTTCAGACATTCATAAAGATTACGCACAAAAATTTCAGATTTAATTAACAATCTGGTGATTTTAGGAATTTCGTACAGTGAACAGCAAAAATCTGTTTCTGCGCAGCAATCAAAATTAAGCATCATCTTATCATTAGAGGCTACTCTTGGCACAACAATGCGAGAAAATAAAGATACAAAGGAGTTGCTACAGAAGTAAACAAACTCCTTGACTCAATAAAAGAAAAATTGCAGAAAAATAAAATGGGTTGCCTCCCATAAGCGCTTTTCTTTAACGCCTTTTAGCTAGGCACAAAGCATGCATCAAGTATTACCAAGTGAAGAAGCATCAACATTGTAATTTGTTCGAACAATAGAATCATAAGGTGGCTTAATCTTCTTCCTAGGAAAGTGTTCCATACCTTTCTTGAGAGGAAATTGATATTTTATATTCCCTTCTTTCATATCAATAATAGCACCTACAGTCTAAGAAAAGGTCTTCCCAGCACAATAGGGCATGATGGATTGCACTCAATATCCAAGACAATAAAATCAACGGGGACATAATTGTTGTTAACCATGATAAGAACATCATCAATTCTTCCCAAAGGTTTTTTAATAGTAGAATCAACAAGGTGAACATCCAAGTAACAATTTTCCAAAGGTGCTAAATCAAGCATATCATATAATCTTTTAGGCATAACAGAAATACTAGCACCAAGGTCACACAAAGCATTGCAATCAAAGTCATTCAATTTCAATTTAATGATGGGCTCCCAACCATCTTCTAACTTCCTAGGGATAGAAGCTTCATGTTTTAATTTCTCTTCCCTAACTTGCATAGAGCATTAGTAATATGTTTAGTAAAAGCCATGTTTATAGCACTAGCATTAGGACTTCTAGCTAGCTTTTGCAAGAACTTAATTACTTCAGAAATATTGCAACCATCAAAATCAAAGTCATTATTATCAAAAGTAATGGAATTATTCTCTTCCTTATTGCTAGAAATTTCAGCATCTTTATCAAGGACAGTTTCAGAGTTATCAGGCAATTTAGGACATTTTGCAATAGAAGTGGAAACATTACCAACACCAACTATCTTGCCATTAATGGTAGGAGGTTTGTTAACACTTGAGTTTGAAGCATTTTCAGAAGTAGTAATAGTATAAACTCTAGCAATATTATTCTTTCTAGCAATTTCATCCTCTCTTTCCCATCTAGCATGCAATTCAGCTAACATCCTCACATTGTTATCAATTTTAACTTGTATAGCATTGAGAGTTTTGCTCTCTTTAACATCATGAGGCATGTTCTTTAGTTTCAATAAGTCAACATCAAGAGCAAGACTATCAACTTTAGAGGAAAGCACATCAATTTTCCCAAATTTCTCCTCAACAGTTTTATTGAAAGCAGTTTGTGTACTAATAAAATCCTTAAGCATAACTTCAAGATCAGAGGGTACACTCTTATTATTATTGTAGGAGTTACTATAGGAATTTCCATAACCATTGCCACTATTAGAAGGATAGGGCCTATAATTGCTATTACCAAAATTATTCCTATAAGCATTGTTGTTGAAATTATTATTTTTAATGAAGTTCACATCAACATGCTCTTCTTGAGCAACCAAAGAAGCTAAAGGAACATTATTTGGATCAACATGTGTTTGACCATTTGCAAGCATAGACATAATAGTATCAATTTTGGCACTCAAGGAGGAGGTTTCCTCAACAGAATTTACCTTCTTACCTGTTGGAGCTCTCTCGGTGTGCCACTCAGAATAATTAATCATCATATCATCAAGAAGCTTTGTTGCAGCACCCAAAGTGATGGACATAAAGGTACCTCCAGCGGCCGAATCCAATAAATTCCTCGAAGAAAAATTTAATCCTGCATAGAAGGTTTGGATGATCATCCAAGTAGTCAGTCCATGAGTGGGACAATTTTTAACCAATGATTTCATTCTCTCCCATGCTTGAGCAACATGTTCATTATCAAATTGCTTAAAATTCATTATGCTACTTCTCAAAGAAATAATCTTAGCAGGAGGATAATATTTTCCAATAAAAGCATCTTTGCATTTAGTCCATGAATCAATACTATTTCTAGGCAAAGATAGCAACCATTCTTTAGCACGTCCTCTCAAGGAGAAAGGAAAAAGTTTCAGTTTAATAATATCACCATCTACTTCCTTGAGCTTTTGCATTTCACAAAGTTCAACAAAGTTATTAAGGTGAACAGCAGCATCATCAGTACTAACACCAGAAAATTGCTCTTTCATAACAAGATTTAAAAGTGCAGGTTTAATTTCATAAAATTCTGCTGAAGCAGCAGGTGGAGCAATAGGTGTGCATATGAAATCATTGTTGTTCGTGCTAGTGAAATCACACAACTTAGTGTTCTCAGGAGTACTCATTTTAGCAGAAATAAAAACAGTACAGAAAATAACTTGAAAGTAAACTAGATGCAAGTAACTAATTTTTTTGTGTTTTTGATAATTGAAAGCAAACAAGATAAAATAAAATAAACTAAGCAAGACAAAAACAAAGTAAAGAGATTGGAAGCGTGAAACTCCCCTTGCAGAAGACTGCTGTCTCCCCGGCAACGGCGCCAGAAAAATAGCTTGATGACGTGAAACACACGTTCGTTGGGAGACCCCAAGAGGAAGGTATGATGTAGTCAGCAGCAAGTTTTCCCTCAGAAAGAAACCAAGGTTATCGAACCAGTAGGAGCAGCAACTCTTCAGAAGGTTGTCAACGGCGCCAGAAAAATAGCTGTCGCAGGGAGTCTGGACTGTTGACGTGGAATCTGCACACAACACAATCAAACTACTTTGCCCCAACGAAACAGTGAGGTTGTCAATCTCACTGGCTTGCTGAAAACAAAGGATTAAACGTATGGTGTGGAAAATGAGTATTAAATTGCAGAGAATGAAAAAGGAACAGTTTGCAGTTTGTGGTTGTTTAATCAGTGTAAAAGAATGGACCGGGGTCCACAGTTCACTAGTGGTGTCTCTCCATAAAAGATAACTAACATGTTGGGTGAACAAATTACAGCTGGGCAATTGACGAATAGTGAGCGCATGACAATGCATATACATGACATGTTGACTACTATGATATTTAATTGGGCATTACGACATAATACATAGACCGTTATCCAACAGCATCTATGACTAATAATCCACCGCCGGGTTGTCATCCGAGTCCCCCGTTGGTATTAAGTTGCAAGCAACGGATAATTGCATTAAGTAAAGTGCGTAATGTAAACAAACACATATGCCGTGGACATAGCATCGTTAGGTTATCCCTAGTGGCAACAGCACATCCACAACCTTAGAACTTTCTGTCACTGTCCCAGGTTAAACGGAGACATGAACCCACTATCTAGCATAAATACTCTCTCTTGGAGTTACAAGCATCTACTTGGCCAAAGCATCTACGAGTAACGGAAAGCATGCAAGATCTTAAATAACATATAAGATAGATTGATAATCAACTTGACATAATATTCAATATTCATCGGATCCCAGCAAACACAACATGTAGCATTACAATAATATGATCTTGATCATGTAGGGCAGCTCACAAGATCTAAACATGATGGCACAAAGTGGAGAGACAACCATCTAGCTACTGCTATGGACCCGTAGTCCAAGGATGAACTACTCACGCATCACTCCGGAGGCAGGCATGGCGATGTAGAAGCCTCCGGTGACGATTCCCCTCTCCGGCAGGGTGCCGGGAAGAGGTTCTGAACCCTCCCGAGCTAGGGTTGACGACGGCGGCGTCTCTGGATCTTTTCGTGGATATTTGCTCAGGTACTTAGGGTTTTCGCGTCGGGGGGAATAAGTAGGCGAAAGGGCGGCGGCTGCGGACCCCCGAGGGGCCCACACCACCCTAGGGCGCGGCAGAGGGGGCCCGCGCCCTAGGTGCGTGTGGCCTCCTGGTGGCCCTCCTCTGCTGCTCCTTCGCTCCGTCAGGCGTGTTCTGGAAAAATAGGCACCCCCGTGTAGTTTCGTCCAATTCCGAGAATATTTCCAGACTAGCTTTTCTGGAATACAAAAACAGCAGAAAACAGGAACTGGCACTTCGGCATCTTGTTAATAGGTTAGTCCCAAAAAATGTATAAAAGTGATATAAAGTAGATGCAAAACATGTAGCAATTGGTATAAAACAGGCATGGAACATAAAAAATTATAGATACGTTTGAAACGTATCAGGAAACTATGACTTTGATAATCTTGAACAAATTGAAGAATTTGTTGTTTTTAAGGGTGCCTATGAAATTGCTGGTTATATTCACGATGATGATTCTCCTTATAGATCTGATACTTTTGCTATGCTTGGATATTGCCTTGAGTATTATAATGATAATCCTTATATTACTAAATTTCTTGAGAAAAGACATCCTCAAAAAGAAGAGACCATTGTCTTGCAGGAACCTGTAGAAGAAGAAACTACTGCTGAAGCTGAAAGCTCATTGGATGAAAAAGAGGAGGAGAGTGATGAACAAAAGAAGGAAGAATGGATTAGCTACCCATGCCTACCTTCTAATGAGAGTAACTCTTTACCTCTTACATTATTTGATCACCCTCCATCCTTATCAAAGGAGGATGAATGTTATGTTCTCGTGGATTCTCTTGAAATATTCCCTATGAGTAAAACTTGTGGAAATGAGTACGCTACTATTATTTATGATAATCCAAGCTATTTTGATAAATCTTGTGATAATCCTTTATTTGTGCGTAATTTCAAAATGCATGGTAATGAGAAAGTTTGTTTAGAAAATGTTTATGATAAAGCTCTAGATGATGGTCCTATATTGCTTGATAATATTATGTATTCTACTAATGAAAATGGGATAGGAGAGGTCTTGAATTTATCTAGATGGAGTCCCATACCTCTTGAGAATGATCAATCATCTTGTTATAAAATGGTTAAAAGTGGGTTTGAAAGTTTTAATCCCACTATTTTGGAGCTTGATGAAAAGTATGTGTTTGTAGATCATGAAAAGCATGCTTTATGTGATAGTTATATTGTTGAGTTTGTTCATGATGCTACTGAAAATTATTATGAGAGAGGAAAATATGATTGTAGAAATTTTCATGGTACTAAAACACCTCTCTATATGCTGAAAGTTTTGAAGTTGCCCTTGTTTTACCTTCATATGCTTGTTACTTTGTTCTTTATGAATTTATTTGCATACAAGATTCCGATGCATAGGAAGAGTGTTAGATTTAAATATGTTTTATATATGCTTCTTGGTGCCCTCTTTTATGTTTCAACTCTCATCTTTATGTGAGCATCATAAAAATCACTATGCCTAGCTGAAAGGCGTTAAAGAAAAGCGCTTATGGAGACAACCCATTATTTTATTTCTGCAATTTTTCTTTTCTTTTGAGTCAAGGAGTTGTTTAGTTCTGTAACAATTCCTTTGTATCTTTATTTTATCGCATAGTTGTGCCAAGTATTGCCTCTAATAGGAAGATGATGCTAGATTTGGATTTCTGCGCAGGAACAGATTTCTGCTGTTCACCGTTTTAATTCTGTAAAATCACAGAAAAAATATTTAAATCTGCAAAAAAAATTGCGTAATCCTCAGATATGTACGCATCTTTTGTTAGTTTAAAGTTATTCGATCTGAGCAACATAAGTGCCTCGAAAAAATTCGTCTTTACGGACTGTTCTGTTTAGACAGATTCTGTCTTTTATTTTTCGCATTCTCTCTTTTACTAGTGTTGAGTGGAATTCTTTTTTAGGTTGAAGAGCTTCACATAACATCAGTGGCAGTAGTTAATGTTAAAAGTAACGGTCATGTTTGTGTCCTTATAGAACATGTGAGTTTTTGATTGTGCACTAACCCTCTAATGAGAATTACTTTGAGTTTTGGTGTGGCGGAAGTTTTCAAGGGTGTAACAGCCCAAAGTGTGAAAACCTGAAAACCTGTATAAAATTTTCGCTTTTGTGTTCTTTGCATCATGGCATCCGTTATGAAATCGCTAAACAAATTACATTCAAGTGGAAACAAAAGTGCAGGGGGTTTTGTGTAAAAAGAAAAGGACACTAAGTGAAGGGGAAAACCCCAACCAGCCCACTCCATCTCTCACTCTCTCTCTCTCTCACCGTGTTCCTCTCCTCTCCACTTCCCTCCATGGCCAAAACCATAGCCAAGGCCACCGTGCTCCCCGCCGTCGATTGAGCTCGGCCCGAGCAAAACCAAGACCACCAATAGCTCCGCCTCGACGTCCTCTACCACTCCACCGAAGGAATCGAGTTGAGAAGCCACATTTGACCGTGCCGTCAAGTTCTTCGCCCGACCACCTCCGGAGCTCTCCCGGACGATTCCGGCCATCTCCGTTCATCTCCGACCTCCCCAAGCATCCCTACGAGTTCAGGGTGAGCCAACCATCCTAATGCACCGCTACATTTCCTCCCTTTCCCTCTATTTCGTCGAATCACCGTAGCTCTAGTTCGTTCTCGTCACGTTGACAAATCCGGTGTCAGACCCGGAATTATCCGGAACTGAACCCGGATTCACCCGGTACCAGACCCGGAATTGTCCGGAATCTATACCGGATTAAGAAAAACGGTACTGGACTCGACCATTTTCGCCCGGTTCATACCCGGAAATGACCCGGAATTAAACCCGGTGCCAGACCCGGCATAAAACCCGGAATGACCCGGTACAAAACCCAGAAATTTCCAGAATTTAATCCGGATGCTCCCTGAAACTTGTTTTAACACTAGTAAAATTATTTCCAGTTCCTTCTAACTTGATTACAAGTTTGTTTAACCCTCTACACCCTGCATTCTTCACATGATCATGTCATATCATCTACAAGTTAATTCCTAGGGTCTCAACTACCTCAATCAACAAGTAGAGACGATTCTTTACCTAACTCCAAAGTATATTCGGGATGCGCCCCTCTAAGCATCCAAACTCCGTTTAGTTTGAATAGTTGAATCATCCTCCTCCCGGAGATTTAAATTGACATGTCATCATATGTTTGCGCATTGCTTTGCTAAAACTTGTGTGGTGATTGATTGTCTTCCGTTGCTATGCCTCGATAGATCAAGCAGCCGGGGTTACTCCACAATACCCCGAAGAGCCGTACTACCAGCACCTTGATCAAGGCAAGTGTAACCCCCCTCTGAGCATATCTTATCCTATGTATCCGCAAATATTTTCTCCACTATAATATTGCATGCGGTTCTAAATGTCAATTTTCAGGGATTAGAGTATCCTATAGTTGCATTAAGTTTCCGATGCCAATACCTGTTTTCCCTCCATTTATCCATAGAACTGTTTTGTGGCCTGAGATACTTACTATGCTATGTTGATGCTTAGCCATGCTTAGAAAATTGCATAGCTATACGATGGATGGTTTGTGGTGGAAACAGGTGATGAGATGAATGGTTGATGGTGGAGAAATTGTGGTGATGGATAACAAAATGCTTAAAGGTGGGGATGAGAGGCCACTGTGGTTGTGGTGTTTTGTCTCGTTCTCGCCGCCTAGGTGCGAGTTCTTTACCTCTTGAACCAAGACTGAGCGTGCAACCATGCGTGAGGCCTATGCATTTGCAGGAACCCTCATAAACTAAATAACTCGGGCGGGGCTAGCTAGGGTCCTCTAGTTCGGGCTTCCATTTGCGCGTGCGTGATGATGGTGGGATGAACTGAGATGAGGATGATGGTATTAGGAAAATGAGTGGCCACGGGGCACGGTGTCGATGATCCGCTGCTCCGTCCTCACTGATGATCCTGGGTTAGTCCTTACCGAGGGAGAAGTCGACACCGCTCCCACCCAGCCGGCTCTCCAAGGAAGAGAGCTAATGATCGGGTAATGGGTCGGACGGTACTCGTGGCAAACATTTGTACACCCCTGCAGGGTTAAATCTTTTCGAAAAGCCGTGTCCGCGGTTATGGACGAACTTGGGAAGTGAAGGTAAGATCATAGAATAACTTTAACGGAATGGCTAAAAACTGGGTACTAGAGGTACCACTCACAAATGTAAGGTGAGCTTCCTCGAGGGTGATTCGAGGAGGTGCCTTTGATGAACAGGTGCAATGGTTGAGGATGGTTGCAGATGAGTAAGGTGATGAAAGAAAGAGTTACTTCTTATCTCTTTTCAAAATAATCTGATTAGTCGATGCCATGGAGTTATGTCTCTTTTGAAATAAAATCAGCTTTATGCAAAACAGCCATAAAACCTTGAAAGCCAATCATCGAGCATATATTAGCTCTTAATCTTGCGAGTTCGTCGAACTCAACGTCGTTTGCTTATTTTCAGGAGAGGACTTTACCGACCTCGAAGGTGGGTTCTTTGTGGACGTCGACGAGTAGTCTGGGGTTCCCAGGTGGCAGCTTGGGACATCCGGAGCAGCTGGCGCTGGATGTTTATCTGTAGGCCGCTTAGGCCATATTTGGATCTTGTTGTTTAGAACAACATAATTTGCTTCCGCTTGTTGTAATGTTGGGTCCGTGACCTCTGGTTGTCATTTGCTATCTTTCTCTATTATAAGAGTTGAACTATATGTTTTGTGTCGTAGAGTCTGTGATGTGCCAGTTGTTCCACAAGTCTTGGTCTCTCTATTATGCATTGAGGGTTGTGCCTGTGTTAAGGCATCAATCGGGGTGTTGCGTTGCCGATGATCCATTCCGAGCAACGCCTGCCAAAGGTTTTGGCCGGGGATTGGTAAATTCGTAACCTCCGGTTGTATTGCTTAACCGGTGACACACAGCATCACTGTATAACAGTCAGGTCGGGGCACCACAAGTTGGTATCAGAGCAGTACTGCCTGTAGGAAACCCTTCTACTGGTCGATGTTGAGTCTAGTGTTTGTGAAAATATTTTTAACCTAAAAATGAGTTGTGAAAACCATCTTAGGATTCTTTTTACTCCTCATCTGGTTACACTCTAATCTCGGAGCAATCTTACCTCAATTTGAGTTAAAAGTTTTACTTCTCATCTGTTACTTCAAAATGATTAGAAACGGGGTTGGGTTCGACCTTTAGTGTTATGTATCCAGTTTCTCCCGCTGCGTTGCAATCCCAAATCAACTCAGATGTTTCTACCGAGTTTAATCCTTTGATCCTTTCTTTGGGTTTTAACCCATGGACTTGAACATAAGGTCCCAGATTGTGTCAACTGGAGTGTGTTAAGTTGTGATTTCTTAACCCTCACTAGTAGCACATGATGCTGATCTTTAACCAAGTTCTATCTTGTTGTTTCCCTTCTCGCAAAGTATTATCGTCCCTAGTCTGTGTACTTGTGTAGACGCTAATGCTGTTGTTCGACCATTCGGAGAAAGATACTAACTGTGTCATTGTCAAATCTCTAGAATGGCTCGAGGAGGCCGTGGAGGCCGTGGTGGTCGCGGTAACCACAATGATGATGAGGATGATCTGCCGCCGCCACCCTCGATGGCTGAGGTCTTGATGGCCATTGAGGAGAACCGTGGGCGCAATGAGCGCTTGCTGGAACAGTTGGTGCAGCAGAATGCACGGAGGAACGAGTGCAACACTCTCACTGAGTTTCTGCGCTCGCAGCCACCCACTTTTGCTGATGCTAAGGAGCCACTGGAAGCTGATGATTGGCTTCGTGCTTTGGAGCGCAAGTTCTCCGCGCTGCATGTTCCATTGGCTGAGCAAGTCAACTTTGCCACCTACCTCTTGGTTGGTGCTGCTGGCTGCTGGTGGGAGAGCCATGTGGCTTTGTTTCCAGCCAACCATGTCTTCACCTGGGCTGATTTCCGCACTGCCTTCCGTGCTGAGTACATCCCCCAGCCTATCATGGACTTGAAGAGGAGGGAATTCCTGGACTTGCAACAGGGACAGATGGACCTCCGCACCTATGGTCGTGAGTTCAACCATCTCTCTCGTTACGCCCCAAGGGACGTGACCAATGATGCTGACAAGCAAGAGCTGTTCCTCAAGGGTCTGTGTCACACCCCATTTTTAATCCCCCGTTTTTATTTTTAGCCTTTTGTAGAATATAAGTGAGACTCCAAATTATGAACCTTTGTTTGAACCAACTTGTGCTTGTGGCCTTGATCACCCATGTGTGGTATGTTAGTGCTTGTGGTTTAAGAAAAATAAATTTTTAGAATTTTCTAATTAGGTTTTTCTTCTCTGAAAACTGTTATAACTTGCTGTTTTGGACCTATTATTTTATGTGGCTAAAATAAGATTTTATGGGATCTTGGAGTTTGGAGATGATCTATGGTGTGTGGACTGCAACCCCATGTCCTTAGATCACCTTTTGGACTTTTATAACCATTAGATATATGTTTGTTTTAGTGGCTACAGAATAAAACAGAAAAAACAGAACCAGAAACAGAACAGAGAATAGCCCACTGTTCAGCATGTTTCCCTACCCTTTAGCATTTTTCAAAAATGGTTCAAAAATATGTCCTAGAAGTATTCAACTTGGTGATCATTTACCAGTTGAAATTTTCCCAATTGGATATATTTGCTAGCTAAACCAGGCAAGAACTTTTGGTATGTTTTAGCAGTTTCAGCACTTAGCCGAATTTCAGATTTCTGAATTTTTACTGAAACTGTTCGGGGTGACTTTTGAGAGCACGTTTTGGTGCTTTTTTGGGGTGAACCAGAGAGGGAAACGTTGTCTACTCTACTCCCCAATGTCCCCACTCTCGATCCATGCCATTGGATGCCTTTGGAGAGGTCAACTTAAGGGGAAACGGTGGAGCCGTGGAGGTGACCTGGGAGGCGACCGTGGCAAGGAGAAGATGCACGTTTCTTCACTCTCCTTCGCGTCCTCGCCTTGCCAACCGTGTGTGCGTCCGTGGAGACATGGGTTGACGAGCAGAGGAAGCCTGGGGCCAGCGTTGGCGTGCACACGACACACCACCCGCCCCTGCCGTTGACCCCGAGAGGAGGTGATGATCATCCCGTGCCTTTAAACCACACCAGAGCCTCTCACCTCGCCACCCACTCGCACACACCACCCGCACACGCCCCACACCACTCAATCATCCTCGCTCGCTCTCTGTGAGCGAGGCGAGGAAGAAAACCTCGCCGGACCCGAGCGAGATCCGTTTGGAGGTTGCCGCCGTTCCACTCCCCTTTTCTTCGATCTCTTTGCACCGTCTCACCCCCTGGAGTCTAGAACACCTCCCTGACACGATCTCCTGGCCGTTTACCCGCAGGAACGTCGCCGCCGTCCTCGACGCCGCCCCGGACGTTGAACTCGCCGGAGTTGTGCCGTGGCGCCGTTGCTGCTGCTGCGACCATCCCTGCACTGCCTCGAGCACACGTGACTACCCCGACCTCGCGCCACTGCCCTACAACGCCCCTAGGTGAGGAAACCCGAGCCCGAGCTCGTCCCGTGTCGCCGTAGTGAGAGAGAGAGGAGAGGAAGAAGACGCTCCTGAACCGTCGATCTCCAGATCGACGGCTCTCTTTAAACCAAGCCATTTCCCGCGCCGCGCCGCGGGCGCGCACCATATTGGGCCGCTTTCGGCCTTAGCTGGGCTCGCCCAGCGAGATTCGGCCCGTGCGCCTTTTTTTCTTTTCTGTGATTTTCAGTTTTTAGAAACTGGCAGAATATGTGTCTCTGGTTTAAATCCGTTTAAAATAGGAAAATGCAAAATAAAATCAAACCAAAAATCTGGGTAGTACCTCTGCAAGTTCTTAAACACACCCAACTTGTAGATCTACATTTTAGTCATTATTTTTGGAGAAATAAATGGAGAGGCAGAAGTACTGGTTTTCACTAAAACTTAAATATTTTTTTTCTAAGAATCACAAAAATGCAAACTCAACTGTTTTGGAAAGCTCTAAGTGTTACCTAGCAGTAGAACTTGGTCTTGCTTGCTAAAGATCAACCTAATTAAAATGGCATGCATTTCTGTAAATGTCCAGTAGGCTATTCTAGGATTTTTGGAAATTATTTGGTGATGATTTTTGAAGTGAATCCAATTGTGTTGGCTTGTATATGTTTAGGAGTACCTAATCCTATCTTGGTGTGATTTATTGAGCTGTAGATTTAATTGGGTGAGCAAAACTAGATTTTATGCTTTTCTGATAATAATTATTTATAGTTTTATTTAGTTTTATAATATGGGTTAGTATTCTTTTTGTGATTTCTAGCATGTGTAGGTTTGATATTCTCTGTTATGATTGTGTTACTTCATATTGATAACATGCTAGGAGAAGTTGAGTGCTTCATGTGTTGTGAGAGGATATTATCACTAGTAGGACTATTTCCTAGACTTTTCTAGCATTTAGGGATTGTATGAGGATAAAAATCCTTTATATGGAATGACTTTAGAGAGTGTTGTGTGAACATCAGTAGCTTGTTATGTTGCTACTGGTTGAATAGCATGTCACCCTTGTTTGGATATTACTTAGCCCTTAGCAAAGCATGTTTAACTAGAATATTACTTTTGATAATATTTGTGACTCACTAGTATGAATAGATTTTTGTCTAGCTTGTGTTTAGGTGACTTTTGTAAATGACCAGAGGCTAAATGACCTCTTTATGCTTTGGTTGATAGTGGTACACCCACTGACCCCATTGCATTTTGGTTTGAGAATAAAATTCTCAAACTAGAGCATAGCTCTATTAGTTTTCTTTTCAAATAAAAATATGTGGTAGATTTTTATTTTTGAAAAGTAGATGATTGTTGTGCAATGATGTTTGCTTGCTGTATGTGATGCTTGTTGCTAGTATGTACCTT
Organism: Poa pratensis; assembly: GCA_947311845.1. Taxonomy (NCBI): domain Eukaryota; kingdom Viridiplantae; phylum Streptophyta; class Magnoliopsida; order Poales; family Poaceae; genus Poa; species Poa pratensis. The sequence goes on from CAMZMU010000073.1 coordinate 35,725,642, forward strand.
TAGTTGGTACTGATTGGTGGTTACTCTCTTTTGCGACGCTAGAACCCGAGGAAGAAGCTGTTGCTGAGGAGGCCTATTGTCAATCCTGTTTATTTCAGGGACAAGACTTTGACCAGTACCAAGGCAAGCTCCCAAATGCTTGCTACTATACTTATCATTATATCATGCATGATTTACTTCTGAAGTTTTACAAAAACTTGGAAAAACAAAACTATTTTTGATATGGCCATTACTACTAGTGTTATTATAAATTATTACATTGCCATTAGTTACAACTTGGTGTTACCAAGCCCTTAGCCACCATATGGAATATTTACCACCACAAGTTAATAATTTTGAAGTCCCTAAGTGGACACCCCTAAAAGTGTGTTTTCGAAAAACAAAGGTTTTAAAAGAAAAACCCGGGAAAGGTGGGACCTTGTCCACGGGAGGATTGTGAAGAAGATGTTTTGGAAATGTTTTTCGAAAACGACACATAGACTAGTCTTGTGCCTGACAGCCCTACCGTACAACCACATCACTCAAAATGGGCACGGGCTTAATGGAAGCTTGTTTGTGTTAGTGTGAGACTTTACCTCAATTGGCTAGAAGGGGTTAAAGTCCCCGGAACCGAATGCTGGATATGGGCATACAAAGTGTGGACTGCGAGTGCCACCGGCAAGCAACAGTGGGTCTCCTGCCATGGCGGTGTGATGTCTAGGGGCAACCGGATCGATACGGCTAGCTCACTCGGTGCCGGGGAGAACAAACCCACTGAAGAGGTAATCGCATACTAGCATAGACATAGTGGAAGTTATGATCGGTTATCTGATGTTCGCATACTGTCGCGGGCAGTCCGTGGTGTTCACGGCAGATGTACCGGATGGTGTGGTGAAAGTGTACAAACTCTGCAGAGTCAAAACTATTCGAATAGCCGCGTCCGCGGTCATGGACAGCTGAATGGTCAATGTCGTCTAGCATTGTGTCGATGTTTTTAAAAAGGAGGTTTTGGAAAGGAGTGTACCTGGGAGGTACTGGAAAGGCGGATTAAGTACCTGGGAGGTGCTGATGATGGAAACCTGATGAGTGTTTTCCAAGAAGTTTTGCAAAGAAAAATCTGCTCTTCTCTTCAATATTCTTTGCGAAAACTTATCTTTTGAAGTATCTTTTTCAATAAAGATATAGAGATGTTAATCAACCATGATGAATCTTTCATCCATCATGGGTAGTGAACCCTAATTACAGCCTACCCATTCCACCATATAAGCATGATTGCATCTTATAAGCTTCATTCGGGATGTCTTGCGAGTACAATCAAATGTACTCATATTGGTTTCGTCCCTGGCTATTGTCTTAGCCAGACTTTGAGGAGCAGCCTCAGGAGGAGTTCTACGGGGAGGAGTACTACCCCGACGACCCTGCGAACTAGGAACGTTTCCCGGTCAGCAGCCTGTAGGTTAAGGCATGACTTGGGCTCTATCACGTTGTGTGTTAATGTCTTCCGCTGTGTTATGAGTAGTTTGTCGGCCCTGCGTGGCTGTTGAATAAGGCGTGGTCATGTGCCCCCTTTGTGTAAGACCTTAAGTATTCGTGTAATGGATGATGTAATCTGTGTACCAACTTAAGTATGTTGTTCACGACTGTTGATCTTGGGATCGTGAATGTATGCATACTGGAGGTCTCAGACTGCCGGTCTGGGGTCCCCACAGAGTTGGTATCAGAGCCATCTTGACCTTAGGAGACCTTAGTTAGCATGGACGTTAGCGAGTACTCCCAAAAAGTTAATTTACTAAAGCAAAGTATGAAGATGTCTAAGTACCAAAATATTCTATATATTTCTCATCCCCTCTGTGCTGTTAAACTCTACTTACATTAAGTTGCTTTTGTATACCTTAAAATTTTGCACACTGGTACCTAACTTAAATTATACTTAAAATTTGTGTAGATGGCCGTGGTCTTCACTGAGGCTCGACAGCTGGGGTTGGCAGACGAGGTGTCGTTTCGTTTTCAGAGGGAGCTGGTAGAGATGACCCGTACCCTTGGTCGTCCGCTGCCAGAGCTGAGAGGAGGACTGATGGACGGTGTTCCCGGAGACCCGTCTTGGCTGGTGGAGTGCACTATCCGCCCGCCTCTGACGACGCCGACTGCTCCGGTGTACGTCTACTGCGTGATCGAGCGTTCTTGGAACGATGGAGCTGTCCGTGTGATCCAGGAGACGATTGCACGCTTGGCCTATCAGTGTGACTACCGCTTCGTTGGTACCCGGTTCGAGCTGCTTGGGAGACGTGATGCGGAGGGGGAGCCCATTGAGTATCAGTTTGACCCTGCTGGTTTAGGTCCTCACCTAGAGGATATGGAGTTTCTTCTGCACTACACTCAGAGTAGGTTGGACAGTCTGAGGGTTGAGTACGGTACCACCTCTGCGAGGAACCGCGCCTTGGAGGGACAGCTGCGGACCATTCGCTTGGACCGTAACCGTCTCGTCAAGAAGGTAGAGGCGCTGCAGTCAGCCAACGCCATTCTGAGGGGTCGGCTGAAGACTGCGAGGGAGGATTTGGCTACGAGGGACTCGGCTATCGAGGAGTTGGAGGAGGAGAACACCGGGCTCCGCAAGGAGAACGAGGACCTCCTTCCAGACGACGACATACCTTCTGATGATATGGACGTGAGTGAGCCTAGTGAGCCGGAGGATGACGATCTCCTTGGAGACGAGGAGGATCCTGAGGAGATCCTTTTCGAGGGAGAGGTTGAGCAGGACTAGACAGTGACCCTTGTGCTCGTGGACTTGTGTGTCGGACCAGGATGCTAGTAGTAGTGCGATGTCCCCTAGTCGTTTCCGTTGTTATGTAGCTCTGTTGAAGCTTTGCTTGTATTGTGAGACTTATGTTTGTGTATGTGTAATTGTAAGACTCTATGCTATGTATGTGATGTGTATATTGTGCTTATGTTTGTGTTGCCGCTACTCTTGTCGTCCTCGATTCACCGTTTGTCTTATAGTTTTTCGATAAACTTGTGTGCCGCTGTTTTCCAACTATCTTTGTGCCTAGTCTTATACCCTTTTCACTTTAGCATGCCGCCTCGTCGTCCACCACCACCACCACCACCTTCGATGGAGCAGCTTTTAGCTCTTATGATGGAAGACCGTCAAGCCTCACGTGCTGAGAGCGCAGCCACCCTTAACACCCTGCAACAGATGGCCACCGTTATGGGCAACATGAATGGTAACCACAACGGCAATGGGAATGGGAATGGGAATGGTGCTCGCTCTAAGCTGAAGAACTTTCAGAACACCAATCCCCCGATCTTTACCAAGAACATTGAACCTCTTGATGCGGATGACTGGCTCCGTACTATTGCGAACAACTTGGAGGTTGCGTCTGTGGAGGCCAATGACAAAGTTCTGTTCGCCACTCATTTTCTCGCTGGACCTGCAAGGACTTGGTGGGAAACTACTCGTGCCACTGCTGCTGTTGGCCATGTCTTTGGTTGGGAAGACTTTGTTGAAAAGTTCCGCAAGTATCACATTTCCCAGGGTGTGATGGATATTATGCGGGACAAGTTTCTGAAGCTGAGGCAAGGAGGTATGACAGTGTCAGAATACTGGGAGAAGTTTACCACTTTGGCTAGGTATGCCTCAGGTGATATTGACACTGAGCAGAAGAAGAAAGAAAGGTTCCTGAATGGACTGCAGGATGAGCTGCAGTGCACCCTTGTGGTGATACCATTCCAGGATCTGGAGTCACTCGCCAATGCTGCCATTATGATGGAGCACAAGCGCCAGATTGCCTTTGACAACCGCAAGAGGAAGATGATGATGCAAGGAGGACCCAGTGCACCCAGAGCTCGCAGTACCCCACCTGCGAGGCCACCACCACCCAGGGTCCCTGCTTATGCACCTCGCCCCTTTAACCCGACTGCACCAAGGCCGAACTATCCCAACTACCGTGTTCCTTATGCACCAAGGCCTGGAGGAAGCAACACGGGAAATCTTTTCAACCGTGCTGCAAGACCCAACCCGAATCCAACTGGAGGATGTTATGCCTGTGGCAAGGAAGGGCATTTTTCTCGTGAGTGTCCTACCAAGAATGCTACTCAAGCTCGTCCAAATGCAACCAAGATGAACCCTGGACCAGTCCAGAAGAAGCAGCCAAATGTGACCAAAGGGCATCTGAATCATGTCACTGCAGAGGAGGCACAGGAGGCACCCCACATGGTGATTGGTACGATTCCTGTCAACTCTGTACCAGCAACAGTACTGTTTGATTCTGGTGCATCGCATTCCTTTGTCACTAAGCCATTCGTTGATAAAAGTGGATTGCAACCTACACCTATGCGCAACCCTATGCTAGTGCAAATACCTGGAGACAAAGCTAAAACCAACCTTTCTTGCAATGAGGTACCCATTGACATCAACGGGAAAACCTTTCATGCTGATCTAGTAGTACTGGGATCCCAAGGGATAGAAGTAGTACTTGGCATGAACTGGATGACCAAGTATAAGGGAGTTATAGACTGCACCAAGAAGTCCATTGCTATGACCAGTAGTGATGGTGAAGAAGTGACCTTTACCGCAACCAAGCCTTCTTCGAAAGTCCACTGCCACACAGGTATAGCCACACCTAAACTGGAAGAAGTACCTGTTGTATGTGAGTACCCGGATGTTTTTCCAGAAGAGTTACCCGGTATGCCCCCTGATCGGGATATCGAGTTTATTATTGAGTTAGTACCTGGAACCGGACCTATAGCACAGAAGCCTTACCGAATGAACCCGCAAGAGCTAGATGAGCTGAAGAAACAACTTGATGATATGTTGAGGAAAGGTCTGATTCGCCCTAGTGCTTCGCCATGGGGATCACCTGTCATTTTTGTGGATAAACGGGACGGTACCACTCGCTTATGTGTGGATTACCGCAAGTTGAATGATGTGACCATCAAGAACAAATACCCGTTACCCAAAATTGAGGACTTATTTGACCAGATGAATGGGGCTAGAATTTTCTCGAAGATTGATCTTCGCACCGGTTATCATCAGTTGAAGGTGCGTGAGACCGATATTCCGAAGACTGCCTTTATCACCCGTTACGGATTGTATGAGTACACCGTGATGTCGTTTGGTCTGACCAATGCCCCTGCCTATTTCATGAATCTCATGAATAAGGTATTCATGGATTATCTGGACAAGTTTGTCGTAGTGTTTATTGACGATATTCTGATTTATTCCAAGAATGAAAAAGAACACGAAGAACATTTGAGAATTGTGCTCGAAACACTTCGTAAGCATCAGCTGTATGCTAAGTTCAGTAAGTGTCAGTTTTGGCTTAGGGAAGTCGGATTTCTTGGACATGTGGTATCTGAAGGAGGAATTTCTGTGGATCCTGCTCTAATTCGGGCCATATTGGAGCGTGCTGCCCCAACCAATCAGACGGAAGTCCGATCATTTCTGGGTTTAGCAGGATATTACCGCAAGTTTGTTGAGGGATTCTCGAGCATTGCTCGACCACTCACTCAATTGCTCAGGAAGGACCATAAGTTTGTATGGACGGATAAGTGTGAAAAGAGTTTTCAAGAATTGAAGAACCGACTGGTGTCTGCTCCGGTTCTCACTATGCCGGACGTCACCAAGAGTTTCGATGTTTACTGTGATGCTTCTAAGCTTGGTCTTGGAAGTGTTCTCATGCAAGAAGGGAAAGTCATATCTTATATATCCCGCCAGTTGAGACCACATGAGTTGAACTACCCCACGCATGATTTAGAGCTTGCCGCAGTTGTTCATGCTCTCAAGGCATGGCGACATTTTCTTATGGGTAAAAGGTGTGAAATATATACTGATCATAAGAGTCTGAAGTATATCTTCACTCAGCGTGAGCTTAACATGAGGCAACGCCGCTGGATTGAGCTCATTAAAGATTATGATCTAAGTATCCACTACCATCCAGGCAAAGCAAATGTAGTTGCCGATGCTCTTAGCCGAGAGCCTGTTTCTTTGAATTCAATGATCAAAATTAGGCAACCGGAGTTATGGAAAGAACTTGAACAACTTGGTATTGAAGTGGTCAGCTATGGTATGCTGGATACCATGGAAGTTAAACCCACTCTGGTTGATCAGATCAAAGAAGCTCAACAAGGCCAAAAGAGTATTGAGGGAATCAAGAACCGTATGAAGCGGGAAGAGGTACCTGGATTTACTATTGATTCCGAGGGAGTATTGTGGTATAAAGGTCGCATTTGTGTTCCTTCCGAGTCTGAGCTGAAACAGACCATTCTGGCAGAAGCTCACGATTCTTTGTATTCTATCCATCCCGGAGGAACCAAGATGTACCAAGATTTGAAGGAGAGATTTTGGTGGCATGGAATGAAGCGAGAGATTGCTTTGTTTGTAGCCAAATGTTCTGTGTGTCAGCAAGTGAAAGCTGAGCACCAGCGCCCTGCTGGATTGTTGCAACCCTTGCAAGTGCCAAGCTGGAAATGGGATGAAGTTGGGATGGACTTCATTACTGGACTTCCAAAGTCTAGCCGTGGTCATGATGCCATATGGGTTGTTGTGGACAGACTCACTAAAGTTGCTCACTTTATTCCTGTCCGAACCACTCACAGTGGAAACCAGCTTGCTGATCTTTACATTTCACGGGTTGTTAGTCTGCATGGAATCCCTGAGAGGATTGTGTCTGATCGAGGAAGTCAGTTCACTTCTCGATTTTGGAAAAAATTACACGAAGCCCTTGGAACCAAACTAGCCTTTAGCACAGCCTATCACCCACAGACTGGAGGACAAACAGAGCGTGTGAACCAAATTCTGGAAGACATGCTCCGTGCTTGTGTTTTGTCTTATGGAGCCAAGTGGGAAGACTGTCTGCCTTTCGCAGAGTTTTCTTACAACAACAGCTACCAGTCTAGTTTGAAAATGGCCCCTTTTGAAGCCCTGTATGGACGCAGATGTCGTACACCTCTGAATTGGTCTGAGTCTGGTGACAGTCAGATTTTTGGTGTAGACACTTTGCGTGCTGCGGAGGAACAAGTCCAGCTTATTCGTGATCATCTCAAGGCAGCTCAATCTCGCCAAAAGAGTTACGCAGACTCGAAGCGTCGTGATGTATCTTTCCGTGTTGGAGATTTCGTATATCTTCGAGTCACACCACTCAAAGGGATGCAGCGTTTTCATGTCAAGGGAAAGCTTGCACCCCGGTATATTGGCCCTTTCAAGATCTTAGCCCGTCGTGGTGAAGTGTCTTATCAGCTTGAATTGCCGGAAGAGCTGTCAGATTTTCATGATGTTTTTCATGTGTCGTTGCTCCGGAAATGTCTTCATGTACCCGAGAAGAATCTCACCTACCAAGATGTCGACTTCAGGACCATTGACCTGAACCAAGACCTAACCTACCGTGACAGACCCCTACGCGTTCTCGAGGAGAATGTGCGTGTGACCAGGAAGCGTGCTATTAAATTCCTCAAGATTCAGTGGACGAATCATTCTGAGGAAGAAGCTACCTGGGAACGTGAAGAAGATATCAGGAAGGAGTTCCCTGATTTTCTTAATGCTTAGACCTGCGAATCTCGGGACGAGATTCTTTTAAGGGGGGAAGATCTGTCACACCCCCATTTTTAATCCCCCGTTTTTATTTTTAGCCTTTTGTAGAATATAAGTGAGACTCCAAATTATGAACCTTGTTTGAACCAACTTGTGCTTGTGGCCTTGATCACCCATGTGTGGTATGTTAGTGCTTGTGGTTTAAGAAAAATAAATTTTTAGAATTTTCTAATTAGGTTTTTCTTCTCTGAAAACTGTTATAACTTGCTGTTTTGGACCTATTATTTTATGTGGCTAAAATAAGATTTTATGGGATCTTGGAGTTTGGAGATGATCTATGGTGTGTGGACTGCAACCCCATGTCCTTAGATCACCTTTTGGACTTTTATAACCATTAGATATATGTTTGTTTTAGTGGCTACAGAATAAAACAGAAAAAAACAGAACCAGAAACAGAACAGAGAATAGCCCACTGTTCAGCATGTTTCCCTACCCTTTAGCATTTTTCAAAAATGGTTCAAAAATATGTCCTAGAAGTATTCAACTTGGTGATCATTTACCAGTTGAAATTTCCCAATTGGATATTATTTGCTAGCTAAACCAGGCAAGAACTTTTGGTATGTTTTAGCAGTTTCAGCACTTAGCCGAATTTCAGATTTCTGAATTTTTACTGAAACTGTTCGGGGTGACTTTTGAGAGCACGTTTTGGTGCTTTTTTGGGGTGAACCAGAGAGGGAAACGTTGTCTACTCTACTCCCCAATGTCCCCACTCTCGATCCATGCCATTGGATGCCTTTGGAGAGGTCAACTTAAGGGGAAACGGTGGAGCCGTGGAGGTGACCTGGGAGGCGACCGTGGCAAGGAGAAGATGCACGTTTCTTCACTCTCCTTCGCGTCCTCGCCTTGCCAACCGTGTGTGCGTCCGTGGAGACATGGGTTGACGAGCAGAGGAAGCCTGGGGCCAGCGTTGGCGTGCACACGACACACCACCCGCCCCTGCCGTTGACCCCGAGAGGAGGTGATGATCATCCCGTGCCTTTAAACCACACCAGAGCCTCTCACCTCGCCACCCACTCGCACACACCACCCGCACACGCCCCACACCACTCAATCATCCTCGCTCGCTCTCTGTGAGCGAGGCGAGGAAGAAAACCTCGCCGGACCCGAGCGAGATCCGTTTGGAGGTTGCCGCCGTTCCACTCCCCTTTTCTTCGATCTCTTTGCACCATCTCACCCCCTGGAGTCTAGAACACCTCCCTGACACGATCTCCTGGCCGTTTACCCGCAGGAACGTCGCCGCCGTCCTCGACGCCGCCCCGGACGTTGAACTCGCCGGAGTTGTGCCGTGGCGCCGTTGCTGCTGCTGCGACCATCCCTGCACTGCCTCGAGCACACGTGACTACCCCGACCTCGCGCCACTGTCCTACAACGCCCCTAGGTGAGGAAACCCGAGCCCAAGCTCGTCCCCGTGTCGCCGTAGTGAGAGAGAGAGGAGAGGAAGAAGACGCTCCTGAACCGTCGATCTCCAGATCGACGGCTCTCTTTAAACCAAGCCATTTCCCGCGCCGCGCCGCGGGCGCGCACCATATTGGGCCGCTTTCGGCCTTAGCTGGGCTCGCCCAGCGAGATTCGGCCCGTGCGCCTTTTTTTCTTTTCTGTGATTTTCAGTTTTTAGAAGCTGGCAGAATATGTGTCTCTGGTTTAAATCCGTTTAAAATAGGAAAATGCAAAATAAAATCAAACCAAAAATCTGGGTAGTACCTCTGCAAGTTCTTAAACACACCCAACTTGTAGATCTACATTTTAGTCATTATTTTTGGAGAAATAAATGGAGAGGCAGAAGTACTGGTTTTCACTAAAACTTAAATATTTTTTTTCTAAGAATCACAAAAATGCAAACTCAACTGTTTTGGAAAGCTCTAAGTGTTACCTAGCAGTAGAACTTGGTCTTGCTTGCTAAAGATCAACCTAATTAAAATGGCATGCATTTCTGTAAATGTCCAGTAGGCTATTCTAGGATTTTTGGAAATTATTTGGTGATGATTTTTGAAGTGAATCCAATTGTGTTGGCTTGTATATGTTTAGGAGTACCTAATCCTATCTTGGTGTGATTTATTGAGCTGTAGATTTAATTGGGTGAGCAAAACTAGATTTTATGCTTTTCTGATAATAATTATTTATAGTTTTATTTAGTTTTATAATATGGGTTAGTATTCTTTTTGTGATTTCTAGCATGTGTAGGTTTGATATTCTCTGTTATGATTGTGTTACTTCATATTGATAACATGCTAGGAGAAGTTGAGTGCTTCATGTGTTGTGAGAGGATATTATCACTAGTAGGACTATTTCCTAGACTTTTCTAGCATTTAGGGATTGTATGAGGATAAAAATCCTTTATATGGAATGACTTTAGAGAGTGTTGTGTGAACATCAGTAGCTTGTTTGTTGCTACTGGTTGAATAGCATGTCACCCTTGTTTGGATATTACTTAGCCCTTAGCAAAGCATGTTTAACTAGAATATTACTTTTGATAATATTTGTGACTCACTAGTATGAATAGATTTTTGTCTAGCTTGTGTTTAGGTGACTTTTGTAAATGACCAGAGGCTAAATGACCTCTTTATGCTTTGGTTGATAGTGGTACACCCACTGACCCCATTGCATTTTGGTTTGAGAATAAAATTCTCAAACTAGAGCATAGCTCTATTAGTTTTCTTTTCAAATAAAAATATGTGGTAGATTTTTATTTTTGAAAAGTAGATGATTGTTGTGCAATGATGTTTGCTTGCTGTATGTGATGCTTGTTGCTAGTATGTACCTTTAGTTGGTACTGATTGGTGGTTACTCTCTTTTGCGACGCTAGAACCCGAGGAAGAAGCTGTTGCTGAGGAGGCCTATTGTCAATCCTGTTTATTTCAGGGACAAGACTTTGACCAGTACCAAGGCAAGCTCCCAAATGCTTGCTACTATACTTATCATTATATCATGCATGATTTACTTCTGAAGTTTTACAAAAACTTGGAAAAACAAAACTATTTTTGATATGGCCATTACTACTAGTGTTATTATAAATTATTACATTGCCATTAGTTACAACTTGGTGTTACCAAGCCCTTAGCCACCATATGGAATATTTACCACCACAAGTTAATAATTTTGAAGTCCCTAAGTGGACACCCCTAAAAGTGTGTTTTCGAAAAACAAAGGTTTTAAAAGAAAAACCCGGGAAAGGTGGGACCTTGTCCACGGGAGGATTGTGAAGAAGATGTTTTGGAAATGTTTTTCGAAAACGACACATAGACTAGTCTTGTGCCTGACAGCCCTACCGTACAACCACATCACTCAAAATGGGCACGGGCTTAATGGAAGCTTGTTTGTGTTAGTGTGAGACTTTACCTCAATTGGCTAGAAGGGGTTAAAGTCCCCGGAACCGAATGCTGGATATGGGCATACAAAGTGTGGACTGCGAGTGCCACCGGCAAGCAACAGTGGGTCTCCTGCCATGGCGGTGTGATGTCTAGGGGCAACCGGATCGATACGGCTAGCTCACTCGGTGCCGGGGAGAACAAACCCACTGAAGAGGTAATCGCATACTAGCATAGACATAGTGGAAGTTATGATCGGTTATCTGATGTTCGCATACTGTCGCGGGCAGTCCGTGGTGTTCACGGCAGATGTACCGGATGGTGTGGTGAAAGTGTACAAACTCTGCAGAGTCAAAACTATTCGAATAGCCGCGTCCGCGGTCATGGACAGCTGAATGGTCAATGTCGTCTAGCATTGTGTCGATGTTTTTAAAAAGGAGGTTTTGGAAAGGAGTGTACCTGGGAGGTACTGGAAAGGCGGATTAAGTACCTGGGAGGTGCTGATGATGGAAACCTGATGAGTGTTTTCCAAGAAGTTTTGCAAAGAAAAATCTGCTCTTCTCTTCAATATTCTTTGCGAAAACTTATCTTTTGAAGTATCTTTTTCAATAAAGATATAGAGATGTTAATCAACCATGATGAATCTTTCATCCATCATGGGTAGTGAACCCTAATTACAGCCTACCCATTCCACCATATAAGCATGATTGCATCTTATAAGCTTCATTCGGGATGTCTTGCGAGTACAATCAAATGTACTCATATTGGTTTCGTCCCTGGCTATTGTCTTAGCCAGACTTTGAGGAGCAGCCTCAGGAGGAGTTCTACGGGGAGGAGTACTACCCCGACGACCCTGCGAACTAGGAACGTTTCCCGGTCAGCAGCCTGTAGGTTAAGGCATGACGTGGGCTCTATCACGTTGTGTGTTAATGTCTTCCGCTGTGTTATGAGTAGTTTGTCGGCCCTGCGTGGCTGTTGAATAAGGCGTGGTCATGTGCCCCCTTTGTGTAAGACCTTAAGTATTCGTGTAATGGATGATGTAATCTGTGTACCAACTTAAGTATGTTGTTCACGACTGTTGATCTTGGGATCGTGAATGTATGCATACTGGAGGTCTCAGACTGCCGGTCTGGGGTCCCCACAGTCTGACTCCGCAGCTCCGCTATGAGCTATTGCCCTTCAGGTTCCAGACCTATCAGTAGCTGTTCAACCAGGCTTTCACTCTTGAGCAAGGAAGAAAGGAACTGGAAGCTTCCAAGAGGCCCGCACATGGGGACCACCAGAGTTCCTCGGGTTCTGAGAGCAAGAAGCGCAGGGTGTTTGTCCCCTACAGCGCCGTACCTCGTGCTCCCTTCATGCCGAGGGCAGCAGGATATAGGCCACCTCCTCCGCACCCCACTACTTCGACACTTGGGGTAGGCGGAAGTGGGTACCGTCCTATGCTACCTGCTCCACCTGGAGTCACTTGCTACGCCTGTGGCCAGGCTGGCCACTACTCCAGGGAGTGCCCCCAGAAGGCACCTCTCGCGATAACTCCTGCACGAGCCCCTGCCACTCCAACTGGCAAGGCTGGACCTATTGTGCGTGGTCGCCTGAACCACATCTCTGCTGAAGAAGCTGAAGATGACCCCGGAGTTCTTATGGGTGAGTTACAAATCAACGGCAATTTAGCTATAGTATTGTTTGATTCTGGAGCATCGCATTCATTCATATCCATAGCTTTTGCAAAAGACCACAAAATACCGTTTGAGAAAATGAGACGTCCCTTGGAGATTGCCACTCCTGGTTCCAAATGGCAAACCGATGGGGTTACTCCTGAAGTTCAGATTACTATCGGTTATTCGTCCTTTCCTTTTGCTTTGGTAGCTCTGAGGTCAAGTGGCATTGATGTCATACTGGGCATGAACTGGTTAGCCAAATACCAGGCTAAGCTCGACTGTGCTGCCAAGACCATTACTGTGACCGCCTCTTCCGGCGACATTGTGAAGTATTGGTCTGCACTATCAAGACCTCCATCTTCAGTCATACCCAACTCACCCGAGATCCTCCTTTGCTTTATGGAAGGCGAATCCCCTCCTGAAATCCAGGACATACACGTGGTGTGTGACTTCCCGGATGTGTTCCCGAAAGAGTTGCCTGGCATGCCTCCTGACCGAAGTGTGGAGTTTGTCATAGACCTACTTCCCGGTACTGCTCCAATTTCCAAGAAGCCCTACCGTATGCCGGTGGAAGAGTTGGCTCTGTTGAAAGAGCAAATTGATCAGCTGTTAGCGAAGGAGTTCATCCAGCCTAGCAGTTCACCTTGGGGTTGTCCGGTACTCTTTGTCAAGAAGAGGGATTCCACCGCGCCTCGTCTAGTCTCTGACTATCGACCGTTGAATGCGGTGACAATCAAGAACAAGTATCCTATCCCCCGGCTCAATGATCTGTTGGATCAGTTAGCTGGTGCAACGGTATTCTCCAAGATGGATCTGAGGTCCGGCTACCATCAGATACAAATCAGAAAGGAGGATATTCCGAAGATGACATTTGTTACTCGCTATGGCTCATATGAGTACACCATCATGTCCTTTGGTCTCACAAATGCTCCGGCTACTTTCATGAGGCTCATGAACTCCATCTTCATGGATTATCTTGATAAGTTTGTCGTCATTTACATTGATGACATTCTCATCTATTCTAAAACCGACGAAGAGCATGATGAACACCTTCGGTTGGTTCTGACACGGCTTCGTGAACACCGTCTTTATGCCAAGTTCTCCAAGTGTGAGTTTTGGTTGGATAAACTTGTCTTCCTTGGTCATGTAATATCCGCAAATGGTGTGGAAGTCATTCCTGACAAGATTCGGTCCATCCTGGATTGGAAAATTCCAATGTCAGTCAAGGATATTCGAAGCTTTCTCGGATTGGCAGGTTATTACCGCCGATTCATTGAGGGTTTCTCCAAGATAGCCAAGGCCCTGACTGACCTTCTCAAGAAGGATAAAAAGTTTGTATGGTCGGCCGAAGCTGAAGAGAGTTTCAAAACACTGAAAGCCAAGCTCACATCCGCTCCTGTGCTGGTCCTGCCGGACACGAGCAAGGATTTCGTTGTCTTCTGTGATGCCTCTCTGCAAGGCTTGGGCTGTATGCTAATGCAAGAAGGCCATGTGGTGGCATATGCCTCTCATCAATTGAAGCCGCATGAGCACAACTACCCAACTCATGATCTAGAACTTGCCGCGGTGGTCTATGCTTTGAAGCAATGGAGACCATACCTGTTTGGTAACTGTTGCGAGATCTTCTCGGATTACAAGAGTCTGAAGTACCTCTTCACCCAGCCGGATTTAAATCTCAGGCAAAGGCGTTGGTTGGAGTTAATCGAGGACTATGATGTGAGTCTGAACTATCAACCCGGCAAAGCAAACGTCGTGGCTGACGCGCTAAGTCGTAAGTCCTATTGCAACAATTTGATGATTGAAGAGGCCCAACCTGCCCTCCATGAAGAGTTCTCCCGTTTGAACCTGGAAATTGTTCCCTCCGGCTATCTTGCAAATCTAGAAATCAAATCTACTCTTGTGGACCAGATTAAGGATGCTCAAAAGCGTGACAAGGGTATTCTAAAAATCAAGGAGAACATTGCTAGCGGGAAGGCAAAATGTTTTTCTGTCAATGAATCCGGAGTTGTTTATTTTGGTGACCGCTTGGTGGTGCCAAAGAAACGAAAATTGAGGGAGCTGATCCTCCAAGAAGCTCATGAATCTCCTCTCTATTCATCCCGGTAGTACCAAGATGTACCAAGACCTTCGGCCACAATTCTGGTGGACCCGTATGAAACGGGAAATTGCTAGGTATGTTGCTGAATGCGACACCTGTCGACGGGTAAAGGCTGAACATCAAAGGCCTGCCGGCACTCTTCACCCTATTGCTATTCCCGAGTGGAAATGGGATGAAATTGGTATGGACTTCATCACTGGTCTGCCGAAGTCTCCAAAGGGACATGATGCCATCTGGGTCATCATTGATCGACTGTCAAAAGTGGCTCACTTCCTCCCCGTTCGTGTGGACGTTACTGCTGCCAAGTTGGCAGACCTGTATACCTCTCGTATCGTCGTCCTTCACGGCATTCCCAAGAAGATAATTTCTGATCGTGGAAGCCTATTCACCTCCAAGTTTTGGACTAGTTTCCAGACTGCAATGGGAACTCGTCTTAACTTCAGCACCGCTTTCCATCCCCAAACTGATGGTCAGACCGAGAGAGTGAACCAAGTTTTGGAAGACATGCTTAGGGCATGTGTAATCTCTTTCGGCAAGGATTGGGAAAAGTATCTCCCTTTCACGGAATTCTCCTACAACAACAGCTATCAAGCTAGTATGGGCATGGCTCCATTTGAGGTTCTATATGGAAGAAAATGCCGAACTCCTCTAAATTGGTCTGAAACTAGAGAGAGGGCACTCTTTGGTCCAGATATTATCAATGAAGCTGAGGAGAAGGTTATAATCATAAGGGAGAATCTGAAGATTGCTCAGTCTAGGCAAAAGAGCTACTATGATAAGCACCATCAGGAAATTCACTATGAAATTGGTGATAAAGCTTATCTCCGCGTCTCTCCCCTTCGTGGCGTTCGCCGCTTCGGAATCAAAGGGAAATTGGCACCTCGCTATGTTGGTCCTTTCACCGTCCTAGAAAAGCGAGGAGATCTTTCTTATAAGTTGGAGTTACCGGTCATCTTTCCCAATGTACATGATGTGTTTCATGTCTCTCAACTCCGCCGGTGTTTCAAAGATCCTATCCATGGGGTCAATCATGAGGAGCTGGACCTCCAGGAAGACCTCACTTATCGCGAGCATCCTATCCGTATCCTGGATGAAGCCGAAAGGAAAACCCGTAACAAGACTACCAAGTTCCTCAAAATCCAATGGTCTCACCATTCTGAGGAAGAAGCTACTTGGGAAAGAGAGTCTAGTCTTCGAGAGGAGTATCCCGACTTCTTTCCGCAACCTTAGAATCTCGGGACGAGATTCCTGTAAGGAGGGTAGAGTTGTAACAGCCCAAATTGTGAAAACCTGAAAACCTGTATAAAATTTTCGCTTTTGTGTTCTTTGCATCATGGCATCCGTTATGAAATCGCTAAACAAATTACATTCAAGTGGAAACAAAAGTGCAGGGGTTTTGTGTAAAAAGAAAAGGACACTAAGTGAAGGGGAAAACCCCCAACCAGCCTACTCCATCTCTCACTCTCTCTCTCTCACCGTGTTCCTCTCCTCTCCACTTCCCTCCATGGCCAAAACCATAGCCAAGGCCACCGTGCTCCCCGCCGTCGATTGAGCTCGGCCCGAGCAAAACCAAGACCACCAATAGCTCCGCCTCGACGTCCTCTACCACTCCACCGAAGGAATCGAGTTGAGAAGCCCGCATTTGACCGTGCCGTCAAGTTCTTCGCCCGACCACCTCCGGAGCTCTCCCGGACGATTCCGGCAATCTCCGTTCATCTCCGACCTCCCCAAGCATCCCTACGAGTTTAGGGTGAGCCAACCATCCTAATGCACCGCTACATTTCCTCCCTTTCCCTCTATTTCGTCGAATCACCGTAGCTCTAGTTCGTTCTCGTCGCGTTGACAAATCCGGTGTCAGACCCGGAATTATCCGGAACTGAACCCGGATTCACCCGGTACCAGACCCGGAATTGTCCGAAATCTATACCGGATTAAGAAAAACGGTACTGGACTCGACCATTTTCGCCTGGTTCAAACCCGGAAATGACCCGGAATTAAACCCGGTGCCAAACCCGGTATAAAACCCGGAATGACCCGGTACAAAACCCAAAAATTTCCGGAATTTAATCCGGATGCTCCCTGAAACTTGTTTTAACACTAGTAAAATTATTTCCAGTTCCTTCTAACTTGATTACAAGTTTGTTTAACCCTCTACACCCTGCATTCTTCACATGATCATGTCATATCATCTACAAGTCAATTCCTAGGGTCTCAACTACCTCAATCAACAAGTAGAGACGATTCTTTACCTAACTCCAAAGTATATTCGGGATGCGCCCCTCTAAGCATCCGAACTCCGTTTAGTTTGAATAGTTGAATCATCCTCCTCCCGGAGATTTAAATTGACATGTCATCATATGTTTGCGCATTGCTTTTGCTAAAACTTGTGTGGTGATTGATTGTCTTCCGTTGCTATGCCTCGATAGATCAAGCAGCCGGGGTTACTCCACAATACCCCGAAGAGCCGTACTACCAGCACCTTGATCAAGGCAAGAGTAACCCCCCCCCCCTCTAAGCATATCTTATCCTATGTTTCCGCAAATATTTTCTCCACTATAATATTGCATGCGGTTCTAAATGTCAATTTTCAGGGATTAGAGTATCCTATAGTTGCATTAAGTTTCTGATGCCAATACCTATTTTCCCTCCATTTATCCATAGAAATATTTTGTGGCCTGAGATACTTACTATGCTATGTTGATGCTTAGCCATGCTTAGTAAATTGCATAGCTATACGATGGATGGTTTGTGGTGGAAACAGGTGATGAAATGAATGGTTGATGGTGGAGAAATTGTGGTGACGGATAACAAAATGCTTAAAGGTGGGGATGAGAGGCCACTGTGGTTGTGGTGTTTTGTCTCGTTCTCGCCGCCTAGGTGCGAGTTCTTTACCTCTTGAACCAAGACTGAGCGTGCAACCATGCGTGAGGCCTATGCATTTGCAGGAACCCTCATAGACTAAATAACTCGGGCGGGGCTAGCCAGGGTCCTCTAGTTCGGGCTTCCATTTGCGCTTGCGTGATGATGGTGGGATGAACTGAGATGAGGATGATGGTATTAGGAAAATGAGTGGCCACGGGGCACGGTGTCGATGATCCGCTGCTCCGTCCTCACTGATGATCCTGGGTTAGTCCTTACCGAGGGAGAAGTCGACACCGCTCCCACCCAGCCGGCTCTCCAAGGAAGAGAGCTAATGATCGGGTAATGGGTCGGACGGTACTCGTGGCAAACATTTGTACACCCCTGCAGGGTTAAATCTTTTCGAAAAGCCGTGTCCGCGGTTATGGATGAACTTGGGAAGTGAAGGTAAGATCATAGAATAACTTTAACGGAATGGCTAAAAACTGGGTACTAGAGGTACCACTCACAAATGTAAGGTGAGCTTCCTCGAGGGTGATTCGAGGAGGTGCCTTTGATGAACAGGTGCAATGGTTGAGGATGGTTGCAGATGAGTAAGGTGATGAAAGAAAGAGTTACTTCTTATCTCCTTTCAAAATAATCTGATTAGTCGATGCCATGGAGTTATGTCTCTTTTGAAATAAAATCAGCTTTATGCAAAACAGCCATAAAACCTTGAAAGCCAATCATCGAGCATATATTAGCTCTTAATCTTGCGAGTTCGTCGAACTCAACGTCGTTTGCTTATTTTCGGGAGAGGACTTTACCGACCTCGAAGGTGGGTTCTTTGTGGACGTCGACGAGTAGTCTGGGGTTCCCAGGTGGCAGCTTGGGACATCCCGGAGCAGCTGGCGCTGGATGTTTATCTGTAGGCCTCTTAGGCCATATTTGGATCTTGTTGTTTAGAACAACCTAATTTGCTTCCGCTTGTTGTAATGTTGGGTCCGTGACCTCTGGTTGTCATTTGCTATCTTTCTCTATAATAAGAGTTGAACTATATGTTTTGTGTCGTAGAGTCTGTGATGTGCCAGTTGTTCCACAAGTCTTGGTCTCTCTATTATGCATTGAGGGTTGTGCCTGTGTTAAGGCATCAATCGGGGTGTTGCGTTGCCGATGATCCATTTCGAGCAACGCCTGACATAGGTTTTGGCCGGGGATTGGTAAACTCGTAACCTCCGGTTGTATCGCTTAACCGGTGACACACAGCATCATTGTATAACAGTCAGGTCGGGGCACCACAAAGGGTCAAGAGAGAAGGATGATATAATGTGATCTAGAAGAGTGAAGATCTTAAGCTTGGGGATGCTCCCATGGATCACCCCAGCATATTTCAAGAATACTCAAGCGTCTAAGCTTGGGGGATGCACAAGGCATCCCTTCTTCATCAGCAACTTATTAGGTCATCTCTAGTCAAACTATATTTTAATTCTTTCACATCATATGTGCTTTACTTGGAGCGTTTGTGTGCTTTTATTTTCAGTATTTTATTTTTCTTATGGTCAACTTGACTGGACCCAGCATTATTTATTGGAGAGAGACACGCTCCGCTTTTTCATATGAATACTCCTATTCTTCACTTATACTTGTTGAGTATTCTTATCTAGCTATTGCTATGCTTTTAGCTCATGTTTTGCATGCATCTCTTATTCAGAGTTGTTAGTTCTTTTAAAGAAAGTACTCTATTGCTTCACTTATAATTGTTTGGAGAGTTTATGATTGAAATAAATTGATTGGTGTTTGGTTGGAACAGAAAATGTTGCATGTGGTAGATGGTATAATGGAAAAGCTTACATATTCTTGTAGATCACCGTATTGGATAATTTGATACTTGTCAATTGTTTTGAGTTATCAAGTAGTTCATGTTTAAGCTTTTGTATCATGTAGTTAAAACCTATTAATGAAGAACTACCGTAAAGCTCGTTGAAATTTGGTTTGCATGATTGGTATCTCTAAGGTCTAGATATTTTCTAGTAAAAGGGTTTGGTTAACAAGGAAGACAGTGTAGAGTCTTATAATGCTTGCAATATGTTTTCATATAAGTCTTGTTGTGTCGGTTGATATCCTGTGTTTGCTTCAAATAACCTTGCTAGCCTAAACTCTGTGCCGAGAGTGAATGCCTCTCGTGCATCCAAAACCTTGAGCCAAAATCCATGCCATCTGTGTCCACCATAACTACCTATATGCGGTATTTCCTTGCCATTCCAAGTAAATTTTTCATGTGCTACCTTTAAACTATTCAAAACTTTATTACTCCTATTTTGTGTCAATGTTTACCAAGCTCATGAGGACGGGGTGGATGTCTTTATGTCAACTGTCAAACAGACTTTACCATCGGACTAGCGGCATATACATCCGCTTATCCATTAATTTTGCAAAAAGAGCTGGCAAATGGGGTGCCCAGTCCCGATTAATTACAACTTTAACCGCTTAATTCTCTTCACATTTTTGCCCTGATTTATCAGTCAAGCAATGACAAACAGTGAAATATCTGCATGTGTAAACAAAAGAGAAAGAGGGATGATCTGCCTTGCTGGTAGAAATAACGTCCTTCATGGGAGCCGCTCTTAAAAGTCTGGTTGGCAGGGGTCATATTGTACTTTCCATTTTCTGATTCGTTGACAATTAACAAACACCTCTCAAAACTTATTTTACTCTCTATATGATTTTAAAAACTTAAAAGCTCTAGCACATGATTTAATCCCTGCTTCCCTCTGCGAAGGGCCTTTCTTTTACTTTTATGTTGAGTCAGTTTTCCTACTTCTTTCTATCTTAGAAGCAAACACTAGCGTTAACTTTGGTGCAACAATTTTTATATGCTTGTATATTGCACTTATTATATTGCTTTGTGTTGACAAATATCCATGAGCTATATCTGTTGAAAGTTGAAAGCAATTGCTGAAACTTAAATCTTCCTTTGTGTTGGTTAAATACCTTTTACTTAGAACCTATTGTTTTATGAGTTAACTCTTATGCAAAACTCTTTGTGCTTGTCTCGAAAGTACTATTCATGAAAAGTTTTTGCTTATAGGATTCAGTTGTTTGCTCATTATCTACTTGCTAGCAAACTATAGACCATTGACCTGGATCACTTCATCATAACATGTGCTTTACAATACTATTTTATCAAGATTATGATTGTAGCATGTCACCTCATAAATTATTTTGTTTTTATCGTTTTACCTACTTGAGGACGAGTAGAACTAAGCTTGGGGATGCTTGATACGTCTCAAACGTATCTATAATTTCTGATGTTCCATGTTGATATTATACCAATTGTTACATGTTTTATATACACTTCATAGCATTTTTATGCATTTTCTGGGACTAACCCATTAACAAGATGCCACAGTTCCAGTTCCTGTTTTCTGCTATTTTTGTATTCCAGAAAAGCTAGTCTGGAAATATTCTCGGAATTGGACGAAACTTGGACAGAACCTCCCATTTTTCCAACACGAACACGGAGTCCAAAGGAGAGACGGAGGGGCGCCACATGGCAGCCACACCATGGGGCCGCGCGGGCCCCCCTACCGCGCCGTAGGGCTCTACATCACCGGAGGGCTCTACATCACCATGCCTGCCTCCGGAGTGATGCGTGAGTAGTTCGTCCTTGGACTACGGGTCCATGGCAGTAGCTAGATGGTTGTCTCTCCACTTTATGCTATCATGTTTAGATCTTGTGAGCTGCCTATCATGTCAAGATCATCTTATTGTAATGCTACATGTTGTGTTTGTTGGGATCCGATGAATATTGAATACTACGTCAAGTTAATTATCAATCTATCTTATATGTTATTTATGATCTTGCATGCTTTCCGTTACTTGTAGATGCTTTGGCCAAGTAGATGCTTGTAACTCCAAAAGTGAGTATTTATGCTAGATAGTGGGTTCATGCCTCCGGTAATTGGGAGAGTGACAGTAACTTCTAAGATTGTGGATGTGCTGTTGCCACGAGGGATAAAATAACCGATGCTTAGCTTAAGGGTGCGCCGTTAGGTCTAATGCATTTGTTTACATTACGCACATTACTTAATGCAATTATCCATTGCTTGCAACTTAATACCAACGGGGAACTCGGATGACAACCTGGCTGTGGATTATTAGTCATAGACGCTGTTGGATAACGGTCTATGTATTTTGTCGTAATGCCCACATGAATATCATAGTAATCATCATGTCATATATATGCATTGTCATGCGCTCAATATTTTGTTAATTGCCAAGCTGTAATTTGTTCACCCAGCATGTTAGTTATCTTTTATGGAGAGACACCACTAGTGAACTGTGGAACCGGTCCATTCTTTTACACTGATAATACAACCAACTGCAAATATTGTTCCTTTTCATTCTCTGCAATTTACTACTGTTTTCCACACCATACGTTTAATCCTTTGTTTTCAGCAAGCCGGTGTGATTGACAACCTCACTGTTTCGTTGGGGCAAAGTAGTTTGATTGTGTTGTGTGCAGGTACCACGTCAGCGCGCCACTCACAACCTTCAGAAGTGATTTCTTGCTCCTACTGGTTCGATTAAATCTTGGTTTCATACTGAGGAAAACTGCTGCTACACTGATTCATACCTTCCTCTTGGGGTCTCCAACGAACGTGTGATCCACGCTATCACTTGCCAATGTCTCCATGTCTCTCAAGTTTTGGGATGAAGCCTTTCTTACTGGCACTTTTCTTATTAACTTGCTCCCTTATACGTCTCCAACGTATCCATAATTTCTGCTATTCCATGCTTATATTATACCATTTGCTACATGTTTTATATACACTTCATATCACTTTTATGCATTTTCTGGGACTAACCTATTAACAAGATGCCACAGTGCCAGTTCCCTGTTTTCTGCTGTTTTTGGTTTCAGAAAGTTACTTCTGGAAATATTCTCGGAATTGCACGAAACAAAAGGCCAAGTCCCTATTTTTCCAGCACGTACACGGAGTCCGAAGGAGAGACGAAGGAGAGCCACGAGGTGGCCAAACCACCTGGCGGCGCGGCAGTGGGCCCAGCCGCGCCAGCCTGTGGTTTGGGCCCCTCGGGGGTCCGCCGACATCGCCCCTTTGCCTATTTATTCATCCAGAACATATTCGCTGCCGCCGCCGTCGTCAACCCTAACTCGGGGGGTTCTGAAGCTCTTCCCGGCACCCTGCCGGAGAGGGGAATCATCACCGGAGGGCTCTACATCGCCATGCCCGCCTCCGGAGTGATGCGTGAGTAGTTCATCCTTGGACTATGGGTCCATAGCAGTAGCTAGATGGTTGTCTTCTCCACTTGTGCCATCATGTTTAGATCTTGTGAGCTGCCTATCATGATCAAGATCATCTTATTGTAATGCTACATGTTGTGTTTGCTGGGATCTGACTTATATTGATACCTATGTGGAGCTGAATATTATATTATCATGTCTATGTCATTTGTGATCTTGCATGCTCTCCGTTACTTGTTGAAGCCTTGGCCAAGTGAATACTTGTAACTCCAAGAGGGGGTATTTATGCATGATAGTTGGGTTCAACCTCTATTTAACCTGGGATAGTGACAGCAAGTTCTAAGGTTGTAGATGTGTTGTTGCCACTAGGGGTAAAACAGCAATGCTTTATTCAAGGATGAATGTATTGTTTACATTACGCACATTACTTAATGCAATTGTCTGTTGCTTGCAACTTAATACTGGAAGGGGTACGGATGTTAACCGGAAAGTGGACTATTTAGGCATAGATGCATGCTGGATAGCGGTCTATGTACTTTGTCGTAATGCCCAAATGAATCTCATAGTAGACACCACAGCTCACACATGCATGTTATATGCACTTATCAATTGTCAATTGCCCAGCTGTAATTTGTTTACCCAGCATGTTAGTTATCTTATTGGAGAGACACCACTAGTGAACTGTGGACCCCGGTCCATTCTTTTACATCTGAAATACAATCTACTGCAATCATTGTTCTCTACTGTTTTATGCAAACAAACATCATTTCCATTCGATACGTTTAACCCTTTGTTTTCAGCAAGCCGGTGAGATTGACAACCTCACTGTTAAGTTGGGGCAAAGTAATTTGATTGTGTTGTGCAGGTTCCACGTTGGCACCGGAATCCCTGGTGTTGCGCCGCACTACACTCCTTCACCAACACCTTCGAAGCAAACCTCGTTTTCCTACTGGTTCGATTAAACCTTGGTTTCATACTGAGGGAAAACTTACTGCTGCACTCATCATACCTTCCTCTTGGGGTTCCCAACTGACGTGTGACGTACAAGCATTGTTTCTGGCACTGTTGCCGGGGAGATATTCCCTCGTCAACTTAGAGCCACCAACACGTTTTCTGGCGCCGTTGCCGGGGAAAACCGAATTGCTTCTGCAAGGGGAGTCTCTCACACCCAATCTCTTTACTTTGTTATTTGTCTTGCTTAGTTTATTTTTATTTAGTCTTGTTTGCTCTCTTTATCAAAAACACAAAAAAATTAGTTACTTGTTTAATTCGTTTGATTTTGTTTTTCAAAATGAGTACTCCTGAGAACACTAAGTTGTGTGACTTCACTAGCACAAACAACAATGATTTCATATGCACTCCTATTGCTCCACCTGCTTCTACAGCAGAATTTTATGAAATTAAACCTGCTCTATTAAATCTTGTTATGAAAGAGCAATTTTCTGGTGTTAGTACTGATGATGCTGCTGCCCATCTTAATAACTTTGTTGAACTTTGTGAAATGCAAAAGTATAAGGATATGGATGGGGATATTATAAAACTGAAACTTTTTCCTTTCTCCTTGAGAGGAAGAGCTAAAGAATGGTTGCTTTCTTTGCCTAGAAATAGTATTATTCTTGGACAAAATGCAAAGATGCTTTCATAGGGAAATATTATCCTCCTGCTAAGATTATATCCTTGAGAAGTAGCATTATGAATTTTAAACAACTTGATAATGAACATGTTGCTCAAGCTTGGGAAAGAATGAAATCTTTGGTGAAGAATTGTCCCACTCATGGACTGACTACTTGGATGATCATCCAAACCTTTTATGCAGGATTAAATTTTTCCTCAAGGAACTTATTGGATTCAGCCTCTGGAGGAACCTTTATGTCCATCACTTTAGGTGCAGCAACAAAGCTACTTGATGATATGATGATCAACTATTCCGAATGGCACACCGAAAGAGCTCCTCAAGGTAAGAAGGTAAATTCTGTTGAAGAAACCTCCTCTTTGAGTGATAAGATTGATGCTATTATGTCTATGCTTGTGAATGGTAGATCTCATGTTGATCCTAATAATGTTCCTTTAGCTTCATTGGTTGCTCAAGAAGAGCATGTTGATGTAAACTTCATTAAAAACAACAACTTCAACAACAATGCTTATAGGAATAATTTTGGTAGCAACAATATAAGCCTTATCCTTCAAATGGTTATGGCAATTCTTATGGTAATTCCTACAGCAACAATAGAAGTGTGTCCTCTGATCTTGAAGCTATGCTTAAAGAATTTATTAGCACACAAAAAGCTTTCAATAAAACTGTTGAGGAAAAGTTTGAAAAAATTGATGATCTTGTTCTAAAGTTGATAGTCTTGCTCATGATGTTGAAATTCTAAAACTGAAAGTTATGCCTAATGAAGTTAAAGATATAAGTCATTTGCTACAGCAAATGCCATCCAAGTTCGAATTGATAATAATATTAGGATGTTGGCTGAATTGCATGCTAGGTGGGAAAAAGAGGAAGAACTTGAAAAAGAGAATAGTATAGTTAGAGTTTGTACTATCACCACCACTAGTAATGCTAATGTTTCACATGCTAGTAAACCTCCTACTATTGATGGTAATGTTATTGGTGTTGGTAATGTCTCTACTACTTCTGCAAAGCGTTTGAAATTGCCTAAAACTGCTGAAACTTTTTCTGATAAAAGTGCTGAAATTTTTCAAACTATTGGAGACAATGGTTCCACCACCATTGACAATAATGATTTTGATTTTGATGATTGTAACATCTCTGAAGTTATTATGTTCTTGCAAAAATTAGCTAGAAGTCCCAATGCTAGCACTATTAATTTGGCTTTTACAAAGCATATTACAAATGCTCTTTTGCAAGCTAGGGAGGAGAAGTTGAAACTTAAAGCTTCTATTCCTAGGAAATTAGAAGATGGTTGGGAACCCATCATTAAGGTAAAGGTGAATGATTTTGATTGCAATGCCTTGTGTGATCTTGGTGCAAGTATTTCGTTTTGCCCAAGAAGCTTTATGATATTCTTGATTTGCCACCTTTGGAACATTGTTATTTGGATGTTTTTCTCGCTGATAATGCTATGAAGAAACCTTTGGGGCGAGTTAATGATGTTTTTATTACAGTAAACAATAACCTTGTCCCCGTTGATTTTATTGTTATGGATATTGAATGCAATGCATCTTGTCCTATTGTTTTGGGAAGACCTTTTCTTCGAACTGTTGGTGCCATCATTGATATGAAAGAAGGTAATATAAGGTACCAATTTCCTCTCAAGAAAGGTATGGAACACTTCCCTAGGAAGAGAATGAAGTTACCTTTTGACTCTATTGTTAGAGCAAGTTATGATGTTGATGCTTCTTCTCTTGACAACACTTGATTTTCACTTTCTGCGCCTAGCTGAAAGGCGTTAAAGAAAAGCGCTTATGGGAGACAACCCATCGTTTTTATTTGCTGTTATTTTTGTTTTCTTTGAGTCAAGGAGTTTTGTTACTTCTGTAGCAACTCCTTTGTATCTTTATTTTATCGCAATGTTGTGCCAAGTAAAGTTCTATATTGAAAGTTGATGCAAGATTTGGATTTCTGCGCAGTGACAGATTTTTAGCTGTCACGGATTTGAGCTTATCTCCCTGTAGAAAATTCAAAAAATTCTGAAAAAATCACGCATATTCCTGAGATATGTACGCAACTTTCATTATTTTAGGCCAGATCCATCTGAGCAACTTAAGTGCCTCGAAAAAATTCGTCATTCCAGACTGTTCTGTTTTTGACAGATTCTGCCTTTTGTTTTGCATTCGCTCTTTTACTGTGTTTGTGTGGATTTCTTTGCTCCACAAAGCATTGGTGGCTGTAGCTAATGTCCAGAAGCTTTGGGATTGATTGTATCATTACAGAATATGAGAATTTTTGATTATGCACTAACCCTCTAATGAGAACTGTCTTGAGTTTGGTGTGAAGGAAGTTTTCAAGGATCAAGCGAGAAGGGTGATATTATGTGATCAAGAAGAGTGAAAAGCCTAAGCTTGGGGATGCCCCCGTGGTTCATCCCAACCATATTCAGAGAGACTCAAGCGTCTAAGCTTGGGGATGCCCAAGGCATCCCCTTCTTCATCAACAAACTTATCAGGTCATCTCTAGTGAAACTATATTTTAATTCTTTCACATCTTATGCGCTTTACTTGGAGCGTCTGTGTGTTTTTATTTTTTTTTTGTTTGAATAAATTCGGATCCTAGCAATCCTTGTGTGGGAGAGAGACACGCTCCGCTTTTTCATGTGAATACTCATGTTCTTCACTTATATTTGTTGAGTATTCTTAACTAGCTACTGCAGTGCTTTTAGCTCCTGTTTTTCATGCATCTCTTCGAGCTGTTAGCACTTGTTTATAAATACTCTCTTGCTGCATTATATTATCATTTGGAGAGTTTATGTTTAAATAAATTATTGGTGTTTGTTTGGAAGAAAGAAAATGCTACATGTAGTAGTTGGTATTGGAAAAGACATATGCATTCTTGTAGATCATTGTCTTGTTTTGATTTGATGCTTTGCAATTGTTTTGAGCTCTCAAGTAGATCATGTTTAAGCTCTTGCATCATGTAGTTAAAGCCTAGTAGTGGAGAACTACCGTAGAGCTTGTTGAGACTTGGGATGCATATTTGTTCTCTCTAAGGTCTAGATATTTTCTGGTAAAATGTTTGAGCAACAAGGAAGACAGTGTAGAGTCTTATAATACTTGCAATATGTTTTTATGTGATTCTTGCTGTACCGGTTTATACTTGTGTTTGCTTCAAACAACCTTGCTAGCCTAAACTCTGTACTGAGAGGGAATGCTTCTCGTGCATCCAAAACTTGAGCCAAAACCCATGCCATTTGTGTCCACCATACCTACCTACTATGTGGTATTTCCTGCCATTCCAAGTAAATATTTCATGTGCTACCTTTAAACTATTCAAAACTTTATTACTCCTTATTTGTGTCAATGTTTTATAGCTCATGAGGAAGTATGTGGTGTTTTATCTTTCAATCTTGTCATTTACTTCTGACAGACTTTCACCAATGGACTAGTGGCATATACATCCGCTTATCCAATAATTTGCAAAAAGAGCTGGCAACGGGGTGCCCAGCCCCAATTAATTACAACTTTCATTAATAATTCTCTTCACATGTTTTGCCCTGATTTATCAGTAAGCAACTTAATTTTGCAATAGACACTCCTCCATGGTATGTGAATGTTGGAAGGCACCCGAGGATTCGGTTAGCCATGGCTTGTGTAAGCAAAAGGTTGGGAGGAGTGTCATCTATAAAGAAACTAAAATACATGTGTAAACAAAAGAGAAGAGGGATGATCTACCTTGCTGGTAGAGATAACGTCCTTCATGGGAGCCGCTCTTGAAAGTCTGGTTGACAAGGGGGTTAGAGTGCCCACTACCATTCGTTGACAACAACAAACACCTCTCAAATACTTATTTTGTGCTCTCTATATGCTTTCGAAAACTTAAAAAGCTCTAGCACATGATTTAATCCCTGCTTCCCTCTGCGAAGGGCCTATCTTTTACTTTATGTTGAGTCAGTTTACCTACTCCTTTCTATCTTAGAAGCAAACACTTGTGTCAACTTTGTGTGCATTGATTCTTACATATTTACTTATTGCACTTGTTATATTGCTTTATGTTGACAACTATCCATGAGATATACATGTTACAAGTTGAAAGCAAATGCTGAAACTTAATCATCCTTTGTGTTGCTTCAATGCCTTTTACTTTGAATCTATTGCTTTATGAGTTACCTCTTATGCAAAACTTTTTGATGCTTGTCTTGAAAGTACTATTCATGAAAAGTTTTTGCTTATATGATTCATTGTTTACTCTTTATCTATTTGTTAGCAAACTATAGATCATTGCTTTGAGTCACTTCATTCATGACATGAGCCTTGCAATATATTGATCAAGATTGTGTGAAAGCATGTCTCCTCAGAAATTATTTGTTGTTATCGTTTTACCTACTCGAGGACGAGTAGAACTAAGCTTGGGGATGCTTGATACGTCTCCAACGTATCCATAATTTCTGCTGTTCCATGCTTATATTATACCATTTGCTACATGTTTTATATACACTTCGTATCACTTTTATGCATTTTCTGGGACTAACCTATTAACAAGATGCCACAGTGCCAGTTCCCTGTTTTCTGCTGTTTTTGGTTTCAGAAAGTTACTTCTGGAAATATTCTCGGAATTGCACGAAACAAAAGGCCAGTCCCTATTTTTCCAGCACGTACACGGAGTCCGAAGGAGAGACGAAGAGAGCCACGAGGTGGCCAAACCACCTGGCGGCGCGGCAGTGGGCCCAGCCGCGCCGCCTGTGGTTTGGGCCCCTCGGGGGTCCGCCGACATCGCCCCTTCGCCTATTTATTCCCCGAGACGTGAAAACCCTAAAACACCGAGCCTTTCATCCAGAACATATTCGCTGCCGCCGCCGTCGTCAACCCTAACTCGGGGGGTTCTGAAGCTCTTCCCGGCACCCTGCCGGAGAGGGGAATCATCACCGGAGGGCTCTACATCGCCATGCCCGCCTCCGGAGTGATGCGTGAGTAGTTCATCCTTGGACTATGGGTCCATAGCAGTAGCTAGATGGTTGTCTTCTCCACTTGTGCCATCATGTTTAGATCTTGTGAGCTGCCTATCATGATCAAGATCATCTTATTGTAATGCTACATGTTGTGTTTGCTGGGATCTGACTTATATTGATACCTATGTGGAGCTGAATATTATATTATCATGTCTATGTCATTTGTGATCTTGCATGCTCTCCGTTACTTGTTGAAGCCTTGGCCAAGTGAATACTTGTAACTCCAAGAGGGGGTATTTATGCATGATAGTTGGGTTCAACCTCTATTTAACCTGGGATAGTGACAGCAAGTTCTAAGGTTGTAGATGTGTTGTTGCCACTAGGGGTAAAACAGCAATGCTTTATTCAAGGATGAATGTATTGTTTACATTACGCACATTACTTAATGCAATTGTCTGTTGCTTGCAACTTAATACTGGAAGGGGTACGGATGTTAACCGGAAAGTGGACTATTTAGGCATAGATGCATGCTGGATAGCGGTCTATGTACTTTGTCGTAATGCCCAAATGAATCTCATAGTAGACACCACAGCTCACACATGCATGTTATATGCACTTATCAATTGTCAATTGCCCAGCTGTAATTTGTTTACCCAGCATGTTAGTTATCTTATTGGAGAGACACCACTAGTGAACTGTGGACCCCGGTCCATTCTTTTACATCTGAAATACAATCTACTGCAATCATTGTTCTCTACTGTTTTATGCAAACAAACATCATTTCCATTCGATACGTTTAACCCTTTGTTTTCAGCAAGCCGGTGAGATTGACAACCTCACTGTTAAGTTGGGGCAAAGTAATTTGATTGTGTTGTGCAGGTTCCACGTTGGCACCGGAATCCCTGGTGTTGCGCCGCACTACACTCCTTCACCAACACCTTCGAAGCAAACCTCGTTTTCCTACTGGTTCGATTAAACCTTGGTTTCATACTGAGGGAAAACTTGCTGCTGCACTCATCATACCTTCCTCTTGGGGTTCCCAACTGACGTGTGACGTACAAGCATTGTTTCTGGCACTGTTGCCGGGGAGATATTCCCTCGTCAACTTAGAGCCACCACTCCCTAGCAAAGTCATAAACATGGACACTCCCGTTGAACGCTCCTACAGACATCTCCCAATTATGTGTCTCTTCGCGTTTTTGGTTGTGCTTGCTGGCCAATCTTCGCCCTTACAACAAACGCAAACTCGTTTTCTGCTCTACACGATGTGTTTTTCTGGGATATAGTCCTCGTCACAAGGGAGTCAAGTGTCTTGATGTTTCTACAGGACGTGTTTACATATCTAGAGATGTTGTTTTCGATGAAAATGTGTTCCCGTTTGCCTCTCTAAATCCAATGCCGGCAGACGTCTTAGTCAGGACATACTTCTACTTCCAACATCATCTAGTCATGGGGATGCACACGCTAATGACTATATGCCTTTACCTTTTGTCCCTGTCACTAATGCTGAACAGGAGAATATGGAAGCAGTAGAAGAAAATTCGGACGAAATTGATGAAGAAATGCCTCAAAACGGAGCAAGAAATGATGCTGCATGAGCTCACAAGACGACGAAACGGGTTCGGAATCTGATGCTACCGAATCTGCCTCGGATCATGGAGACAATGATCCCGGAGCTGCTTCGTCGGCTGCTCCCGAAGCTGGTCCCTCCGTTGCGTCTGACGACGGCGAAGCGTCCCGGTGTCGCCCTCTGGTTCGCCCCCTCCGTCTCCGCATGTGGCCAGCGTCGGGGGCCGTGACGGCGACAGCACAGGTCACGACAACGATGCATCGTCGCGCGTCGCTAGCGACAACGGCAATGATGGCCTTGATGATGGCACCGCGTCCTCTCCACGTGCCACGCGCCGATAGCGACAGTGGCAATACTGCTGACGCGTCTGCTCCTGGTTCGCCCGCCAGCTCCGCCAACTCTGTTGCGGAGTCCGTGGTGGCCGGGTGGATCTTCTGCACCCTCTCACGGTGTTGCTGAATCTGCTGCTGGTGAAAATCGTGCACCGCGCACTCGTCTATAGAAAGGTATCAAACAAACCTAAGAGTATAAAGATGGTACAATTACATATGGTAACAACCTAGAATTTATAAGGAGACAAATTCTGCTAGATATGGTCTACTAACGTCTACAGGAGAACCTTGTTCATTAACTGAGGCATTAGATGATCCAAGGTGGAAAAGGCAATGGAGGAAGAACATGAAGCATTACTCCAAAACAAGACATGGCATCTTGTTCCACCAAGTGACAACAAAAATTTGATTGACTTTAAGTGGGTCTATGTATCAAGAAAAATGCTGATGGTACAATTGACAGGTATAAGGCTCGGTTGGTAGCAAAAGGTTTTAAACAGAGATATGGCATTGATTATGAGGATACATTTAGCCCTGTTGTTAAGGCTGACTATTAGAATAGTCTTGGCTATTTCAGTTTCTCGAGGATGGAGTTTACGGCAGCTAGATGTCAAGAACGTGTTCTTACATGGTGTTCTGGAAGAGGAGTTTACATGAAACAGCCCCCAGGTTTTGAAGATCAAAATGTTCCACATTATATTTACAAACTTGACAAAGCTTTATATGGTCTATAACAGGCTCCAAGGGCATGGTATTCCCGGCTTAGTTCAAAGCTACATGATCTTGGTGTTACACCATCAAAGGCTGATACTTCCTTGTTCCTTTATCAAAGGTCAGGTATCACTATATTTGTCTTGATTTATGTTGATGAATTATAGTTGCAAGCTCTTCAGATGATGCCACATCCATTCTTCTTAAGGAACTAAATAAACATTTTGCTATCAAAGATCTGGGTGATTGCATTTTCTTCTTGGGCATTGAGGTTAAGAAAGCTAAAATGGATTGATATTAACACAAGAAAATATGCCATGGATTTATTAGCTCGTGTTGGTATGCTGAATTGCAAGTTTGCTCCCACGCCATTGTCTACCACTGAGCCGCTGTCTCTTCATGAGGGAACACCCCTTGGTCCTGAAGACAGCACAGAATACATAAGCATTGTTGGTGCTCTCCAATACTTACCCTTACACGACCAGATCTATCCTTCTCAGTCAACAAAGTATGCCAGTTCCTTCATGCACCAACCACAATACATTGGACAGCTGCAAAGAGGATACTCAGATATGTTCAGGGTACATTGCAACTTGGTCTCACATTTACACGCTCTTCTCATACTCTTTTATGTGCCTTTTCAGATGCAGACTGGGCTAGATGCCCTGATGACAGACGGTCAACTGGAGGTTTTGCTATCTTCATTGGCCCGAATCTTGTTTCTTGGAGCTCTCGCAAACAAGTCACGGTTTCTCGATCAAGTACTGAGCTGAATATAAGGTTGTTGCTAATGCCACTGCTGAATTTGATGTGGGTTGAAGCATTACTTCATGAGCTCGGCATTCAGTTGAAAATACAAACCATGCTTATGGTGTGATAATTTAGGTGCCGCCTACTTGTCTGCAAATCTGTCTTCCATGCACGAACGAAGCACATTGAGATCGACTATCATTTTGTTCGAGAGAGAGTAGCAAGAAAGAACTTAGAGATTAAATTTATTTCTACAAAAGATCAGTTGTTGATGGCTTCACAAAAGTTCTTCCTGTTAGACAGTTGCATGAATTTAGGCGTAATCTAAATCTTTGTAAGAGTTTAGATTAAGGGAGGGTGTTGAACATCTTGTATGTATAATAGGGTATGGTGTAGTACACTAACCCGTATTGTACCCCACATGTACGAACCACGATAGGGGTTTTTCCTATCCTTATAACACGTACCGATCACCCTCCTACGAGGCAATGATCGTTCTCCCAAAACCCTTAAAACCTATAGATGTACCCAGGTTTGGCACCTAACGGTGGAGATAAAACACCAACTCTTGCTTGTTGATATTATGGATCCCTCGAGGAGATATGAGATAGCTTACAATGTGCACAAGATGCGTATTGAATCTATTTGCGTCTATCTGGACATCTTCAACTATTGACTCTATTTGAATCTACCCGTAAGGGGTGCCCCTGCCTAGATTTTTTATGTAGCTAGGCTCAGGTCTACAGGTGTCCTAGTCGACTATGTATTGGAGTAACCATCTTGTGCTCAAGTCAGCTTACATCGTATGAAGAGCTGGCCCATCCGTTGCTCGGCTCAACCTTGGGTCGGCCCAGTCGTGAGCTGGCCCAGTCCTTGAGTCGGCCCAACCAAACTTGGACCGGCCGTCATCTCGCCCAGTCATTAGGTGGCCCAACTTTAACTCTCAGGGGTCTACTGGTTAATATCGTTCTTGTGGGCCTACTCGGTTGGGTTATTCCATCGTCAGCGAGCTCCACCGAGTAGCTTAGAGGCCTTGTAGCGTCCTTCTCTTCCTCCTCGTGGAGTAGCTCTTCTTGGAGTGGCCTGAACCGACACCGCGAGTCCATCTTCCTCCTCTCCGGTCAAGCGCCTGATCACCGTCTCCACCACTCCTCAACCGTCTCTGACCCCCTCAACATCCTCGCGGTGAGCCAGCGGTCAGTTTGAGTTATTTGCCGCACTTTCGCGCTTCATGTAGCCGCTTCCTGTCGTGTCCCTTCGCGCGCTGCCGCTCGAGGACATCGCCAGAGCTCTTACGGCGACCATACGGTTCCCCAACACTGCCAATAGGTGTGTGTGCGCGGCCAGGATGTGCTTCCGATCCATGCTCTACGGAGCCAAGCGCGTGTTGCTTCGACGTTGCGCATGCTCACAAGCAGCTGGGTTAACTAAATTCAACCCTGACATGCGGGGCACACCAGATGACGTGTGGGTACAACATGTCCGGTCCAGTGTTAAATTGAGATCAACCACAACTTTGCGCAATGTCTGGACCAATGGCGCCGGTATCCCAGTGCTTCGGCTAGTCAACACAATTATTGGTTACTTTTATATCAGTATGTTCATATTTGTATAAATGAGATACTGTAATATTACATAGTAATTTTTAACACATAATAAAGTTCAACAACAATTTAAACATAGAAATAATATAGTTGATGCAACAATTCAAAATTAAATTTAAACTTCGCAAGTTCTGCACTCGAATTATTGGTTTTCTTTGAGCACCCAAGTCGAATAACTAGATCATCTTCAGTTGGTGACAGAACATAGTATCACAAACTTTTTGATGCGGGCGAGGAAATTTAGCAAAATCGGTCGAATTCTCTGATGTGTATCTGCATTAGGCCCTAATAGTCCAACTGCTGAGAAAACACTAGGCCAACATCGTGCTCACTCTCCATGGTCATGGTCTGCATGTACAATCATTCATGACCTCCCTGATACGTCCTCAACGTATCTATAATTTTTGATGTTCCATGCTTGTTTTATACCAATTGCTACATGTTTTGCATCTACTTTATATCCCTTTTATACATTTTTTGGGACTAACCTATTAACAAGATGCCGAAGTGCCAGTTCCTGTTTTCTGCTATTTTTGTATTCCAGAAAAACTAGTCTGGAAATATTCTCAGAATTGGACGAAACTACACGGGAGTCCCTATTTTACCAGAACTCACCTGACGGAGCGGAAGGAGCAGCAGAGGAGGGCCACCAGGGCCCCACACGCCAGGAGGGCGCGGTCCCCCCCTCTGCGTGCCCTGGGGTGGTGTGGGCCCCACAGGCCTCTCCAGCCGCCCTTTCGCCTACTTATTCCCCCGACGCGAAAACCCTAAGTACCTGAGCAAATATCCATGAAAAGTTTCAGAGACGCCGCCGTCGTCAACCCTAGCTCGGGAGGGTTCAGAACTCTTCCCGGCACCCTGCCGGAGAGGGGAATCATCACCGGAGGCTTCTACATCGCCATGCCTGCTTCCGGAGTGATGCGTGAGTAGTTCTTCCTTGGACTACGGGTCCATAGCAGTAGCTAGATGGTTGTCTCTCCACTTTGTGTTATCATGTTTAGATCTTGTGAGCTGCCCTACATGATCAAGATCATATTATTGTAATGCTACATGTTGTGTTTGCTGGGATCCGATGAATATTGAATATTATGTCAAGTTGATTATCAATCTATCTTATATGTTATTTAAGATCTTGCAGGCTTTCCGTTACTCGTAGATGCTTTGGCCAAGTAGATGCTTGTAACTCCAAGAGAGAGTATTTATGCTAGATAGTGGGTCCATGTCTCCGTTTAAACCTGGGACAGTGACAGAAAGTTCTAAGGTTGTGGATGTGCTGTTGCCACTAGGGATAACCTAACGATGCTATGTCCATGGACATATGTGTTTGTTTACATTACGCACTTTACTTAATGCAATTATCCGTTGCTTGCAACTTAATACCAATGGGGGACTCGGATGACAACCCGGTGGTGGATTATTAGTCATAGATGCTGTTGGATAACGATCTATGTATTATGTCGTAATGCCAATTAAATATCATAGTAGTCAACATGTCATGTATATGCATTGTCATGCGCTCACTATTCGTCAATTGCCCAGCTGTAATTTGTTCACCCAACATGTTAGTTATCTTTTATGGAGAGACACACTAGTGAACTGTGGACCCCGGTCCATTCTTTTACACTGATTAAACAAACACAAACTGCAAACTGTTCCTTTTTCATTCTCTGCAATTTAATACTCATTTTCCACACCATACGTTTAATCCTTTGTTTTCAGCAAGCCAGTGAGACTGACAACCTCACTGTTTCGTTGGGGCAAAGTAGTTTGATTGTGTTGTGTGCAGATTCCACGTCAACGTCCAGACTCCCATCAACAACACTATTTTTCTGGCACCGTTGACAACCTTCTGAAGAGTTGCTGCTCCTACTGGTTCGATAACCTTGGTTTCTTTCTGAGGGAAAACTTGCTACTGACTACATCATACCTTCCTCTTGGGGTCTCCCAACGAACGTGTGTTTCACGTCATCACTCCCACATTTGATATTTTGACCATGTTTGAGCTGGATACTAGACAATAGAAAAATGAGACTGGAGCACATCAAATGTTCGCTCCACATTCTTCACGCAACTCTCTTATTATGTTGTTGGAGATTGCCTTCACAAATGTCGACCAACTGGGTAGTGCCCTTTGATATATTCGTGGAGATTTATCTCATAGTTGCATCCCAGAGCTTAAATTTCAGCAAGTGTCGCAAACGTCGAGAGGGTTGCAACACGTAGATGTCTTTGTTAGATCAAAGTATAAATCAATAACATACTTTCTTATTCAAAATTTATTGTCTCTGATTCTTCTATTTGGAAATATATGCAAAATAGCAAACTAAGGTTTTTTTCCCAGTGTATGAAGTGTGTACAAATATTCTAAGGGATTGTCTAGGATGTCGATGACTAATAAATCTCAGGTTGTTGTGTCCCTCTCCGATTATAGTGTAATTTACAAATAAAGTGCAAATTTCAGACAAAATGCAATTCATAAATGGGAAACAAAACACAAATACAAAACTAGAGAGAATAAAGTAAACTAAAAATTTACAGAAACATCTCAAAAGTTACTGGAAATTTCAAAAAGTGACGAGAACACTTCTAACAAAAAGTGACTTGAATTTCACAAAATTCTAGGTTCTTGCGCTTTTGCAATCCGATATCGAAATGCATCTTTTCGGTAAGTTGTGAATCTCATGTTTTAAATAATGATGGCAATATACCATTGTATTGAAGGAGATACGCCCTAGAGGCAATTAATAAAGATATTTTATTTGTCATATCTCGATTGTTCATAATACGTTTTATACGATGCTATAACTGTATTAAGCGGAAACATTAATACACGTGTGGTATGTAAACAACCAGGTCCCTAGTAGCCTCTTTACTAGTCCATTGAGATCAACAGATGATCAAGGTTTCCTGATCATGGACTTGGACGTCAATTGATAAAGGAGTCAGATCATTAGGTGAATGATGTGATGGACGCACACCCAAATGTATATAGGACGTAGTACTCACGCCTTCGACAGTGAGATCATATTTAATTGCTATTTCTGGAAGGTACTTTGATTGCATCAAACGTCACTCCTTATATAGGGTGACAATAAAGGTGTCTCTCTCGGGTATCCG
Source organism: Poa pratensis (assembly GCA_947311845.1). Classification (NCBI taxonomy): domain Eukaryota; kingdom Viridiplantae; phylum Streptophyta; class Magnoliopsida; order Poales; family Poaceae; genus Poa; species Poa pratensis. The sequence goes on from CAMZMU010000073.1 coordinate 35,763,018, forward strand.
AAAGAAATATGTTGAGGCGTATGATCAAGAGCGGGATTTTCCAATCCGTATAGCAAGATAGATACTCTGGGCCCACTCGGTGAGATTGCATCAATGAGCTTGCAAGCATGTGACTAGGTCACGAGGATGTAATATCACAGACGAGTAAAGATAGTATTGTCAGGTAACGAGATCAAGCTCGGTATCTTGATGTCGGAGATCGATTCTCGGACAAACTAAGTATCACCAGGCAAAATGTTTGAGACTTGACGTCTAAGGTTCAAACGACAAAGATATTCGTGGACGCACAGGGGCTATCATGGGTATCCAAGAACCCGCTGTTAGTCATTGATCGGAGAACGGGTCTCGATCATGTCTGGAGTGATCCCGAACCGTAGGGTGGCACACTTAAGGGTAGGCGACGTTTATTTAGATTGGACACGGAAGAGAAAATAGAGAGAAGAACACCGGAAGCGTTCCGGGACATATCCGATGGAGTTCGGAGGGCGACGAAATGGTTTTCGGAGCCGGAATAAATTAGATAATATGTATTTAATATTAATTAATATATTAATGATTAAATATATTTTATTTCATTTATTTTCGAATTTTTAAAGGCAGCCCACTTTAAATGGGCCAACTCCCGGAGGAGAAGGCCCGTAAGGGGGGATCCCCCCCCCCAAGGGAGGCGCACCATGGGTGGTGGCCAGGTGGGCCACAAGGGGCCCACCTAGGCCGGCGCACGTTGGTGGTGTGGCTGGTGTGGGATTTAGTCCCACACCGCCAAGCCACCAAGCCTGGCAGCCTCCCTCCTCCTTTATATAGGGGTGCTCCCATGCCTTGAAATTCATCCCAGAAATTCATCTCTCTCTCACCTTCGGACGTGACTCCGCAATTGGGGTTGCGCTTAGGTTGAGGTTTTCTCCACCATACACACTCCGCCGTGCTGCTGGTCTTGTTCGGTCCAAGTATTCTGCTTCCGCTGCTTTGCTGGATCGGAGCCCGGAGGTCGTCGTCTACACCGTACGTGTGTAGAGCTACGAGGTGCTGCACGTGCGGCACTTGGAGGAGTTCGTCTTCACGACCTTGAGGTCGGCTACGTCGGCTTCATCGACAACGCTTGTGCGGGAGCGTAATCCCCGCTTTTCGGTCTACAAGGGTATGTACATCGATCTCCTCCATTACGGTATATCTGCATAGTAATAGATTTTGCCTAGTTTAAGGTTATCGTTGTTAGGAATTTTTTTGTTTTCTGCCTACGATCCCCTTCATGTATAACAAGCAATAAAATAAACAAACGGGTGCAGCTTGAAAATTGAATAATATGTTGTTTAAACAAACGGGCAGTGGCGGAGCTAGAATATTTAGAACCAGGGTGCACTCATGGTGCCATAACACATTTAAAACATATTTTTGGGGTGCATATGTGGTGAAAAACTGCTATTTTACAAAGGAAAAAAAAAATTCCCGGTGTCATGTGCACCCGGGTGGCATAAGGTGGATCCGCCACTGCAAACGGGTGCAATTATCGGGCCGAGTTTGTTCGGGTGGATAACTAGAGATAGGGGCAGATCCTGTTGACTCGGAAGTTGCGCAGAAAAGAATGTGATAGCTCTCCCTCTCATGCACAGAAAGTTTTCACGTCCCTCACCCTGAAACCTTTCCTATCTGTCTTTGGTGACAACAACATTCCACAAACACATTTCCCTATTTTATTGGGCAAGATGTCTCCCGTGCATGTTGGGACAGGGAATATGTTGCTGAGTTGTACTACATGCTTGGCACTGCTCTAGAGAGTCCATATACTCACTCCGTCCTAGTTTGTAGGGCATATAATTCCAAAAACAGTTGGTCCCAACTTCTCATCTCCTAAGCATAATCACATTTAATTTTCTCTCAATAATTGGCTAGTGGCCTATCTCATCAATGCATGCAAGATTTTAGCCCCAATTGGTCAAAGAGATTTGCAAATTATGCCCTACAAACTAGGACGGAGGGAGTAGCTAGCATTATACACACCATACCCTCACTTGATTAGAATTTATGATTACATTGTATAATGTAAGCAGTTATGTGATTTCCAGACTTTATTCTAATTTATAGTGTCGACTTATCTTAGAGGGAGGGAGGGAGGAGAGAGAGAGAGAGAGAGAGAGAGAGAGAGAGAGAGAGAGAGAGAGAGAGTCATGTGGTGATGTTTTGCTGCATGGAATTTTGACAAAAACATCTCGTGAACTCAGACTGTGGTTGAAGGTTTGTTTCTGTGTGTGCAACTACGCACAGATTGGCAAGTACCCACGTTAGACCCATATGGGCATAACTTGCATGCGATGTCCATATGGGCATAACTTGCATGCGATGTCTGATCTTTTGTCTTGCTCTTGATTCCACGAAATGGGATTGCCTAATTTCATTTTCATTTTATGAGAGAAAATGAGCCCCTCTATACTTGTTCATGCATGCATGTAGAAGAAAATATCATATAAATTCAAAAATTTATCGAGTGGGGATGTAGCTCCCGGTTATCGAGATATCCCGATCAGTTACCGGATAAATTCAAAAATCAAAATTTGAGTTAGCCCAATAACCGGCGGGGGTGCTAGTGAGTGAACTCGGGTACCGTAGGGTAACCGGATTTACCGACCGGTAACCAGAACCTTTCTAGCTAGATAACTAGCTGGATATGGAATTTCTTCTAACTTGTGTTGATAATTTTAAGCGATCTCTGTAGCTAGAAAGGTAGAGGATTTGGCTGTGTACAGTTGCTCATATACGATCCTGGCTAATCATAAAGTCACATGATAGTATTTTGCCAAGGCATTACATGACATGACACCTGTCAAAAGTGGAAACAGTCGTGGCTTCTTTTGCGCTATATATGTTTTCAAGTTTGTCATGGCTTGACTGTATTTGCATGCGCACGTACGATCGACCCGGATCACATGCATGCAGGCTGCATGTAGTGTAGCGTAATGTAGAGTACATGCACGCGCGACAGCCCTCTAGGATTCCTGGGGTGGTGATTAGCTCCCAAGGCTCACGTGAGGGTCGCGATGGAGCGACGTCTAACACTCTGGGAAGTACACTCACATGTGATTGGAAGAATGTACGCTACTGATCAATCAAATGGCCGTACGTATCGGTACACATGACGTTGTATGAACTTGGCAGCTGCATAGATCATATCATGACATAACACTACCCATGAATGCATGGCAGCATGCATTCTCTGCGCCCTGGCATGCATGCATGGACATGGTCACGAGGCCAGGGTCTAAATTTGGCCGGGAGCATTCCATGCGTACTCTTTCGTGGAGCAGCTCATGTTGCATTGGCGTCTCCGTACCGTAGGGGTCGTAGGGACGATGACATGGACTACTATAAGTCTTTCTTATCTTTTCTGAACACATGTATTAGACATGTCTTAGTGCAAGATTCATATGAACTTGCACTAAGACATGTCTAGATACATGTGTGCATAAAAAGGCTACAAAGGCTTATATTTAGCAACGGATGGAGTATGTAGCTAATTAATCCGTACGCTGGGAGCAGCATAGAAGGAACCCCGGAAAAATCATGAGTGTCGGGTATGGCCGAAGACCCTTGATCCAACACACACTAGGGAAAATCGGATGTATCTAGACAATGTTTATTGCTATATACATATTATTCAGCGACTATTGATATAGATCGGGGAGTATTATTCTACTCCTCCGTTGCTAATTCAGTGTCATCTTCGTACATTTGATGCAGCGTAAGGAATTGTTTTTTTTTTAGCTCAAGGAAATTATTTTGTAGGGAGGCCAACAGCAAAGCACACACCATGACTGGATTGGCCTTTCAGCCCACCACAGCAGGAACTCTCAACGAGCCCTCAAACATGGGCCGCGACTTATTAGGAGATAAGATTCCTATTCGACGCCTATAACGGCCACTAGCATACTGAGGTGGAAGCGCCACGCCTGGTGGGTCTAGCCTAGGTAGGTCTTCCTTTTCTCTGTGTATTTTCTTTTTTTCTTTCTTTGTTTTTATCTTTATTTCTTGTTTTTCTTTCTATTCTTGTTTTTTTTGTCCTTTTCTATTTCCTTTTTGTTTTTAAAAATTGTATAATTTTGTGTGTGTGTAATACGTGAATATTTTAAACTTTGTGAACAACTATTTGTCGGAAGCCTGCGACGGAACCACCACCGATTGAGATGCGCAGGATCCCCCTACGGCCAGAAGAGGACCTGCCCGACGCGCACATCGGGATTGGAGGTTGTCGAACTCAAACAGGCGCCTGAGCGTGTCGAGATCTTGGCAAGGGGGCAGCGCCTGGAAGAGGCACAAAGCAGGGAGGCCGATGCAACCCTCGCGTCGGGACTCTGGATCTCGAGATGGACAAATAGAGATTGTTAATTAATAACAATCTTGTCGTTGTGGAGATAGGGTGATCAAGGCAGCGGGCGCGTGCCGCCCCCATGGTCGCGGGAGCATCGCGCATGTTCTCTTTTAGTTAATTAATAACAGAAATCGCCTCTTGGTTTTATGGTTGATATTTAATATAGGGTTAATTGGATAGATGCCACTACAATTTCCGGATATTTGAGAAATTTAGTAATGCAGTATTTGTCTCCTCTATGTTGTAAATTAGTGGACTGATAATGGTAACTACCATGACAAGGTTCATTTAACCTATCGTTGTTCAAACTAGTGATGTTTGCAACAAGAGCCAAATTTTATAGAATGGAAATTTATTTATGTGGTCTTTAGCTACGCAGCAACATGAACAGTCAGACTGCAACTTCAGATGTATAAAATCATCTCAAGGCTTTGCTTTCCTTTTCGTATGAATGTGCACATCTATCTAAAATAAATTCTTTGCTGATTTAATTAATTAAAATTCAGATAATGTGTATTAGAGACGAATTGGAGGAGGACAAAAAACTGGCGATCAACAAACATAATACTATGAATGCGCATCCAGGGAATCGAGCCCTGGTCAGTACCGTGGGAGATTTCAAGTTTTACGTACTGTTCGGTTGTAGGCATTGATACACTAGTTACGTTTGCATGTGTTGTAGTATCGATGGACTGGATATTCAATTAGAACACACCAATTTCTTTTCAGATTAGTAAGTGAAGATCCATATCATGGACTCATGGAGCCAAACTAACTTGGCATGCAGTGACCTATGCTTATGATGTGGATATGTTTTAGGTTTGCACTAATTTGATGCTTGACGAAGATGTGGTACTGGCAGACAAGGGACGGGATATGTGTATAGTGCTCTTAGCTTTTGCAGTGAGTCGACACCTCGACGGAGTCATGGAGCAGATGATGGGAACCACATGTTATTCCGGTTATTTCTGGAAAAAAACAAAATGTTAGGCCACCAGCGATGAAAGCAGTGCGCAGGTGCAAACAAAATCTGATACTATCAACAATGTTTTATTTTTAGAAGTAAGAGGTTTTGAGCCTCCCGTTTCCAATTCTGGAGACCAAGCACACACGTAGTTTCTATAGTTTGCTCCACTTCTCACCTACACACACGTATGCACTTCAACCGGAGAGGGAAAAATGAACATATATACAGGTTCCGTCTCTGTCGCGCGTTAAGCGTGTCGTGCTTCGATCGGCGAGAACACATGCTCACCACAAACGGCACAGGTCGATTGCATATCCAATTGGGCGCACACTCAGCTTTAAGTGGAGTGTCTTGAAGCATTATAGAAACTAAAACAAAAGAAAACTAGTACTCCCTCCGTTCCTAAATGTAAGATGTTTTAGATGTTACATATTTTGTCTAGATACATACACAAATGAGTGAACATACACATGAAATGTGTCTAGATACATTTATGTACATGTGTATATGGATAAAGTCTTAAACATCTTATATTTGGGAACGGAGGGAGTACAAAACATCAGCTCAGGCGTTGACGATTCGACGTCTCATTCTTGCAGGTGAGACACCGACCTGATCGTCGATCATACTCCTATATATCAAGAGAGAAGTCCAATTTATTCCCCTGAATTTGTCCCAAAGTTCAACTTGCAACCCTTAATTCTGATTTGGTTCAACTTTCACCCCTAAAATATGAAAACCGGTCGGAACACACCCCTTTCACTGTTTGATAGTCGTTAAACCTGGTTTTGATTGCCACATCAGCCGGTTTTTTCCATTTGCCAACTCAACCATATATGTATAGCTCCTGGTACATGCACGGAGGAGAGGGCCAGCTCGTCCCGCCGCCGGTCAGACCGTCGCCTCCGCCACTTCTTAGTGAGCAGATGAGCAGAAGGCGTCTTTCGGGGCAGTGATAACAGATGGCCTTGGTCAAGGTGTGATGGCCCGCGGCCTGGGTAGTGGCTGTATGCAGGTGGCGAGCCTGGGCGACTGCATGGATGCGTGACAGCTCGCGACGCTGGCTCACCCGCGGAGGCAGAGGAGACAAAGCAGGATCTCATGAGGGGAGAGAGAGGAGAGAGAGGTATGCTACGGCCATGCATACAAGATACAGAGTACATGTGAGATGTGAATACATGAAAAACCGGCTGATGTTACCATCAAAACAAGGTTTAACGACGGCTAAACAATGAAAGGGGTGTGTTCCGACCGGTTTTCATATTTTAGGGGTGAAAACTGAACCAAATCAGAATTAAGGGTTGTAAGTTGAACTTTGGGACAAATTTAAGGGGTAAATTGGATTTCTCTCATATATCAATATATGTAGCTTTGTTTGATGTTAGGTCATCAGGTATAGCTTGCCACACAAAGGCACCAAACAACTGACCAATCTATGTATGCTAATTCTTCGACTTTGTGGGGATGGGATGTACTTCGTCCACATTCAATGGACTTAGGCTAGTAGTAGTACTGATCAATCATCAATGTGAGTGCAGCGTTTTCTAGCGCGGGCTACATGTAGCTCTTTATTTTGAAAAATAAAATTTAAACGTTTTAAAAAATCTAAAAAAACTAGATGTAGGCAATGATTATTCTATCATTGTGCAAATTTTCACCTCGAAACACATCGTATTCTACGTTGTAAAGTACAAATCTAGTGAACAGTAGCCAAATTTGCTCTTTAAAATTTGTTAGATTTATCTTTTTTGTGTGGATCAAAATACAAGGTGTTTCAACTTAATATTTCGTATGTTGATAGAACACATCATTATGAACATATAGAATTTTTCAGAATTTTTTGAAATTTCCAAAATGGCATTTTCAAAAAAAAAAAAAAACCACAGCATGTAGCCCGAGCTACACTATGCTTTTCCGTGATAAATAGCCTTTTTGATTCGAAGGATTCCTATAAAATAGAATTGAAATGATTGTGAATTATTTCTATGAGAGTTGTTTGATTTGTAGGCTTGAACCTTAATAAAAAAAATTCTATTGGAAAATTTCCATTCACTTTAAGGTATTAGAAATATTTATTTTTGTTTTTGGTGGTGTAATCAATATACTTCGGCAATTTTAATATGTAAAAAGGAAGTGGTGTGATATTATAAGCTTGCACTATCCCAGTGAAGTATTTTCAGAATCTAGTGAATCAAAGTGACTCTATCTTTTATTTTTATTTTGAAATGCTACTAGCAAGCCCAGATTGTGCTTCTAGTTCAATGAATGTAATGGCATTTTTATTTTCTATTTAATACTATAGGTTTTAAAGGTTGCCCTTATGAGGGAAGATCAATTACGAATAAAAATCCTCCAATCTAAATATTTAAAGGGAAATTTTGTGCCAAAAGAGCCTACCAAAACAATGAGATTAATTTTAAGTAGAGAAAATTTATATGGTGTACAGAGCATGCTATGATTTTAAAAAATTGCAATACAATTTATTTTACAGTGGAGTAGTAATTCTAAGTCCTTTAGCAAAAACAATCTGCCATCTAACTAAAATTATGTGATAAGTAGAATGTTGTTGTTCCTATCATTTTGACAAAAGGTTTAGTGCACACTAGCCAAATACACAATAACTTTCTTCGGACATAAATTTTGTTCGGAATAGTATCACATCTTAGTGACTGATCAAGTGGAAGAAAACAAAACAATGTATGATAAGCATATGAAATGGTCCTATTTTACTGTTTAAACTATTGTGCATTAATGAGGAATATACATGGTATGATCGGCTATCGGCGTCGTTGAATTCCCCTCTTAACAATTTTGTGCTCACATAACCCGCTAAACAATCATTTGGCCGAGCACTTTTTCCTCCGAAAGTTTCTAGATGGACATAGTGATGGCTTAAAAAAATTAAACAAAATCATACATGTAGGTTGTGGGGTGAACTATATGTGTGTTAATTTGTTACAAAATATGACTCTGCATGGTCTGTGCAAAAGTAAAAGTAATTAAATATGTTACTCCATTTTTTTCCATGTTCGATGGTCATATTTATAATGTAAGCTTACATGTATAAATATATACTTCACTTCACAGACTAGATTCATGGAACGGTATTCAGATTACCTTCTGTAACTCACCGGCCAGCAAGGGTAAACTGCTCCTGAATATAACAATTTTAGGGGTTTAAGTAAGCCAAACCATTAGTCTAAGGGAGTAAACTAAACTTAGTTTGGCAATTGAAAGCCCATGCATGTTTAGCCCTCCTAGTAGCCAATAATTGGATAATTGGGAATTAATTAATCGTCCATGACTCCTTATAAAAGTGGGAGTGTCTTAAGATATGTACCATATCATTTTTCGCAAGTTACAGTTTCGTCAGGTTGTGAACTTTGACAGTGACTCGTGGCAGAGAAGCAGTTCCCACTTTAAATTGATATTATCATTAATATAGGTGATTGTCATGCGTGGCACGGCACAATGCATTTGTCACAGGAGACCAATTAATTAACCTAGAAATAGATCATCGTTTCATCCGCTTAACCAATTCAAGGCAAACATAGTACTGAGCAAGTAGTAGTAGAGCTTGTTTCATGGCAGTGAGTTGGCAGCTTCATCAGAACTTTTCTCAGTGCTTGCCACTCAGGGTTTCGAGCTTGGTTTTACGGAACTAGTTTCCAACAGTCATTTTTTTTCAGAACTTTTCTCAGTGCTTGCCACTCACGGTTGCTCCACTTACCGCGCCGTACAATAGGATGATGCGTACTGACGAGCTGAAACTTAGTGATGTCTGAGCAAACCTGGGGATCACATCTAAAGTTGTAAACTCAAATCGAAAGCTTAACAAACAAAGGTAATCGACTACCAGGAATTAGGTAAGGACTAAGTGTGACTCTATGTGGATCCAACTAGGAATCATGCTCCCACACACTACCCTTGAACAAATAATTTACTCGTGGGCAATAATGTTAGCAACTGCTTGAGACAGATGCACAGATTGGATGCTCTCAAAGACGCCTAATCGGTTAGAAGATGTCAACTCTCATTAAGAGTAACAACCGAAGATAACAAAGGATAAACAATGCTCTTGCTTGATGCTCAACTGAACTCATCTTTTCCTCTCAAAGATTTACTCAAGAAATGAGAGGTAAACATTGAAACGGTAAAGAAAATATATCTCAGATCTAGAAGTTTGCTCAAAGCCGTCAAACACTACCCCGCAGAGATCAGGTCCTTATATATGGGCACGGGAAAAAACCTAGCCGTTTGTACGGAAGATTCCTCACACGGTTACACCGATGAGTCAAACCGGTCATACATGAATCTTCGTAATGATAACATTCCTGGTACATCAACAAAGCACAACGGTCAGAGGCAACTGGTGCTGAAAACGTTCAACGAAACACAAAACTCTAGAGAGTAATACTAGTGAGTCAGTGACACTGCAGTGAACACCCGGTGATACTTCTTTAATTTGATGAACTGGACTTTGTTAAGATGATAGCATAACTGATTTTTGAAAACACCGGTTCACAGACCGGTGACACCGATTCTGAAGCCGACTTAGGGAAAACTTCAATGAAAAGAGTTTCTCTAACTCTTTTGGATAACGATGGCCAATCTCGGTAGCACCGGGCTCAATACTGGTCATACCGCTTTGAAACTCTACGAGGCTAGACATGATAAGTCGCATCATGCACAATAGATGCCACAACAAATTATACCGATGTTCAACCTACTTATACATGTCATCCTGTAATCTTTCTCTTTAGAGATTGCAAAGGATTGGCTGTAAAAGATGAACCTAGCTGAGCATGCAATCAAGTTTCACCACTTTTTTAAGGTGTCTTACCCCCTCCTTATAGTGTGGCTTGTCCAATACTTAATGTGGCTTTTCAAACCAAAACTATCATAACAAGTATCTATAATCTTCTAGCATCAAGTCATGCTTTCCTCACTTCATTTTGAGAGGTCGGCATCCATAGGTTAAACCAACTTCATGGGACTATATCACCTGTATACGCTCTTGTCTTTACGTTATCCGGCATGTATTTACATATTAGGTTTGGGTTATATGCGTCAATTGAAACATCTGTCATCCACTGATTACAAGTCCAATTCTAAAGTTAGTTTAAAGAAAAAATATCTGCCTGCTAGCCTCTTAATATATTTTTCGTGGGAAGTTGCTTGGCTTTTTAAATAAGAGTGAATGCATCATATATGCTGTGTATCCTTATAAAGCTAGACTAGATTGAATAAATACAGGGCAGCACAAATTTGCGTTGTCGTCCAAATTAACTTTCTTCGAATTAACTCATTTGCCCATGCCGTTCGTTGTTATCAACATCTCATCACAATTAACTCTACTTGCTTGATTGAGATCACTACAGTTTGTTCCCTAACCAATGCCACGCCATGCATGTCTGAATTCAATCCATGCATTTGTTTAAGAAAAGTGTTGCCGTCTGCCTGTCGATCTGCGCAACTACTTGCATTTCAGCTACTACCTTAATATATAGACAGCGCATACCCTAATCAGCAGGCACATCCATATCCTCCCAAGTACTCCACAAAGACGGAGGAAGCACTCAACCAACTCACCGCTTTTCTCTCCAGAAGGAATCGATTTATTTAGAGAATGTAAAGGACACATGATATGAACTGCATGCGCCTACCGTCTAAACCAATCAAGCCGCAGCAGCCAGGGCTGTTGAAAAAGGGGTTCAGTTCAACCCGTGAAAACCATGCATGGTTCATTTTGCATGAATCTGCGGATATGATTTGTGAAGCAAAATAAGCTAGTGATTGATCGAGCTGGTTGTGCCGGGTTTCTTTCGAAACCTTTTCTGTAAACAGCCCTAGCAGCAGCAAATTAACTAAGAGCATGTCAAGATCAAACTGCATGCGGTGACAATGTCCTTTTAGGACGCATCGAAGAGATAGATAGAAACAAACGTCATCGGCCTCTCGCTTGCTTTCGTCCTTCAAACGGCATCCATCTTACGGTATGTCTAGGTTCAGTGAACCAGTCAGAATTTTGACGCGCACTTAGGTAAAGTACACAGGCTAAAAGCCTAAAATTAGAGCACAGCGTGTTCTCTACCCTTTTCTGCTTGAGAGCCCAACGCTGATCGCACGGCTAACCCGAAAGGGAAAACTGTCCAGATTCACGAGAACAGCAAGTTGCTAACTGTAGCTCCTCCCTTCTGTTATCGGGGAGAAATTCATAGCTAAGCTGCCTGTAATTAAGCGTGCACTGTTCTATTGCCGCAAGAGAGTCACAGGTTAATGTATAGGAGTATTTCATTGTAAGAGAAGCGAAATAGCTTTTGCAGGTTGCGCCCCGTTATAAACCCCTCCACACCCCGTCTCCTGAAATCTCCAACGCCTGCCTCACCCTTCCTCTCCAACACGAGCTACACCCAAAGGAAGTGAATTCGGACGTGATATAGAAGGAGAAGAGAACCTAGATTGTGTCTTGGATTCTCTTCGTTGATTTTACATTTGAGATAGAGCCATATATAGCGTTGGGGAACACATAGTTTCTTGGATTCTTCGGGTGGGTACGTACTAGATTGAGATGCAGGGGGCTAGGATGGCCAGGAGATCATACTCTAGGCTCGCCGCGGCGGTCAGGACGCCGGCGGACGTGCCAAGAATGCCGGCCTTCGACCACGTGCCACTGCCCTACGACGGCCCGACCGCCGTCGAGATCGCCCGGAAGCGCGCCGAGTTCCTCAGCCCGTCCCTGTTCCATTTCTATTCCAACCCCGTCAGTGTTCTTATTTCTCGATCTCTCAGTCTGAACTCTGAAGGAACCGTTTTCTGACAAAACATAGTAAAATTCAGTTGGAACTGTGCTGAACAATTAATTAATTTCCTTGCAGCTTAACATTGTGGAGGGCAAGAAGCAGTACCTGTACGACGAGCACGGCCGGCGCTACCTGGACGCGTTCGCCGGCATCGCCACGGTGTGCTGCGGCCACAGCCACCCGGACATCGTGGACGCGATCACCGCGCAGGCCAGGCGCCTGCAGCACTCCACCGTGCTCTACCTCAACCACGTCATCGCCGACTTCGCGGAGGCGCTGGCCTCCAAGATGCCCGGCGATCTCAAGGCACGCGCGGACACACATACTAAATTAAACACCACTTGCTCGTTCATTGCTTGACGGAGTGTAGTATTAATCATATAGGTTGTCTTCTTCACCAACTCCGGCACGGAGGCAAACGAGCTCGCGATGATGATGGCGCGTCTCTACACCGGCTCCCACGATATCATATCTCTCCGGAACTCCTACCATGGCAACGCCGCCGGCACCATGGGCGCCACCGCGCAGAAGAACTGGAAGTTCAACGTTATTCAGGTATGATGATCAAAAGAATCGCGCGCCGGAAGCACCTGCGCAACGACAGTACGCAGAAGACTAGTGATACAAGTTCATCACCGGAACTCTGAACTGATTCTTTGATCCTCTGATATGCGTTACTGAAGAGTGGCGTGCACCATGCCGTTAACCCGGACCCCTACAGAGGCGCCTTCGGCTCGGACGCCGAGAAGTACGCGCGAGACGTGAAGGAGATCATCGAGTTCGGCACCACTGGCCACGTTGCCGGCTTCATATCCGAAGCTATCCAGGTATCTATTACACGGACTCGTCGCTGTCACTACTCACTCACTACCAGAGCAGGGCCGCAGTAGTGGACATGACGTGGGCAGTCTTGAAGCTTTCTTTTTCGCGTGTCCTAATTGCAGGGTGTTGGCGGGATCGTCGAGGTGGCGCCAGGCTACCTGCCCCTGGCCTACGACACTGTGAGGAAGGCCGGCGGACTCTGCATCGCCGACGAGGTCCAGGCGGGCTTCGCGCGCGTCGGCAGCCACTTCTGGGGCTTCGAGACCCACGGCGTGATCCCTGACATCGTCACCATGGCAAAGGTGCACAGAACAACAACGAAGGTTTAATTTTCCCTTTTCCTTCCTGACCTCTCGTTTGCAATTGCGACGCAGGGCATCGGCAACGGCATCCCTTTGGGCGCCGTGGTGACGACGCCGGAGATCGCGCAGGTCCTGACCCGGCGCTGCTACTTCAACACCTTCGGCGGCAACCCGCTCTGCACCGCCGGCGGGCTCGCCGTCCTCAAGGTGCTCGAGAAGGAGAGGCTCCAAGAGAACGCCTTCATCGTTGGCTCCTACCTCAAAGACCGCCTCCGCGGTCTCCAGGAGAAGCACGACAGTATGTACATGCATCTGATTCACCACCTGGCTCTGCCAAAATAAGCTTTCGAGAGTGATTCCAAGTTTCCAACGGACTTGGATTTTTTGCTCTTGCAGTCATCGGCGATGTGAGGGGAACAGGCTTCATGCTTGGCGTCGAGCTTGTCACGGATCGGCAGCTCAAGACCCCGGCGAAAGACGAGATCTGCCATGCCATGGAACACATGAAAGGTACCTGGAAGAATTCTGTTGCTTCCACTTGAACACTGACTGAAAATTGTTAGCATCTGCAAATGGTTGCTGTTCTGATTTCTGAGTTCTGACGATGGTTTTGGGTGAGCAGAAATGGGCGTTCTGGTTGGAAAAGGTGGGTTTTATGGGAACGTTTTCAGGATCACTCCCCCTCTGTGCTTCACCAAGGAAGACGCTGGTAGGATGTTTCACCCAATTCGTTTTCTGTGTTGCACAATAGTTGGGACATGTTGCACATCAAATTGAATCGTTTTGTTTGGTGATGAATGCAGATTTCTTCGTCGATGTGATGGATATTGCGCTGTCAAAACTCTGAGCTTCTAAAACAGCACTTGCAATGTGGTGGTACTGTACATAGAGACTTGCCCTTGTCAGGGGTCGTTGCCCATGTCTGAGCAACTTAACTTTACCTGAGTTCCACTGAAGTAACCTCAGTTTACTTCAGGTTACTTTGAAACAACCTATAGTCTGTAATAATGATACAATATCTACTAGGCCCGGGTTTCTTCCTTTGCTCTTAGTTTTAAATCTAGCGCCTGCATCCTTGAAGGAGGATGGAATGGAATAACCCAAACTGAATTGGCCTGATACAAAATTGTATGAGCATATCCTTGCCTTTGAAACTACAAAGATTCTGAATTGATCCACATCCACTTAACCCATATTGAACCCCATATTAATCTTCATAGTGTTTATTGTTAAGCACGCCTTACGCGGATCACCGAGAAATCCATGCATGATCCCAACATGACACCAGAAGCACCATCTTAAATAACGAGGTTAAGTCGAAGCCTACTTGTCAATGACTATGGACTTTCCTCGGCACATTTTTGTTGACTCCCCCGCATGCCTATTTCTATTATATATATCATGGTGTTTACATCGTTGTGGTACCTTTTATGGTTATATAGGAGGCCCATGGAACAACATATCCGACTCCAACACTAGCCGCACCCTATCCACACTAATTATAATGTAAAGTTTGACACATAGCTTGACCCTCCTATTGTATATATACTATTGCACACAAACTTACTATTGCACACAAACTGACAGACCCCATATTGGCAAATAATCTTGATACCCACCGATTCTTTGCAAGAAGAATGTAAACAACAACAAGTTTCTATTAAGAAAATAACCTCACTATTATCTATTGTGGTCGTATAAAAAACGATGAGGTAGGGGGCATCTTCTCGAGCGTTGGTGTGATGTAATGTATACAAGTAGGGGTAGTGACGGACCTATATAAGAATATTTGTGGGGCGTGGGGCGCTCTTTGTGAATTCATAAGACGGGCTGGCCGGGGGCATTAACCCATTTATTACCTAGCTAAACATAGATTATACATGGTATTTAAGGTACAAAAATTTAGGCTGAGGGCGGTGGCCCCCCTGACTTGTGTGTAGCTCCGCCAATGAGTAGGGTGTGTACGACGGTGTTATAGCAATGGTTGTCGTACACTGTGCGAGAGTTGACAAATGAGATTTTTTTAAATAGGTTGGGATGCCTCGGTGAAGCGCAACGTACTCCTATGATAGGAAAATGTCAAGGGAGCCTTTGTAGAAGGTTCGTGCTGAAGTTAGTCTCGTTAAAGGCGACTCCAAATCACTCTTCCTCAATGTCAGTTCAGGCCGAAACAAGCATTACCAAAGTCGACCCTAGAGCTCCCGGAAGCAAGCCATGAAGTTGTAGTGTCTTCCCCTTAATTCCATTAGAGTGCGAATGAGTTGAGTACACCTCCACCTCCCTCCATGGGGGCCTTTTAAAACCTAGAATTGTTGATAAATGACCAAGACCACCCATATAAAGATGGAGGTGTAAAACTAGTTGAGGCAATATTTGAGGGATCCACCGGTCCATGGTGGACTAGCCCTAATGTCCTTCCACCTAATGGGCCTCTTTGTTTGGGCCTTCGTATCTTGACTTATTTTTATTTTTCCTACTTGCTTTAACTTGTTGACCTTACTTGGACTTTTTTTACTGGTATTGACTTGGTCAACTTGGAATTGGGTGGGATCCTTGGTAGGTATATTTATACCACAACATTATTAGCTCATCGACCATATTTAAGCAAAACCCGCAAATAATACATGTTGAAATATGATAAGTTTCAACATTATTTAATCTATAAAACTGTAGATAAAACATGAATAATAAAATAAAAATAGTCATGTGATTTAATAAGAGTACGCAAATAGAATTTCTACACGAATTGCACTAGAAGTATTGTATGAAACATGATCTCGAATAGAAGGTATAAGATCACATACAAGGCATTAGATGAAAATCCGTTCGCATTGGCGGATGAATACATGTTGACGAGGAGGTTGTCAACGTTGGGGAAGAAGTCATCGTTGGAGTAGTAGCCGTCGGCGTCTGTGTTGGAGAAGGAACATATCAAACAAAGCATTTCAAAACATATTACGGGCTAGGATCCAAAAATGATAGGTCCTCATTTTGAATGAATGAATTCAAGGCGTAGGAGTAATAAAAACGCGAGAGTTGAGACATGGATTCCCACACTAACTAAAATCACGGGAAAACTCCAAAATATTGCTTGAATGTCACGCAGGAAAAACACATGATTAATAGAAACAAAAAGATGAAAACATGAGGTAAAACCTTTTCCTCCAAATACCGTACAAAATATTGCTTGAATGTCACGAGGAAAAAACATGATTAATAGAAACAAAAAGATGAAAACATGAGGTAAAACCTTTTCCTCCAAATATCGTACATAATGGCATTCCATATAAATTTCAAATGAATCTAAGATTTCTAAGGTGGTACAGTAGGATTTTTTCCCTGAACCCTATCCTCCCAAAATCCTATGTTTTTTGTAATGAAAAGGGGACTAATTCCGTATCTAAATGCAGCCGAATTTTGCTGTTCAAGATTTTTATGTGCAACAGGCAAACATTGGTAAAGCAACAGGCAAACAGGGGAAGGAAATATTCAGCAAGCAAAACCAATCATGACCAACTTTTCCACCAAGGCAAATCTGCAACAAGCCGGCACCACCCGATGCAGAACGGACGTGCGAGATCAGCCCATCCAACCCCTCCTTCCCTCCCACTTCGACTCTTCCCCGCTCCCATCACCCGCCCGCCTTCCTCCGTTCCCCCACCCCGTTCACCAGCCGCCGCTTCCCTCCGCTCGGTCCACGCGGCGCAGTAACCTACGAGAGGGCCGCGAGATGGCGATGGTTCTGCGCCGCCTCGCGGGCGCTTCCGGCTCGCCGTCGCGGCCGTGCTGTGCTCCGGCCTGCGCTGACCCGCCCGATCTCCACCGGCTTCCGCGAGGAGCGTGACACATTCGGCCCCATCCGCGTCCCCAACGACAAGTACGTGGTTACCCTCTTGATTTCCTAGGCGCTTGTGTCATTGATCCATGGATTCGTAGCCCCCTGCTATCTCCTGTGTTTTGACCTTTGATCTGTTCGTGTTACGGATGGCGTGGTTGATCTGGACGTGCCTGCTGTTGTGATTTTTTTGTTAGGCTGTGGGGCGCTCAGACGCAGAGGTCGCTGCAGAATTTTGACATTGGTGGCGAGCGTGAGCGGATGCCGGTGCCTATTATCCGCGCCTTTGGCGTGCTAAAAAAGTGCGCCGCTAAGGTATATAATAACGCGAGTCTTTTGCTCTAATCCCTGTGTTTCTGTGGGTGGGTAGAGGGTTAGATGCTTTTGATTAGTTGTCCCTGCGGAGCACCCCATGCTCGGAAAGCGATTTGTACACTTGTCATGTAGGAGGGGTTGCACACCCAGTTTTGTTGTCTGCAAACTATTAGGTAGCTACTCCCTCCGTTTTTTAATATGAGATGTTTTAGCTATTGCATATGTTGTCTAGATACGGACTAAAATGAGTGAATATAGACACTAAACATGTATAGATACATGTGAATGTAGCAAAAGGCTAAAACATCCTTATATTTAAAAACGGAGGGAGTAGCATTTTACAATATGAGACCCCTACTCTGAAATCACTAGATCACTCTGTCTCAGAATCAACTAGACTATTTTATTACAACTTAATACTTTGTTTAACAGAGTACATGGCAAATTGACAATGAAGTATCCATTTCAGTTTTCGCTGCAACTTTTCAGTTTTCTTGCAACAGGTAGCTGAGTACTATGTAGGCAGATGCCATCCTGATAACATTTAGAAATGTTATTTGGTGTGCAGATAGAAGACTCTGAGTAATTCAACATTTCGTTTAGGTTGTTTGTAGGATGCTTAGTTTAAGTATCATGTATCCCTGGAAGCCTTACAACTTGATGATTTGACTTTTCAAGGTGAATATGGAGTATGGCCTTGATCCAACAATTGGGAAGGCAATAATGCAGGCAGCTGAGGAGGTTGCAGAGGGAAAGTTGGATGATCACTTTCCGCTTGTTATCTGGCAAACTGGCAGTGGCACACAAAGCAACATGAATGCCAATGAGGTTTATGTCCTACACATGCGGATTCTTGGACGTAACATTTATTCATTTACTATTTACTCATCATCTATAACTATAATTGTTACACAAATATGCGATAGCAATCCCTGCCAAATAAGTAGTTCATGTTGTAGTTGTACTGCCCAAATAGCGGGGGTTTAACTTTCCTCTTTTCTGTACTTTATCTGTATATTGGTATTGTTAATACACTAAACTATCTCATGTCAACATGCTGTGAGTTTATGCTCTTGTTCATATGTTGCCTCATTATCATTTATGATCTGTTTCTCCAGGTAATTGCAAATAGGGCTGCTGAAATACTTGGACATAAGCGTGGTGATAAGTTTGTACACCCTAATGACCATGTGAACAGGTCACAGTCTTCAAATGATACTTTTCCCACTGTAAGCCTTCACTACTTTCTTATCGTCATTTCGATGTTTCTTTCTGCAGATGTATAAATCTCGTTGATGATGTTTTCAGGTTATGCACATAGCAGCAGCCGTAGAGATCAATTCAAGGTTTATCCCAAGTTTGGAGCAGTTGCATAAGTCACTTCATTCAAAGGTGAAATTCTCTGATTTCCTTTTATGAGAGTATTAGCTTCTGTGTTAGTCTTGTGCCTTGTATATAGCTACTGTGACTATGTTTTCACCTGTTGACCCCTTTCCAGTCTGTAGAAGCTGTGCCCTTAATCACATTTACCTTCAAAAGTCTCCTGTAATCTTATCTTAGCTCTTTTATTGAGTATTCTAGCAGCCTAGATAAATGCATTAGAAATTCAAGATATGTAGGTTTCTATCTGACCAACCTTCGATGTTTATGTTATTAATTGAGTATTGGCCCACAGTCCTTTCTTTGTTCAAATTATGAATCAGGTTTAATGTGGTTTTCATAGACAACGTATCATTTCAGTGAGTTTTCTGCATTCTAATGGATATAAGCTAATCAGAAGCTGATATTAGATAATAAGCAGCTATTCAATATTTCCATGCTGCATTCTATGCCATATTATTTGATTTTTCTCTATTGTCTCATTTGTATATCTGCGGGATGGTCTTTTTCTTTCTGTGTTTTGACTGATAACAATAATGTGGGCTGGATCTGTTGTCATTTGTCACTTGAGATATAACCTTGTTATATTGAGATCTCAGCACTTAAATACAAGTTTCTTTCTGCTTCGTTGAAAGTGAATCACAAATTGAATACATAAGCTGATAAGGAACATTAGCACTGATGTGTAAATTAAACGCGGAGTTTGAACAATTTACTTGCTTGCAAATTATTAGTGAGTGATTCAAGAAGAACCAGAGAACACATGTTTTCACCATTCATGTGACCAACCATTGTCCATGCTTTGTCAGCCCTATGCTGGTTTGGCCTTTGGATGGCATGCTATCGTGTTTGGTATCGGCAGCTAGATGGCATATGGTTTGGTTGTCCATATAGCATGCTGTAAATACGTTGATTCTGATAAATTTGCTAACTTGGTTGTACAGTCTGATGAGTTTAAAGACATCATTAAAATTGGGCGTACGCATACCCAAGATGCCACCCCGTTGACACTTGGTCAAGAATTCAGTGGTTATACTACACAGGTAGGAATTCTCCCAGCATCTATTATCGCCTTATTGATCACTATGGACTTAGACTTATGGATTGTATTGCTGTATTTGCAGGTGAAGTATGGAATTGACCGAATTGCATGTACCTTACCAAGGATTATCAGGTGCTGCATTAATGTTCTTTCCCTCCTCAAATGGTAGGCGTAAATGAGTATCTGCTTATCATTTTGCTTCATGTGCAGCTTGCTCAAGGTGGGACTGCAGTTGGCACTGGCTTGAACACCAAGAAGGGGTAATTTCATTCTATTTGTTTCACAAAAATTGTACTATTACTATTATTATATCTGGTCTTCTTTAATTACCCCTCTTTTCATAAGATCCTATTAGTCTCCTTTTGGAGAGCATCCATGTAGCCATCTGTCCAGGGTTTTATGACCATAAACCAGAACAATCTTGATCAAACAAACTGTTAGTTTAAAGTAGTTCACCTGCTCTCAAATGACACGTATTTCTATCATAACTAATGAGATATGTAGAGTGTTCAGAATAAGTACTACCCCAATTTGTAAGGATTATCACATTTATTTGTTATCCATAAGTTAATAACTGTATGTTTTGAGCTTTTGATGACTTGATTAACATTGACCTTTTGAATAGGGTATTCATTCCTTGCATTTCTTAAGCTCTTTGTGCATGCCATTTCTTCTGCTTGGTTAAAATTTCATCCCTTCTTCCAGATTTGATGTCAAAATTGCTGCTGCAGTGGCCGAGGAAACAAATCTTCCTTTTGTGACAGCAGAGAACAAGTTCGAAGCTTTGGTTAGTTGTTATGTGCACATGAAATCTTAAATTGTCAATCGGGCTGGTTGGAGGTTCCATGCAAATTTATTTGAAATGACTTGTGTAATTGAAATGAGGGATATTTGTTCCCACCAAATATGAGCAGCCGAAACTTTCCTCGTGTCCCACCAAATATTTGCAAAGAAACTGCCCATATTTAAGTAAAACACAGAAACATGATTAGGCGTGATGATTTGTTGATGATCCTTAGTAGTTATTAACCCAGGGCAATTAAGAAACAAAGTTCTTTAAATGTTATATTTATGGTATCTGTTGAGCTTTGTTCTATGTAATAGCAATTAGCAAATCCCTTCTCTCGTTTTCTTGCTAGGATTGTGCCGTAGAATATGACTTTCTATTACTCTCCCCCCCCCCCCCCCCCCCCCCCCCCCTCCAACTATTTTATTGGTATGATCGTTCTGTTTGGTCTATTGTTTCATAATTATGTGACATTTTCATATTTTTTTCCATAATAGGCAGCACATGATGCTTTGTTGAGAGCAGTGGTGCCGTGAACACAATTTCTGCATCTCTTATGAAGGTTGCAAATGACATACGCTTGCTAGGAAGGTCAGTACTCCAATCTTCTAGTCTTGTTTTGTAACCGATATTTTTGTTATATTTTGGGGAGCTGCACTTTACATTTGCATTATGATCACAGTGGCCCTCGTTGTGGACTTGGTGAACTTATCCTACCAGAAAATGAGCCTGGGAGCAGCATTATGCCTGTAAGCAGTATATCACTATTCATTTGGTTGCTTCAACATGTCAATCGATTAGAGCTTTGTTGTCTAGATTGGTTTGTAACTACTTTTTCTTTCTTTCAGGGAAAGGTTAATCCTACTCAATGTGAGCTTTGACCATGGTTTGTGCTCAGTATACTACTTGTACCTTATTTTCTCATTTGAATATATTGTATCTACATTTTCTGCAATTTGCTCTATGCTTTATTACTTTTGATGGACAAGCGCTCCTATCTGAAATATCTTTTATCCATCGTTGTTAAATCGTTTCCATGTTCACTATGATATTCAGATCTATTAGGTTTTATTTATACTCATTAACTGTGTGTGTACTTTATTTGTTTGCTGTCCTGTCGGATTATTAGGTGTGCACTAAGACTTTTTTAGGCATGGGCAGTCCTGAGTGTTTGCAGGAAGTAATGGAGAAATCTTTACCTGTTTCCTTTTCGTCTCGCACCTTCCCCTGCCTTATCCTCTCCACCGCCCCCCTTGAAAGTAAGCCAGGTTGACCCGACTGGCTCGCCTTTCTCTCCGGCGGCTTTGCCGACCAGCATGGAGGGTGGAGTGCAGCACGTGCTGTATATCTGTAGTGTAGGGTTTGCTTTGCTAGTCTTTGGCGCTATGCCGGTTTTGAGTCTGTTCCTGGCGCACCCGAGCTGTGCTTGGGGACGGCAAATCACCCTCCTGCTCAGGGTGCTCCGATGGCCGGAGGCAGAGGCCCGTGGGTTGTGATGCCTTTGGTCGTTCAACAAGCTCGAAGCCCTCTCAGATCTGGGGGGTTTTCTTCTCTGTTCGAGTTCTCTTCAAGCCTCCATTGTAGAGGAAGAGGGGCATGGAGGAGGTGGTTCGGGGGCCGGCACTTCATCTTCATTTGGAGCCCCGTGTTCTTCCCCTTCGGCGTCACCGGCTGACTCATCGGCCGCATCTTGCGGTCAATCTCGGCGCCAGGGAAGGCTTTTGTGCTGTGTTTGGCGGAGTACCTCAACGGCGATGATGTGCCGTCGCTGTTACCTCAGGCAACAGGAGCCGCTCGCGCTAGGGCATGCCTGCTCTAGTATCTTCTTCCTCCTGGCCATGT